>RXPK01000327.1:0-230958 GCA_004143645.1 Protaetia brevitarsis | reverse complement strand
CCGTCCACTCCACAGTAGGACTTGTGGCTGGCCTTTTGCCGCCGGTCTGCGGGGCGGGGGAGGTATGGGGTGTCGTCTGTGTCTCCTGGTGTATAAGGCAATTCTCGGCAGACTTCCAGGAGGTCCGTAAGTTTGCTATCACGTCGAGGGATTCTTCCAAGAGAAAGACCCCTTTCTTAACGTCAGCGCTTATGTTCTTCTGACGTTCCATTGCCTTCTTCATCATGAGGATGATGCGTCGGCAGTTACTGATCTCTCTTTCCTCGTCGCTTCTTGCCCGTGATATGTGGTCCTCGATGGGGGAAAAGCGAAGGAATTGTCCTCCATCAGTACCACCCTTCGGCGTCCCAGTCGTTCTTGCACCTGTGTGGGTTTTGCTCTCTCCTCTTTTCTGCTCTCCGTCAGACTTTTAGATCTTTGCGGAGGCGTTCTTTGTAGTCGCGAGCTTGGCGCAAAAACGCTGGTCGTAAAAACTTCTTTCTCCGTTTCTTCTGCGATATTTCTCTTAAGGTTGGATGCCATTCTGATTTGCTCACCAGCGCATCGTGCGCGAAGGGGCGGGCTGAAATAATCGGGAGCGGGTGTACCCTCGGAGTGGTGTTCTCCTACCCCAGTTCCCTGAGGCCCGACCTTCCACTCACCAGTCCGGTAAACACGGACGGACTGGAACTCGCCCGGGGCAATGCAGGTTCCGACCCCTGCATCCATCGCGCACTTCCCGATCAAGGCCCGAGGTGGCTGGCTTCTGACACCGCGCCACGGCAACCCCTCGGTAGAGCGAACTCACATCAGCCCCCCAACCCGCCAGGTCGAGAACACCAAAGCGGGCGGCGAGCACTCCCAGGGCGCAACAGCGCGGGCCGATCCTTCAGACCGAAGTCTGGTGCAATCCTGTTGGTCCGCGGGAGGTATTTTATTTCCCTCCTGCCCTCTGGTCAGAAGAGACCAGCGAGCATTCCCCTATCCGCCACCCGGGGACGCGCCCGGTAGGGGTTACAGGTGTCCCCCCCGGGCAATAATAATAATAATAATAATAATAATAATAATAATAACATGTCTTTATTAAATTTCGGAAATATAATACCAAAAAAGTAAAAATAACAAATACAATACTAAGAAAATGAAAATGAAAAAATAAAAACTAGCTAATGGGGCGAAGTTCAGTCACCAAAACCTGGTGACTGCTCTCCCACTTAACCCCTACATACTGCTGTGAACTGATGGTCCAAGCATATAAGTACAGAGAAATTAAAAATGACAAAATTAATTTAGCTAGCTCAGCAAAAAAGAATTTAAAAGGGCGCCAGAGATTCTTAAATCTCAGAGAAGCTTTTTTAAAAAGTAATAGTGGGTGTTTTGAAAATTGACTTTCTTTAAAATCCCCAAAAATTGAAATGGCTGATACAGAAATAAAAGAACTATTTAAGGTGATATTTAAAATCATAAACTTTTATTGAAAAAGAAAAAAAAAAACATATAATTAACAATTAACAGGGGTGAAAAAAAACCATGGACTGAAGGTCCTGGATTAAAACAAACCCTGCGTGAATCTAAAATTTAAAAGGACAATGCAAATCCTTCAGCAAACAAAATGGTGAACTCGTTCTAGAAGGAATTTCAATACCACAAAAAAATCCACGTGGTTTTAAAAATCAAAGCAAACTACAAATGTAATTCAAATAACGTAAAGAAACAAGCAAAATCAAAAATGAAATATAAAACAAGCTCACAGCTTCACTTCACCTACCCCCAGGTGATAAAATTAAAATTAAATTACAACTACAAAAAAAAAAACGGAAAATTTAAACTCTAAACGCGCTTACTTCTAAAACGAATATTATTAAAAAGCCTTACATGTATGTGCACACCTATCTAATACTAATTAACAAAAGAATTACAAGATAGACGATTTTAAATTCAACCAACGAACTACATCTTAAACTGAAAAAGGATTACCAGAAACGGTAACCAAAAACTAAACACAACAATACACGGGCTCGTCTATCTGATAACTCCTTGGGCCTCTAGGGTAAACACTCGCATATATATGAAATTTACAATCTCGTGCGATGAACGCACAGCGCAACGCAAAGGAAAAACTAGCATAAAAACTATATACAGGAGTACGCAAAATGTACAAATAAATGAAATTAAATATACACAACTGACCAAATAAAATGATACTAACAATTAAAAGACTTGTGGAAACTCTATCATTGTTTTGACAAGGCTGATTTGGAATAAATAGAAATACAGATTTAAATTTCCGAAACCCGGGGTGCCAGACTATAGCACATCTCCCAATTGTTGAGGAGAAAATGAAAGTTTCAACGAAAATAGAGTGTTTCTCCTTAAAAATTGTACGCACACGAAAAATTAATATTCTAAAGTTTCCCGCACCAAACGAACAATACCGTATCTCCCCACACAGGGCTGAAAACGTCACTCCGGGATGAAAACTACCCGGGTGCGTGGTGGGAGTGTCCAACATACCATCCGGTTGATCCAGTTTCGAACAGCAATCGGCATAGCAGTCGGTGTGGCAGACGATGTGGCAGTCGGTGTGGCAGTGGTGGGTCTGCATCATGAAGAACTTCTCCACTCCATGGATGTACCTCTCGCTTGTATCTCCAGAAGGATAACTCGAAAATATAAAAATTCTTTTAAATTGTGCTCCAACATGGCTTCAAGGAACGGGATTTTTAAATTGACAGGGTTTGATTGACTTCATTTAGACAGTGTTCGGCATCAATAAACAATAATGGGCAACTTATTTTGTAAGGATACATGCTGGATCGAAATTGCCTCGACTTCAGCTCAGACTTCTTCATTAGAATGATTTCAACTTCATTCTCTCATCAACATGATGTGATTTTACTTTGATTTTCGACATCTGTGGGATTCGATGTGGGAATTGATAACTTCTTCTGGGAAATTCTTCTTGGGAATTGTTGACTACTTCTGGAAATTCTTCTTGGAATTGTTGATTACTTCTGCCTCTACTCTAACTCACAAAATACCTCAAACCTCGACATCCTCTTCGGATCCAACATCTCCAACAACTTTTTCCGCTACCTTGTATATCAGCACTCTAAACTTTTCCGCCAACTTGTATTTCAAACTAAAACTATCATCACAAATTTCATTTTTCCATCATCCTTTTCATCATCAACATTTCATCATAATTTTCCATTATTTCAACATCATCATTTTCATCATCACATTTCATCATCATTTTCCCTTCTCTACCTAAATTATTAATATTATTTGTCCCTTTCCCATACAAAATCCATCAACAACTTTCTCGTCCCTTTCTTTTTCAAAACAACAACAACTTTCATCAACTTTATCTTCCCTCTTTACTCCAAAACATCAACATTTTATCAACTGTAATCTTCCCTTTACTTAAATATCTAAATCATAAGCAACTTCAACTTCCCTTCTTTACTCAAATAACAACATTATCAATCATTAGAAGTATCTGCAACCCCGATTGATTCTATCCCTTCCGCTCTGAATCTCTTTCTTTTCTAATCAAAACTACACTCATAATCTTTTTTAAACATCCATCAATTTTCTCAATACTCTGTCATAATTCTGTATCATTTGTTTCATCATTGCCATCATCTCATTCATACTATAATACTTTCCCTCAAAAACTGCTCCTTTGTCTCCGCTGAAATCCGTTTCGTCCATCCCTTCCCTTTGTCCTGCCACAATTTCCTTTTCGTCCATCCTTCCCTTTTGTCCTGCCACAACCGACTCCTTCCTGCCATGAGTTCCTTGGCTCCGCCAACTCTGTCTCCAGGAACGTCCACTTCCTGATCCCTCGTGGGTCCTGTCCATCTTCATTCTGCGCAGCGGTGTACATAAAAAGATTCATAAAACGCACAACGATCAGTCTTTCAAACGCAACGAGAATTCTCACAAATTCTAAACACGGATCCTAATCTACTAATTACAATTTACAATCACATCGTGCTGCACGTGGGATTGCCATAAAATTTATGCTCAAAAACTGCATGAATTAAAATGACAAAGGACAAGCATCAACAAAAAAAACAAAAAACAGAAGGTCTTTGTTGAAAATCAAACCTGCAATGAGAATTTACAAATAAAAAAAGGATAATGCAATGATATCGTGCCCCCGTTGGGCGACATAAATCTATGTGAAAAAGCATAAAGTAAAAGAAAAAAAAAAAACAAAAAACGAGAAGCATGAATATAGATGTGGCATAAACAAAACCCTGCATCAGTTCTACAATTTAAAAAGGACAATGCAAATCCTTCAGCAACAAAATGTGAACTCGTTCTAGAAGGAATTTCAATACACAAAAAAATCCACGTGTTAAAAATCAAGCAAACTAAAATTTAATTCAATAATCGCAAAAACAAGCAAAATCAAAAATGAAATATAAAACAAGCTCCGCTCACTCACCACCCAAGGTGATAAATAAAATTAAATTACAACTACAAAAAACACGGAAAATTAAAATCTAAGCGCTTACTTCTAAAACGAATATTATTAAAAGCCTTACTGTATCTGCCATATCAATACTAATTAAAAAAGAATTACAAGATAGACGATTTAAAGTAACCACGAACTACATCTTAAACTGAAAAAGGTTACCAGAACGGTAACCAAAACTAAACACAACAATACACGGCTCGTTATTGTAAACCCTGGGCCTCTAGGGTAAACACTCACACATATAATAAATTTACATCTCGTCGATGAACCACAGCGCCACGCAAAGGAAAAACTAGCATAAAAAATATACAGGAGTACGCAAAACGTACATAAATGAAATTAAATATACACAACTAACAAATAAAATGATACTAACAATTAAAAGTTGTGGAAACTCATCTTGTTGACAAGGTTGATTTGGAATAAATAAAAATACAGATTTAAATTCCGAACCCGGGGTGCCGACTATAGCAATACCGTACTACTACGCAAAAGAAAACAAGGAATATCACTCAAAGATATGTTATGCATACATAAAAAAAAAAACAATTGTGGTTAATCGAAGCTAAAGTAAATAGCGCATAAGTGTTAATAATCAAAAAGTAAGTAATTATTGATTTCAAACAAGAACAGATATATCATTCGCGAAACTGGACCGATCAAGTGCTGAACTGTTAGGTAGCTCGTTGTAATATGTGCAATATTATAGAAAACAACGATCGTTTAAAAAGCTACCATGCGATGAAAAGTGTGTAAGTAGGCACTTATGTCGTACGTTTAGAGTGTGCACGTCCGTTCTGATGTTAATCTTTCAAATAAATAAAGCGGCGATTAGTATAATGATTTGTGGCAAAAACGTAAGCCAATGCCAATTTCTGTCTATTAATATATTAAACACTGCAATCTTTCAGCTTATGACTTATATGTCATACTTCCTAATACCAAATTACAAGCCGTAGACAGAATTTTGAAGTTTGCAAAGATACGTGTCAGCTGAGTCTAACGCTAAACACATAATAACACACAAGCAATAACATCTGACATCAATGAATTCGCTAGACACCTTTATACCCGATGGAGCACATGTCTTCAACTGATAAATATTCTTTAGTGTGCAGGCTCTGGAGGCAGTGTGTAACTGCTTTTTAAGACCAGTCATTGTCTACCAAGCCCCAGGTTTTTACTTCGTATAACGGCTAGCCTATACATTTAATTCTATAGCTATATCTTTAATAAAGGGTCGGTGTGATTTTTGCAAAATAACATACATATGACTTTAACAGATTAATCTGCAAAAAATGTTTGCGAGAGAACTCAGCTGATTTTTAGTTTGATTAATTAGTTCACATGCCTCAGTAGCCCCAACCTCCAAATGCGTTACAACTGTGTATAATCTGCATACAAATGAAACTTACAATTAAATTTGTGAGTCTATTCTGAAGTGTACATGATTTCATATTATAAAATTATTTAATCCATCCAATGATGTAGTGCTACAAAATGCATGTTGTTTTTTTTTTTTTTTTTATTTGCTACATGCAACTGCTGTCTTTAATTTGGAATCTTGTTGTTAATTAGTAATACTTGGATTTAATGAAGGTTCTCTGTTTTTCTGCGGGTTATCGCCATTCCTTTATTTTGTTATTAAATCCTTTATTTTCTACCTATTTTTTTTGTCGGCTTTCATTAAAAAGTTAAAATAGATAATGAAATATTTAAGTTGCGCTCACTTAATATCAGATCTACTCTCCGAAACTGGATTTGTTGGGTAATGGATAATGTAATAGTAAGTATCGTTTGCAAAACCTCAAAATTCCTGTCTACGGTGATATTTGGTATTAGGAGTATGACCATATAATGTTATATTGAAAGATGCAGTGATTTAATATGATTAATAGGCAAATTTCATTGCTAACGTTTTTACGCCAACACCTAAACCTACGAACATAAAAGCCCTTCACACCACCTTTCATCGCATGGGCTTTCAAACGATATTTCTTATAATGTTGCACATTATATACAGAGTGCTGAACAGTTCACGAGCTTGATGGATCAGTTTCGGACGGTTATATGTTTTTGTTTGAAACAGTAATTACTACTTGTTTCATCTATTTAACACTTGCGCTATTTGTACTCTACTGTCATTAACCACAATGTAATTTTTTTTTATGCATACACATATTTTTGTGCGATATCTTGCTTGATATTCCTTGTTTTTTCTTTTGGCCGCAGCACGTATGTAGGGGAAGTGAGAGAGCAGTCACCAGGTTTTGGTGACTGAACTTCGCCCCATTTGTTAGTTTTTTTTTCTCTTTTTTTCAAGTATTGTATTTTGGTTTATTATTTATTTTTTGGTATTGTATTTTTGAAATTTAATAAAGACATATTATTAATATTATTATTATTTTTATTATTATTATTACTTCTGCTATGACTAGAGCGAATACTAATTTGGCTTTCCGGCCAACAGCAATTTGGATCAAAATGTATGTTTGATGTGAATTAAATTTAATCAAATTAATATTCGTATCTGTGTATTTTAAGGCTACTTAAGGACGGCCGGCAAAAAGTCGGTGATAAATCACACAATGGAAATAGTCGAAATAGTACCTCACTCATCGTTAAATATTTACAAAAATCAAAGGAGGATACTAGAACAGGGGTTTAATGCGCATGAGCCTGGATTGTTCTGAAAGAGAACGCAGAGTTTGTACTGATCTACTGATCCCAACATAGAACAATTTTTTCTGATCTTCTTGTATGTGCAAAATTCTCAGGTGATGTTTAAATAACACCAATAAAGATTGAAGGAAAAATATAAAAATAAATACCCGTTTTTTTGCGATAAAAAGCAAGGGCACCCGTGTTTCATTCCTGGATTGACTTAATGATTGTTGTATCCCTGAAGTAAAACAATAAGTGACGCAACTGGACATTTCTCTACTTTGGTAGGAGCTCATCCTAATGTTGATTGACATTTTTGACGTAATCCTGATAGGCAATCCCAGACTGCTCGTTATTTTTACTCCTCAACAAGCTGCAATTAATTAAACTATAATTACACATATAGATTAAAATATAATTTTAAAAACGTTGTGTAACAAATTAAAAAAAAAATACCTACATATAATTATAAAAACAAATCACATATAGTTTTGTACTTTTACGGACTATTATGGAACGTGACCCCCATATTTATCCAGGAAGATAAACTTAACGGCAACGAATTCGTTATTTGCCAAGTTTTTCTGTAACGGCACCTTCGCAATTACTGCATGACAAGACTGTTTATAAATTAATCTTGATCTGAAACGCTTTTTCTCAAGTATTTATTCGCTGCATTGTTCTGACCACACCCTGGTATTTTCTGGGTCTATTAATCACTTTTAATTAATAAATACTTCTTTAATTTTTAAAACTTTAGATTTTTTAATACAATTATAATCCTAATAGGTACAGTTAGCTGCTAAACGATCGAAGGTATTGATAGTTTATATACATTCATCAAATAAATTCCTAAAAAAATAAAATTAAAGAACAAGCAATCACTCTTTTGCATTGGTTGAAAGCTAAGAAACATATTCATTGGAATAGATTTGTGTTGGCATCCAAGTTTTACAGAACGCAATAACCATCAGAAAACTTAAGATTATTATTATAAACATATATCGAGCACTAACAGGCAATATGGATATGTTATTAAATATCTTAGAATCAATTCTAGATTAATTAAAGTGCTTCAAAAATTTCAAAGTTTTACTACGTGGTATTATAACATCAATTTAAATAATGAAACATATCGAACATCTGTATCCATAGATCTTCTAAAAACCTACAACTTACATCAAACAATAACTGATCTTAGTAGAATCACAGCAACAACTCAAACTGTTATTGATAATATATTCGTGAATATGGAAGATGTAAGTGGAGAAGTTATTTCATCGGCATTATCAGATCCACTATGCCTTAAAGCTCACTTTTGAAATTGTGACATGTTATTCGCTTCATAAAAATACAAAAACAAAAATTGATGCCATTAGGAATGCATCAAATAAGAGAGGACCTATGCAATCAAGACTGGGCAGGAGTTTATAACACTGAGGACGTGAATGTTTGTTACAAAAAAATTATAGATATTATTTCCCTCGCAATAGACTCTCACACAAAACAAAAAACAGTAATTGTAAAACAATCTAACCAGAAGCCATAGCTAACTGAAAGAATCAGAAAAATGTCAAACAACCGCCAACTGTACGAAGGAACACTAAATGAAAAAGTTTCTAAAGAAGTATACAAAGAATTTTGCAAACCATTAAAAGCTGAAATGGACAATTCTAAAAAACAAACCTATTCCAAAGGACCAAATAACTTCAATAACAAAATCAAGGCAGCTTGAGAAGTTATTAATAGCATACAAGGTAGAAGAAGCGTAAAAGGTTTTGAGGTCTGCGATTTAAACGGAAACTATGACAACGTCCACGAAATGGTGAATGCCATGAACAAGTACTACACCGAAGGTTGTGAAGAAATTTCGTCTGACATTTTTCAAACTGCAGGAAACGTTAACAAATATTACGAAAACCTTCTATTATCATCCAACACATGCGGCCGAGGTGGTAGACATAATTAATAGTTTAAAAACACAAGAATAGTCGAAGAAGAAACGACGGCATACCCACCTCGATATTAAAAAATTGCGCAGACGCTTTGGTGCCTCCGCTTAGTTATGTTATCAATCTATCACTCTGGGGAAGCTTCTAGATCCATTGAAGTGTACTGCCATAAAGCCTGTTCGTAAAAAGCATTCCAGATCAGATTTTCAAAACTATCGACCGATAGCACTGATATCAAATATATCTAAATAATGGAGAAAATAGTGTATCGAAGATATCACACTTTTTGCAAAAAAGTTTTTAACAAACAACAGAATGGATATATAAGAGGTAGATCCAAAACTAGCTCTATTTATCAAGTCATCGAATGTATTTGCGAAGGTATTAACAACAATGAAAGCGCAGTCTGTATAATAATGGATCTATCTAAAGCTTCAACTGTGTTCACTTTGATATGCTATGTTTAAAGATGTTTCGCATGGGTTTTAGGGGGTTAATGGCTGACTGGATAAAGTCATACCTGATTGGAAGGCGATGATATATTGTGGCAGTTGATGAAAAAGGAAGGCAGTGGAAAGAAGTTAACTGTGGCGTTCCACAAGGACCAGTTCTGGGACCCCTTCTTTTCCTTTTGTACGTTAACGATCTGCCGGGATTATGTGAGGATCTCACAATTCAGATGACACCTCCTGCACAATAAGAAGAAATCTTGTGACACAAATAACACAAGTCATAGAATAGAAATTTAAATAAGTACGAAGTGTGGTTTACTAACTAGAACTTAAAATTAAATATAAATGCAACAAATTTAACAGTTTTTAACAGACGCGACCAACTAACTCAAATTGCACATAGGAATCCGGTACTTATCAGTGCGAATGATGTTTTCTTTCTGGGTGTAAAAGTTGATACTGATTTAAAATGGAAGCCACAGGCTGACACCATCGCTAACAGTATGTCCAGTGCGTGCTACTGTTTACGAACTATATCGCGAACTGTCAGTCTGGAAGCTAGTCTCAGTGTGTATTATGCGTCCGTGTATTCCAGAGTGAGGTACGGTATCATATTTTGGGGAAACTTTACAACAACAAACTGTATATTATATTACAAAAGGCCTGTATGAGAGCAACGTTTAAATTGAATTGTAGAGGTTCGTGTAGACCTGTGTTTGTTCAATATAAAACTCTTACCCTTGCATCAATTTTATTTTTATACTTGAGCGTGCCAGGTTTGTCAAAGACAACGATAATAATTTTTTTCAAACAGTACGAACTTGAACATCAGTATGGTACGCGCGCAATCATAAATAATTACTTACAATTAGTGCCTCCTCGTACCTATCTCACGAAGATGCAGAAAAGCTTCATTTATCAGTGCATTAAAATATATAATAGCTTGCCTGAGGATATTAAAAAGATGTCAGATAGAAAATTCTATACTATAAAGTCTATAAAAGAATTCTTATGGATAAATCGTATTATACCAATTGGCGAATTTTATAATGATATGACAAATTTTAAGATGTATAATTGTGTTGCCCCAAATTAGGTATGTTTTTTCTTCTTATATTGGTTTATTGAGGTGAGGTCGATGTATTGTAAAATTGTAAACTATTATTATTATTATTTGCGCTCCCGTCATACCATACGAAATACAGAGCATTACAAACCAGTTAAAGAATAGACACAGTAAACACATATACGAAATATCTACAAACTTGTTAGAGTAGTTGGGTAACAACATACTACAACTAAGCACCCCACTTAACAAAAATTTAATAAATGCCTGGAACAGGTGTATTTCCGAATCTTTTGAAAGTTGCGAAGATTCACTAAACAAAGAAGATAAAAATAACCTCGAAAACTATCGCCCTATCAGCATTTTGCCTGTTACATAAAAGATCGACCGATCGGTCAAACACGATCCAAGAAACCAAAGTGTATGTGGTTCTTTAAAGAAACAAATTTACATATTAGTTCCTTTCTGTGCCTACTTGATCTCTCGAGATAGTTAAAGAGTAGCAACGAATGTGAGGCTTAAAAAAATCGATCAATACTAACTGGTGGAAAGGTGCACCCCCCCAATTCAATAAGTTCTTCCAATGTTTTTTCATGTATGCGTTTGGTCTTCGTATGCGTCTAAATCCCTTGGTGATGGTGCACTCTTCACTACTTTAGAGAATCCTGCACAGAGAGATCCAAATCGGCAATCGCTAAATCAAACTTATTTTCTTATGTTAGTAGTTTACTTCGCTTTGTAAATTCGCACATGTAGTGTGCTTGAAACATTTTAAAATAATGAGATATGCAACCTAAACTTTTCATTTGTAATAATGGTTGTATATGCCATAGGAGTTTGATGTTCTCTGCATAAATTGTTCATAAAAAGAAAACCTAAGCTTTTTAGCAAATAACTAAATTAGAAAAAAAATGCGTATATTTTTTGGTATATTCTAATTTTATTTATTATGAAACCAAAATTTTATCAGAAAAATCTTCTTAAAACTAAATTAAGTCGCGTTTCAGTTTTTTTTTCTTTTGAGAATAGGTTACTTTGGAAAACGTTTATTAATTTTTACATAATTTCCCCTCTAATTAAAAATAATGCTTAAAGTGGTTTCAACATCTAAACAAGCATTCATTTTATGTTTTATATTTTCCAACACATGTAAAAATTCTATTCAAAATATCGTATATACCTCTTGAAACTCTATGAAAGGTATATTACGCGATTTTTTAAAACAACAGATTTTGGATATTTCGTTTTTTTCAAAACCCAACCTCGTAACCACTACCCTTATATACCATAGCATTGTTAATTGTAGGCGGAGATGTACCTTTATATCGTGCGGGAATCGATCGAAATAAAGGTATAATATCGGGACGAAAAATATTATATTGAATAAACCATCAAGTTATCTGTGGTGGGATACAACACCAAAACCATCTTAACGTATTGCGGGCGTTCCCGAAACACCTACTTAGAGAAGAATGTTATGATATCACTAACTTGGCTACGACATTCAAAAACATCTGGACTTGATATTGGCAAAGAGTTGAATTCCTGAAAACGCGACAAACAATTTGTCGGCGAAACGTGAGCGCATGTTCTAATTTTGTTTTCCTAATGTAAAGGTTCTACTCCGATGAGCCATTAAAAAGTGTCTCTAAAGCTATAGAACTGAAATTAAAGCCAAAGAGTACTACTGTCGCACATACTGTACATACTAACTAAGCATTAGTTCAAGGATGGAAAAAATTAATATTTTTTTCTCAGGAATGATTCATACTATCAGGTTAAAAAATAAATAGTGATTATGGGCTTTCTCTAAAAAATTAGAAACTAATTTCGCTGACTCAGTTCAAAGTTATTATTATTATTTCAAAGTTATTATATTTTATTTTTTATCCGTTTTGAGGTGTTGTTGAGGTATTTTAAGGTATCAACTTGACTTTTCCTTATATCATACTGTATACATTTAGGTGTACTGTATATTTTTCCATTTTTTTTCTGTGTGGTCAAAATTTCTTTCGATAATCTTAGTAGGAGCAATTTGTTATTGGTTATTTTGGGGTTAAAATAATAATACATCGATCAACTTCAGTATTATTTCTATGTATGTTTCAGTCCTAGTAGTTACAAAATGACGCAACTATAAAAGGAATATTGTAAAAATAAAATAATATTTAATTCCGTAGACGCCATTCAAAGTTATTAGATATTATTTTCCCTTTTTGAGGGATAGCTTTTTTTTTGAGTTGGATTTAAGGTGCCGACTTAATTTTTTGTTATATAGAAATGTATCCATTTGGTTTATTATTATAATTTTTCTAAGTTCCTTCTGTATGGTAGAATAAGCAAACAAAAGCCAAAATCTTTAAATAAAAATTCTTTAATCGGTTTCAGGATTATTTATTTCAGCCCCAGTACTTATGAAAGCATCGAGGTATAAAAAGGAATATTGTAACAATAAATAATATGTTTTTATATATAGTATATCGATCTTTGTTATTACATTTATCATTAATACATATTTATAATATAAAATAAAATTGTTTTCAGTTCCGTATACGCATTTAAAAGTAGGTACCCTTTTGGGGATAGTTGTTTGAATTGGATTTAAGGTGTCAACTTGACTTTTTGTTGTATAAGAATACATGCATTTGGGTTTGTATACTTTTTTTGTTTCTTTCCAATTAAATTCTTTAACATATGATGTCGTATCAATGAAGATGTTACCTCTATACTAGCTAGCTAATATGCAGTAGTATCACCGGCATATTGAGTCAGTGTACAGCGGGTAAATAGTTTTTTAAGTCATTAGCACAAACAAGAAAGTATTTTATCACCCTTATGCTAATATATAGAAAGGAGTGGCATCGACTCACATCAGTTAATTTAGTATAGGTGACAGTGGTACTCATTGGCTTTAATTTCAGCTCCATAGCTTTAGGGGCACTTTTTAATGGCTTATAGGATACTAGAGCCTTTCCATATCATTTTTTTTTAAAGTGTAATTACTTAACAGTTTCGTAGCGATTATAGAGCTCTACTTAAAGGCATATATAAACATTAACTAATAAGGAAACCACGACATACATTTTTCAGAATGGTATTCTTCACTATAAATTAAACGTGGGACACGTTTGACTAGATTAGATTTTATTCTTTTATAATACACGCCATTTCATGAAAAAAAAATACATCCTAGATTCACTAATCCTGTAATTAGCATTCTGTTGTCAACCGCATACATTAAGGGTTGGGTTGAAATGCAGTCCTGATGGGCAGAACATTTGAATCGGTAGCCCCCAATTACATACATAGTATACGGTATTATCAACCGAATCCGTCAGGAAGTCGACAGACGCTCCGTTGGATGGTGGACATTCTCCAACGGGGTCACCACCTTCTGGTTTTGTTGTTGTTGTTGTTGGTGAAGAATCCACGCAATTGCTCGGAATATCACAAAATCCTGAACCGGGAGTGAAATGCAAGCCAGGAGGGCAAGTTACAACAGTAGAGAGCCCGTTGTGGCATTCAATGAATTGGGAACAATGATATGGATGCGAAAAGAAGTGTTGTCCTGAACTAGGACAGTCGACGTAACCTGCAAAAAACTGAATTTTAGTACTGAATATTATTATAACATATTTTATTGCTTTCACCCTGCTTCTCATTTCCTTGGTCAATGTCAGCAAAGGAATCGACTACATTATCTCTTGGTTCTCTCCTGTTTTCTATAAATTGGAATGATCGGCTAGTCTCACAGCTGCTGTTAACCCTCAATATTATGGCGCAAGGTAAACTGCGCAATAACTATAATACTATTGCTTACCTCTGAGCAGTTATTGGAAGAGAAAATATTATTAGACTAGGAATTTAACGAAACATCATCCTGAAAAAAGCGGAACATTATACAGAAATCAGAAAATACTAATGTTAACCAACCTTTCATGTTTTGTTTATACTGTTCACAAAATTGCACTTAAATAAACTTACAATAAAACAGATGCTCCTATAAATCGTTTATATAGCTGTTCTTAACGTCCTTATCAGCTGATGCATAAATAAAAAAGAAGAAAGTTAATCGATAAGTTGTAGATTACCGACAAAGTTTTCCGTGTAACAATTTTATGGCGTGTTACCAAATATTTCAATTTCTGTTTGAACTAGGTATCTATAAGAGCTTCATGAAAAATGCTATGTTAATATCCTGCAAGTGAAATACTGTTTCTGCGTTGGGAAACTTTTCAATCATGATTGGGCAAAAATAGAAGGATATATTAATAATTCCCCTTCGTTCAAAATCTTATGTACGATTTATCTTGGCACTCTTATGCTTATATTAATGCATACAGCCACTTGATGAAGTTATTTCATAGAAATATCAATCATTACTACTTTAAGCTCTTCGTAAACCAAAAATAGTATTGCATGCATTACGTACAACTAAAATAATGAATTTAGAAACAATGTATTTTAATACAAAATTTAATTTATTTTTACAGTGGTGGTGTCAATTAATGTCTTCCCCTATGATGGATAATCAGTAATAAATGGTAGTGTATGTAAATGATAATAAGCTTCTATATATGCTCTCTAAGGAGCATGACATCCAGGGACCATGGTTTTGATATTATTTCCGCTCATATAATATATAATTAATATATAATAATAATAATAATAATATAATAAATAATAAGATTTATGCCAACATGCTATAATAGCGTTAGAACACGTCATAAAATTACAAATAACAAAATACAAAAGCAACCTATACGTAGGTGCCAGTCATATAACATATACGTACATATAAAATATAACAGAAAAACAAATAAATAATAAAATGGAAAAATTATAGTTCTAGAGGCTTTTGAAAAGTCTGTTACCCGTATAAAAACATTTCTTAACAGGTAGTTTCTTAAGACTTGCTTTAAATTGATGAACCGGCTGTTCCTTTAATTTTAAAGGTAGATGATTAAAACCCTAAACATATCACACCGCTGGCTTTGTATCTTAGTTAAATGAGTTGTGGGAGGTAACACCGCGTGTTGACTTTACCTCTAGTATTTTGAGCATGAGCAGGTTCATATTTTTTAAAAAAGCTATTATAATTTTTTTTACAAATACAGCTGGCTCCAAAATGTACAAAGATGGAAGGGTAAGTATTTAGATTTTTAAATGATTAACTTTACAGGAGTCTCTACATTGTAGTTGAAACACTGCCTTAACGCAGCCTCTGCAGTATAAATACTCTATGAACGTTCACTGCACCACCCCAAAAAACAACACCATATTGCAGCCGAGACTGTACACAAGCGTGGTAGACCCCTAAGGCTGTTTCAACATTCACACTTCGAGATACCACCCTCAAACTGTAACACAAACGACCGACCGTCTTTGATAAATCCTCAATGTGCGATGCCCACGACAGATTACTGTCGATGACGATTCCCAAAAAGCGAGCGTGATCGACACAGGTAAGTAGCTCACCGTTGTGTTTAATAGTAAGGTCTGTAGCGTGCATGTTGGAGGGTAGAATATGTGTTTTATTGGTGTTTAATGTTAAATTATTTTGTTGAAACCATTTATCCATAATACTGAGATTGTTTTCTAGGTCATTTTTAAGAGCTTCGTATGTTTTCTGCCGCACAATACATGAGGTATCATCCGCGTACAACACAGCAAGGCCACTGACAATTCCAGGCAAGTCATTAACGTACAGCAAGAAGAGCAGTGGGCCCAGGACAGAACCTTGCGGTACTCCATGTGAAAGTTGTTCGCCAAGATGATGTAATTTGTGTTCCTGTTGCATAGCAGGCGCCACACACTGCCTCCTGTCCACCAAGTATGAGCCCAGCAAATTACGGACCACACCTCTAAAACACACCACTTCGAGCTTCTGCAGGAGGACATCGTGATGAACGTTGTCGAATGCTTTAGAGAGGTCCATAAGAGCGCAAACAGTGATTTCCCTATTACTGAGACTAGATGTTCTAGATATGTTCTATCAGCTGAAAGGTGGCACGCGCTGTAGATCTTCCCCTCATGAAACCGTTCTGATTGATATGAATAATGCTGTGTCGCGATAAAAATTTGATCATCCTGTTGTATATCAGTACCTCAATGATCTTAGATATGGTAAATATAAGTGCTATTGGTCTATAATTGTTAAAATCGGTCCGATCACCATGCTTGTGAAGAGGCTTTATAATCATTGATTTCAGCCCTACTGGAAACACACCTTGCTGGAAACAGATATTTACAATGTGAGTCAATGGGATCGCTGTTCGGAAGTTCGTCTGAGCAGAATTTTAAAAGAGAGACCGATATCCCATCCGATCCAGTCGCTTTGGTATTATTCAATCCGTCTATAACGCTCACAACCTCATTAGGATCGGTAAGGTGTAGCACCATAGTATCAGGTATGTATTTTATATTATTGAGTGTTGGACTGGCTCCCGTTCTTGACTTTGATGAGGAATTAATAAAATAATCGTTAATATCAGTCAGTATTTGAACATTGTTACTGTCATTTTTTTTAAAATCATTCATATTAAAAGGTTCATATAAGGAGACACATTAAATAAGACCACCTCTGTACATATGTGTATATTTGCTGATTTATAATTAAAGAAATAATTAGCTTTTATGTAGCAAGAGCTGTATAGAGCAATTGGAATATTATCTTGATATAATTCCGCACTTTTGTAAGTTAGGTTGCGTACCGTAGTATGATACTTGATTTCATAGCAATGGCGTAGTATATGTAATGCAAACATAGATAAATAATTTCGTATTTATTTATTTTGTAATATTTAACTGTAGTGTTTATATAAAATGTAAGTATTATAACATAACAGATAAAGCGTATATAGTGTTAAAGATTAGAATGTAGGCTTTGGTTTACATTAGAAAATATATTTTCTGAAAATATTTAAGAAAACAATTAGTCTTCCTTAATGATGCACTTGACTTTGCTTGGGTAGTCGCACCACCCATAAACGCTATCAAAATGCAATCCTTCAGCGCACTGGAATACTGCGTAGGTTCCATCGTTGCATTTTATAAATTTAGAGCAACTTGCAGGGTAGGGTATGAAGTAGCGGCCTTCAGTTGAGCATACGGATTTATCTTAAACAAAATATAATGGATGAAAGAAATTTGCAACTCAAACGGGATTCGGACACTTCGATGTTTAAAAACTGCATTTTTTGCGTTTTCCGTTTTACATCAGTACTTCTTAAATTAAATACGGAACCAAAGGTACGTTAAATTAATCTTTATTTATAAGTAATAATTAAAATAGAAATCATGGATTCGGGACCTCATGTGATTGCTTTGCCTTTTAGCCCTTCTTTTCTAAGATGAGTAGAAGGTCGATATTCTTCTCTCAAGAAGATGTGGCTTTTTGCAATAATGTTCGTATTTCTCAAAAATATCGTAAATGAATACTTTCTTGTGTTCGTTTTTTTTTAGGTTATTTAGAACGACATAAAAGTCTTTTCACAATCTTTATTTTATTGTATAAAACCACAAGAAGAATTTTCAAATGTATTTCTTAATTCCGAGGAAAAGCAACATAAAGTCGGCCATATTTCAAAAGTGTACAAAATAATTTCATCCTTTAATCTTCCAAATAAACTTTTTGAGGCAAATGGAGGGGAATGAATCAGTATTTTTCAAATCATCAAGGAAGAAGTAGATAGGCGTTGTTGGAAGTGTTCGAACCCTCTTAATAGGAATTGCGTTTAAATGTAAATATTTAAATAATGATAATTTACATCATGCAAAAACAGAAGCAACAACAAAAGCTTCTGTTCATATCGCAAAAAAGGCATGTTTTGTTTAAAAAAGAAGAAAATGTTAATTAATTAAGATATTCAATTTTCAACAGAAGTATTTTTCTGAATGATTTTATTTTTTTCCAAGAAGATTTTCTATTATATAAAAATGGAATCCCAATTTTACAGTTAATTCAATTATATTTTGTTTAGTATTGTTTCAAGCAACGCTTCACGCGTACCTTCAGTCTTCTTTAAGCTTTGGAATGCTGAAGGCACTAATGAACCCCAAGATAGAATAGAGACCGGTTTGGGAATGCATTCGAGAACTGAATAACCTTACACCCCGCAATAAACTCACTTTGCTGTGGAAGGAAACGAGAAAACCGAATAGTTAGCAACAAAAGGATCATCTGCTTTATACATAGGCTTAGAGCCTGTTCTAGAAATGTCTAAAAACACCCCACGAGAGCAGAACAAGAAGTTAAGTCAGGTCTCCTGAAAGGAGGCTGTTCACTGAAAGGACACGTGCAAAAAAATTAGATCAACACTGGGGAAACCGACTGCAGAGTGTACAATGAGACGACAGAGAACGCTTACTACATTCTATGTGCATGCGAGGCGCTGGGCGCAAGTAGACAGGCAGTTTTTGGCAGGCTAAAAATGAACCGACAGGATTACTTAGATCAACTAGCCAAAGACCTGTGCAAATTAGTGCAGGGCCATCCTGAGATGGCTGGTATAATTTAATAGGTACAACAACAAATGGGAGACTAAATACAAAAATCTAAGAGACTGCAATGTTTCTGGAGACTCCATGTCAGACGGCGTCCACAAAAAAAAGCTTTGGAATTTTAGCAAAATGTAGTCAAATATTCAAACAATTTTTTTTGAATTAAAATTTAAATCAATTATATTATCACTGTGAGTCCATAATTTCCTTTTTTTTTTTCCTAAACATTTCTCTAATAATTTTTTTTCTGTGGTAATTATTTCTGTATCTATTTTGAACTTTCTTTATCTTTTCTTTTAAGGTATAAAGAAAGTCCAATATAAACACTAGGTAAGAAGTGTGACGACGTTAACTTCAGAAGAAAATCGCGAACAAAAGTTTGTAAAATTACCTCTTTCAAAAGGCTCAGGCGGCATTTTTAAAGGACAAAAATTGAACATTTGCTTCGACTCGCATAACACATTGAGAAATTCTTTAGGCAACGCAAAAGATAAACCTCATCTCGATGAAAGAACAGGCATTTACAAAATCGGTTGTAGTGGCTGTGATAAAGTTTAGATTGGAAAAAACGTATGCTATCGCAACTAGGTTTAAGGAACTTATAGCAAGTTATCGTTGTGAGAGGCTTCATCCAGCGTTGCTTAACATATAAACGATACCGAACCATATAGAAAACCTTGAATTAGTGAAAAAGATACAATAACCGAAAGAGTTAGACACATTAAATCGGAAAGTAGAACGCCTCCACCACTAAATTTTGATGAATTTATGGGGGAAGAATGCTTTACATATACGCTAATTCTTGATATTTCGAAGGGTCAACTAGGCGAAGAAAACGACACTTGTAAATATGTTTTCCTTTTAGAAGAAGAAGATAACGTTGCATGTCCTTATAATTTATTCGATCTTCGATAATGAGAACTCACTTGTTCTCGAAACAATTATCCAGAATTAATGAAATCTCATGTATCGCGGAATGATCGGATATTCATGTGCTTATTATAATGCCATAGTCCTTTATATAGATTCGTTTGTGTAGAAATTGTTGAATTTGCTCGATGTATGATATCGCAATCATTACCATCGATTTTGTAAATGATATGTATCTTGTTCATTCTTTATCGATCTTTTGTTTAGTTTATGTAGTTTTTTTTTATAGTTTTTTAGAGATTTATGGGCTGTTATGTAAGGTTTGAGCATTTTTTGTAGTGCTTTAGATAGTCATATTTTTTCTGGGTTTCTTGGTTTTTATATGTTGTTAAATGATTATTTTGCTTTTGTTTTTTTTTCATTTGATATACTTCTGTGAAAGACACATAAGAAAAAGGATATATCTAATATCTAAAAAGTCTAGAGTAGGGGTAATGGGGAAATGTTATTGAGACTCAGTGAAGGCATACAAATAGTATTGAACACCAGAGCAGATTTTAACAAACTAATATAGGTCCTAGATATGAAATGGGTGGAGAAGTATTTTAAAATAACACGGATGAAAGTGAGGGAGGAGGGTGGAGAGCCTGAGGAGACTGTTTGAAAGGCTAATATGGCTGTGTTACTGCAGTTAACGAAACTATCTATCTGCTAGCGACTAAATTTGCTTTTGGAAGAAGGAATAGTGGAATGCGAAATGCGACTACAATAGTTACATGCGTAGAACTGTTGAGGTTTGTGAAGATGAACATCAACTCAGAAGAAGAGGGAATTAAGATAAGGAAAACGAACCAAGAAAATCTATTAATAGAAGTCACAAGACAGGAGGATGCTAATGAACTCAAGGCTGCGACAACCAGAAATCCTAGTGAAGCACAAGAAGCAGTTAAATCCAATGAAATGTTCTTGCATATTTATTACTGATATTAGCGAAAACATTGACATAAGAGACCTGCATCGCAAAATAGAAAGCATAGACAAGGCCAACAGGAAGTTACATTAAAATTCCATTCTCTAGTGCAATGTTGAATAGCAATCAAGCAGAAACAGTGGCAATCAAAAAAGAAGTCGCATTGCACTTGGTGCAAAAAGAATCGGTTAGGAAAATCTGAGGTGAGAAAGCTAGTAAACGTCGTAAGATGTTTTAAGTGTCCCAAATTTAGGCAAACAAAACAACAAACCTGATGCCTGTGCTAAATGCGCTAAGATAAGCCATCTAACTAAGGAATGCCGGAATGAAGCATTTTGGACAACTTGTAGCGTAGTAGCGAACTAAACTAGATGTCCTTTTCTCAGAAACCTTAACTGAAAAACGCGAAGGGGATCCTTGGAGAAGAGGGTAAAGTAAGTGGTAAGGATAGTGAGAAAGTATTTGCAAACTAATCTGGACAGGGAACGATCGGTGCGAAATCTGTAAAAGGTGTATTATGCCCAAATTTATATACCAACATTTATTGACAAATTAAAACAATAACAAAACATTCTTAAACCCCACGCTCCACTCAAAGGTACTACACGGGGTTACCTACTCTAAGTGTTCCTGACATGATTTGTGATGCTGGACATGTCTTTAATGTGGTAAACAGGGTGTGATTTAGTGAGCAGGTTAGTCCTTGCAAATTCCTATCAGAATCTCACATATTCATCATATCACGCCGGATGTCTTGCAAAAATTTCTCCTCTATACAAAAAAATACATGCGCTAACGAAATTTCAAAATAAAATGTGTTTACTAATAAAGTTTTAACATCTCATATCCCTAATACAATACGTTATCTTTTAATTCAATTTTTAATTTAAGAATGTATTATTCAAAAAAAGATTTTATATTAAATATTGTCTTGAATTTTACTACATTTTGTAAAAATTCCAAACCCCGAAGGAGATCGAAGAACCGGGCCAAACGTTGCTTAAAAGAATACAAAACTAAGTATAACTGAATCAAATCGAAATTAGTGTTTCTATCCGGTATAGAGTAACCAACCAAGAGTGAAAACATAAATAAGAATTTCTTCTGTAACTGAAATTTGAACTTACCCTCACCAATAGTGCAATTGGCTTCGGTCGGGTAATCGCACCATCCCCATTTGGCATTGAAATGTAGTCCATCGACGCATTCAAACTCTCCGTGTATGCCGTCTATGCATTTTATAAATTTTGAACAGCTAAAGGGATGCGGAAAAGCATGCATGCCTTCAGGTGGGCAATCATAAAAATCTAAAAGCAAAAAAATATTTGATGGCTCGATGCATTAATGTCATTTTAACTAAAATTGTAACATTACTACTAGTACTGTGCATTTTAACCGGATAACCAGTTAACCGGTATTACCATATAATGGATGGATTTTACTTCCGCGTTACACTACTCGCGTTGTGTACAAAAAAAAAAATAGTAAGGTCCTTGAACTGTTTCAAAAACACCTGCTCAATTTCTTACTTAAATGAAAAAACAACGTAACTATAACTTATTTTTTCCAGGTCTGTTTTTATGGAGGAATATTTTTGAAATTTATGGAATATATCTACTATAAACATTGCATAGTATTTCGTCAATAACTGTTTAACTGACAAGACATAGAAGTGCAAAGTAAATAATTTAGGAATTGTAAATATAATAGCTTAAATAGACTTTTTAGACAATGGAAATAAATACGATAGGATGCGGATATAAATTACGTTATAGGAAAATCATGGCACTAAGTGATAATCAACAAGTAGTACCGCAGACAATTATTGCACCCTACGTGAATGATTACTACGAGTAAGTATTTTACCTAGTCGCATTGTTGGGTAAAGTACTCTCCAATTATTAACAGAATCCATTTTTATTTACTTGTGAGGTATCGAGTACATTTATAACGTATGGATATTGTTTTAATCAATAAGTTGTATTTCAAACTATTTATCGCTAATAAATGCTATTTAAATATTGGAAGGGAAATGTGTCTGTAATATACTGTCTTAGGGCTAGTTATAACAATTCGTATTAAAAAAAAAGCAAATGGGGATTCAGAAAATTGGTAAGAAAATCAAAAATACTGCTAAATAAAAAAAATGGCAAAGCACAATTTATAAAGTCCAAAATTATTGGTATGCTGAAAATATAAAAAAATACTGTTGTGTATAAATTTAAGCTCTTAAAATATGTTCAAGAATGAAGCTAGTTTTAGCGAACTTTAAAAATAAAACATTGAGCTAACGTCCATTTATATAACAATATTATTTTTGTAAATTGTAGCAAACGTATATAGACAGAAACATTATTAAAATTAGTAAAATATTTATATAAAGACAAATAAATAAAACTGCCTTTTAATCATTTACGGCGATTATCCAACCAAAGCGGATAATCGAACAAGACAGTTAATCGGTCACAACAGTTAACCGGTCATCCGGCCACGGCGGTTATCCGGGTCGCACCGCTTATAACCGGTTATCTGGTTATGTACATACAATTAACCGGCTATGAAATCTGTCTGGTTGCACAGCACTAATTATTACTTACTTGCTTCTTCCGTAGTATTATAGTAACCCTCTGTAGTAGTATTGTACCAACCATCGGTGCTATTATAATATCCTTCTGTAGTAGTATTATTCCATCCGTCAGTAGTACTGTTAGACCATCCATCGGTGCTATTATCATAACCGTTAGTAGTTGTATTGTACCAACCATCGGTACTATTATAATATCCTTCTGTAGTAGTGTTGTTCCATCCGTCAGTGGTGCTATTATACCATCCATCAGTGCTATTGTCATAACCGTTAGTAGTTGTATTGTACCAACCATCGGTACTATTATAATATCCTTCTGTAGTTATATTATTCATCCGTCAGTAGTACTGTATACCATTCCATCAGTGCCTATTATCATAACCGTTAGTTGTTGTATTGTACCAACCATCGGTACTATTATAATATCCTTCTGTAGTAGTATTATTCCATCCGTCAGTAGTACTGTTATACCATCCATCGGTGCTATTATCATAACCGTTAGTAGTTGTATTGTACCAACCATCGGTACTATTATAATATCCTTCTGTAGTAGTATTGTTCCATCCGTCAGTGGTACTGTTATACCATCCATCAGTGCTATTATCATAACCGTTAGTTGTTGTATTGTACCAACCATCGGTACTATTATAATATCCTTCTGTAGTAGTATTATTCCATCTGTCAGTAGTACTGTTATACCATCCATCAGTGCTATTATCATAACCGTTAGTAGTTGTATTGTACCAACCATCGGTACTATTATAATATCCTTCTGTAGTAGTATTGTACCAACCATCGGTACTATTATAATATCCTTCTGTAGTAGTATTATTCCATCCATCAGTAGTACTGTTATACCACCCATCAGTGCTATTATCATAACCGTTAGTAGTTGTATTGTACCAACCATCGGTACTATTATAATATCCTTCTGTAGTAGTATTATTCCATCCGTCAGTAGTACTGTTATACCATCCATCAGTGCTATTATCATAACCGTTAGTTGTTGTATTGTACCAACCATCGGTACTATTATAATATCCTTCTGTAGTAGTATTATTCCATCCGTCAGTAGTACTGTTATACCATCCATCGGTGCTATTATCATAACCGTTAGTAGTTGTATTGTACCAACCATCGTTACTATTATAATATCCTTCTGTAAGTAGTATGTTCCATCCGTCAGTGTACTTGTATACCATCCATCAGTGCTATTATCATAACCGTTAGTTGTTGTATTGTACCAACCATCGGTACTATTATAATATCCTTCTGTAGTAGTATTATTCCATCCGTCAGTAGTACTGTTATACCATCCATCGGTGCTATTATCATAACCGTTAGTAGTTGTATTGTACCAACCATCGGTACTATTATAATATCCTTCTGTAGTAGTATTGTTCCATCCGTCAGTGGTACTGTTATGCCACCCATCAGTGCTATTATCATAACCGTTAGTTGTTGTATTGTACCAACCATCGGTACTATTATAATATCCTTCTGTAGTAGTATTGTTCCATCCGTCAGTGGTACTGTTATACCATCCATCAGTGCTATTACCATAACCGTTAGTTGTTGTATTGTACCAACCATCGGTACTATTATAATATCCTTCTGTAGTAGTATTGTTCCATCCGTCAGTGGTACTGTTATGCCATCCATCAGTGCTATTATCATAACCGTTAGTTGTTGTATTGTACCAACCATCGGTACTATTATAATATCCTTCTGTAGTAGTATTGTTCCACCCATCGGTACTATTATAGTAGACCTCTGTAGTAGTATTATACCAGCCATCAGTATTGTTATAGTGTTCCTTAGTGCTAGCGTAATTAACAGTTATTGTATACTCACTCTCATCTAGCTCTTCAACAGTTGTATTTACAGTAGCGATTTCCGTTTCCTCATTCTCGTATAACTCACACCCCTCTGGAAGAGCATTACTACAGCTACCGCTTTTCACATCGAAATAAGAGCCTTCGGGACATTCTAAAATAAACTCTTCTCCATTAAAACATGCGATAACTTTCGAGCAGGTATATGGGTGTGGAAAAAAATGCCCGACCGGTCGGCGGACAGTTTACCAAATCTATTGTAATGACAAAGTGTTATTGATATACGCTAGAAAAACTTACTTGCTTTCACAGATGTTGTATAGACTAGAACTAGTAGTAAAGAGCACAAGAATATTGCACCTACAAAAAAGAAATCATAATATAATAGATGGAAACACTGTCTTTTATTAAAACGTAACGAACCCCTCATTGTAAATGTTTCTACTGCAGTTCTCTGAAGCACTGTTCGGTATAATTACTGACGAATTATAAGAGGTAGTGAACGTGTTTAATTAGTTTTATACCGCTGTGCTTAAAAAACGCGTCCATCAATCATTGGTATTTTACTTCTAGGTAATACAGGAAGATTAGTGGTTTGACATGATTATTTTTAGGTAATACAATGTTCAGGATGTCACTTTGCACTTAGTTGTCTAGACTGTTTAAATTCAAGTTGCCAATGAGAGTATAATACCTATACAGGATGTCTCGGCCAGACCGTTCGTTAGAAGTTTATGAGGTTCTAGCCAAAATTAAAATTTGAAAATTCAGAATTACATATAATCGACTGCATTCTTTTTAACTAAAATATTATCAGATTTCTAACGCTACCGGTTATACCGGAAATCACCATCCACTTTGTTGTTTTAAATTGAACAGCCTGTATATTTTTACATATTTGATTTTTTCTTTTAAGCGTTATAAATACCTTTGTAATTTGATTCGGTCATTCTGGAGTTATTCAATTTTTTCTAACAAAATCTGCTCTAGCAGACGTTTATTCAAAAAAATCAGAGAACACTTGTTTTTTGGGATGTCAATCTATGATTCAGAATATGCTTAAACAAGGAGTATGTTTTGGCGCCAAGAACAGTCTGTCTATACTGTGGATTACTATGACACTTTAACTTTTCGAAATTTTGAAGAACTGTATCTATTTTTTTTTTTTCAAATGGCACCCTCCATATTTTATTACTTACTCGTTTTTGTCGTCTTTCACATCTTTTATATCTCTCATGTCCCATACTTAAGATTGATAGTTTAAAAGATGATTATGGTTTTTTGAAAAGTGCCCAGATCTCATCGATACTTACACAGTGTGTCATGGAAAACAAGCATTCTCAATGAATTACTGTCAAACGCTGGCGAAGTCCCCATTGATTACATCGTTTGATGCTTGTGAATTAATAATTACCCGTTAAATTCCTTAAGAGAGGGCTTCGAAAACATCTTTACTTCCAGCGACCTCTGTCTTTCTATTGTGTAATCCGTCATAGTGTATACTACATTGACAGCTATTGTATAGTTTAAGACGACATCTTTTGGAATAATATTGCACAAGAACGATTATAGTGCTTCCATCGGTTTTTTTCACAATCACTCTTTAAAGTCAAATCACAAAAAATAAAGGTATTCATAAAGCTTAAAAATAAGTAAATCCAAATATATAATAATATATAGGGTGATCAATACAAAATAACAAAGTACATGGTGACTTCCGGTATAATCCAGAAGCGCTAGAAATCTGGAAATTTTAATTAAACAGAATGCAACCGATTGCATATCTAATTCTGTATTTTCAAATTTTCATTTTAGCTAGAACCCCGTAAACTTCTAACGAACGGTTTCGCTGAGACACCTGTATAACTAAGTTCTGAATGATTTATGGTTACAAAGATATGCGAAGATAAAACCACCGGATGAATTTTGTCCTCTAGTGAAATTACTTGCAAGGTGGATTATAGCGTATTAGATAGTGATTTTGATAGTGACATATGTTCACTGCATTTTACTAATCTAATGCATTTTACCTGAAACTAATTGTTAAATACGGCAAAAGGACAGGGTAAATAAATAAAGTCACTGTAAATTTATTCGTTATTTATTCATTAAAAATATTGATGACGTCTCTGCAAATTTAGATAGAACCTGTTTTGTTTTAATGAGACTTAGGTCACCCATAAGTATAGAAATTCTGCGAATATTCTTATAGGTATACACATTTTCATTCGTTCGTCTCGTAGGTACGGAATCTTAATTTGGGAAGTTCACCTAATATTAGGATAATTTTTAAATTATACAAGCGGACTGTGCGCATAATTGCTGGTGTAGCATCTACGAAAGCATGTAAGGAATTATTTCCTAAGTTAGGAATTATGACAGTAGCATGCATTTTTATATTACATTTATTGTTGTACGCTTTTGAAAATTACAATTCTTTGCATAAATTGAATCACTGTCGCATATACATGACAAGAAATGCTAGCGTTTTGGAGATCCCATCCCACAGATTGACTTTTAGTGGGAAAAATTACCGCTACTTAACCATAAAAGCTTTTAGTGCGAGACTCCAGGCAATAGATACCTACTCCCCATCCAAGCTCTAGGATATGCCGTTGGAACGACCTCAGCATCTGCATTAGTTGTCGTACAGGTGTCAAAAAAAGAACCACATTATATTGACGCCTGTCTTGACCGTTCCTCGATCTTCTTTGTTTTCATAATGCTCACGACCGTACGCTGGATAACATGCCAGTTATGATCGGAGCTTATCCTGTTTCTAATCAAGCTGTCCAACCTGATCTCAGACCCGATCTCGATGGTGGCATTCTCTCGAAGCCTATTCTATCTGGTGCATAGGAAAATTCTGTGCTTCGCGGAGTCAACTTCCCCACAGTAAATGCAGGGATCCGTCGAGTTACGTCAAAACCAGAAAGTCAGTACGCTGAAATTTGCGTCCATACCTGAACTGGGCATCCGGTATCAACCTCTTGGTCCTCTGTGCCTTTTCAGTGTTATCGTCTCATTGTGCCTGTCATACCTCGAGGGCAGCCGTTTCAACACTAGCTCGTACATTGGAGCATTAGTCTCTCGCACATGCTTTCCCATCATCATCTGTAAGTCCATCAATAACATTTCGGCGATCACTTGCAGTGTCTTCCCAGACACAGTTCTAAAGGCGAACGCCACCCACAAGAACATACGACAATGTCTCTGAACTCTATCAAGGATATCGATGATATCAGGATTTTTTTTTTAATTTTCAGAATCCTCTGGTCAGTGCTTTGGCCACTGCTAGGTCCTTCAACATTACACATCACATGAGGCAAGCAAGTTTTCTTTCCCCTTTTGAAGGATGTGAATGACGCTGAACTGCCTCTGCTGTTAAAGACTACGCCGAGGTATTTGACTGTTTCCTTGGAGATTGCAGTCGTACCGTTTAAGGTAAAAACCACGTGATCATCCCACCTTCTTCCTCCTCTGGACTGAGGCAGCCTCGGCTTGTTGTTCTATCCAAGCGTCAACTTGTTTCGAAACGGTACAGTGGTGCGAATATTTTAATAAAATTGCGAAGGGGTTAACACGATTAGATCGTGATTAGGATAAAGATAGATATAGTAGACTTCTTAGGTAAATAGATTTAAAATAAATTTAGGCTGGTGCGAATTGGCTGCTGCTGCTTTTTTTGCTTCAAGCAAGGTTTGCTTCAGTTAACCAATTCTTAGTTAACTGAATGCATGGTAACATATGTTGTAATAACCTTCTTGATTTCTTTCGGTGTAAGTGAATGCTGAGAGACATAGAAAGTCGCCCCACGAGCGCAATATTATCTATATCATCATCACTAGTTCCGCAATTGTAATTAGATAATAGTTGATTAGAGTAAGGGCCGGTGACATGTTGAAAACTATGTCATAATTAGAGTAGGTAACCCCATATAGTGTCTTTGAGTGGGAATAAAAGTTGTTGTGAGATTGTTGTGTGAAAATTGGATCCAATTTGCTTTGATGGAATAGTTTGACACAAAAGTAAAACCGAATATAATGTATTATACAGCAACAGTAAGGTTCTGCAATAGTAAGTACATCTTTGTTACTCTGTCAGTTTTGACATTTCGGAAACGTAATATAATGTTAATTGTACACTTTTAGAAAATATATTTCGATATACTTGGCATTTCATAAGAAAGATGCCACAGTATGATTCATTATATTAAATAGAACGCCCTGTATATATGTTCACATTATGGAAGATTTCCAACCACGCTCAATTCTTCTCTAGATTATGAAAGTAATTTGTTTTGTAGTTTTCCAATTATAACTGTTTCTCACCAAAGATTGAGAAATCAGAAAGAGCGTCATTCCTCGTAGCATATTCACCAAAGTTTCGTTGGATATGCGTCTATAACTTAGTTATTGTGTTCAATTTAATTCAATTTGGCGTGATGTAACAGTTTAAACCGAAATAAAATCGAATGTAAAGTACTGTGTTATTTTTACCACAAATAAACTACCTGTAATCAGATGTGTATTGCCTGCATAACATGCATGGCAAGAAAACATTCTAGGACGCAACTGATTAGGCAGGTGGCCAAATACTGTTTGCTAACAGTACCAAGCTTGTTCGTTGCTAACAGAAACTAAGTGGGTTTTCTGGGGATTCCAAAAACATTTTATTTTTCTTTATGTAGTTAAAATTGTCACAGCGGGGCTCAAATTTTTTAAATGGGAGTACTAATTAAACAAATTATTTGTGAAAAATTTCAAAACGATTGGTTAAAAAGAGACGGAGATTAAAAAATAAGGTAGTTTTTGGGTTAACTGCTTCTATTAATCTCCCTATCAGCGGGGGGCTAAAATTTTGTGCACGTCATTACCTTCATAAAGCGCAGCTTTTATATAGGTTCTCAATTCGATAACGTTGGAACCACTTTTCAGGTACTTACCTTGCTATACACTTTAAAGAGCTTAACCTATTCTGAAAAAATACATTTAATTATTTTAAATTATTTCAAATATAATTACGATTGGTTCTTCGTATTCTTCAAATACGACATCAGCTATGGAACACCAAGTATAGTTGCTCAGCCAGGTATTATAAATTATAATTACCTAATCCAATAAATAGCCACGAATATATTCTTTACTAATACGCTCATCTCTAACTTATTTATAACCGAAAATCGCAAGTTTTAGATAAAGTTAATCGTAGATTATGTTTTTCTTGTAAAAATGGTTTACTTGAGCTATCAATTAGTTTATTAATGTGAACTGAAAAAAAAAAAACAATACCTAGGTAAAGACCTATTAATATTACAATTTTTGGATTAAGCAATCTTATCGCTAAGCTGACGTATCAAGCCGCCACAGATGTCACGGAGATAGAAATACTTATCAAATTACACCAGAAGCGACATGGAAAAATATCAAGCGATTAAAAAAAAGTTTACAATTGGAATAATCAATGTTGGAGCAATGATTATAACATGAAGAGCACAGCAATGTCGAAAGAACACTAAGTGGGTGACCAACGACGCGCACCGTTCCTTGCACCATACTTAGCGTTGTATCATCGCATCACCGTGCGAAACAAATGGAATTGTGGAATTAAATGCACACGTAACCACAACTTGTCAGGACGACTATACATATACCCGTAAACGTGATACTATGGTGCACTGAGAGAAATATCCTTTTCATTTAAAAGGAATCGGATTAAATCAAAAGTTTTTGCGTTTTCTATATGGCCAACATGATTTGGTGTTTCCTTGAAAAGGAATATAATTTTATATTCACGCATTTCTTCGGAAATAATATATTTTTTATTGAAACAGTTTATTCTTTTAAGTGAAAGATATATTGATAGTTAATTCAAGTCCTCTTTATTGTGAACAAGAAAACTATGCAGTTTTAGTGTAAACACAAACAAAATGCCGTGATCATTTTCAATCCAAATGAAAGTGAATTATCTCCAAAAACCCGTGCACTAAGGAGGGATTTGCCGTTAGAATGTTGTAAATCCTAGTAGGATTGGGGAGTTGGTCGCAGTGACCACCCTAGCACTCTAGTGTGCCGTTAAAGAAATCGTCCTTTCAATGGCGACTCCTATCAGATGTAGTTCTAGTAAATATACCAGATTAGTATGTTACGATCATAGTTTCCAGCCTATTTTGTGCGAAATATTATTTGTTACTGGAATGAAATAGGAGATGCGACATCTATGTGACAATTTCTCTGCTACACATAAGTATACCTGCTCATCTGCTGTACTATATGAGGGGAAAACCGCTTTACGAAAATAAAATGCGATATTTATTTTTACTTCCATGTAAATATTTACTTAAATTAATAAATACAGCGCTACCTTCAAATAAATCTACTCACCAAATTATTTGTTTGATTGAATACAGGGATATTCTTAGTATTCCTAAATCAAGTAATAATTTAGTAACTGTAACCAACTGCATGAGAAATGGTTCAAAGCAACAAGATCTTTTTTCCCGTGTATAACAGTTTTAAAACCTTCAAACATTATATACTACTGTAAAGTTCCTTGGCTTATAAGTAAGTCAGCATTAACTGAAAAGATTCCAGTTATCTCTGAAATTTCTTTAACCTCGCGCGAAAAATATTCACTTTTGTTCATTATTGTTTGTGTATCTGAGATTTACGCACGTGGGAACATGAATAAAACTAAAATACTTCCACGTAAAAAAAACAACTCAGCTTGAATTCAGGTGCTAGCATTTTCCGTTAAAAGACAAAAGTTTTAAATCAATGTATACATGCGTGTCCACGCAAATAAACCAAAACGTCCAGCTTTTTTATTTAAAATACTGTTTATAATTCAATAGTATTATAACGTACTTAAAAGAAACTAAAATATGTTGTTAAATATGTACATAATAATAACAATATAATATGTAATATGTATTGTCTTACTTAAACAGAAATTATAAAGACATTATAAAATATTAATCAAAACTAAGGTGCATTCCATTTAATTCCGGTTACTTTTCGTCGAAAGCATATACTTAAGAAGAAAATAGTCTTCCGGCAAAACAGCACGCTACTTTCAATTAAAATAAACACTTTTCTGAAAAAAGGTATTCTTTTCATTGAACATGATAAACACCAATAGTTATAAAACTTTTCATTTAGTGCAATCTCGTTTCTCAGTGTACAATACTACATAAAAAATTAGAATAGATTTTAGACAACATCCTAGTTGACGGAGATGTACATGTCCAGAGTGTCCTGAATTATTTACTTTTAATTTATCATGCAGACTTTAAATTTGATAACTATTTATGTATGTACAAGCGTGCGGTGACAAAATATGCGCAAAAGTGTGACTAACATCAATTTGTTCGTTTTAAAGTGTAATCCTCATACTCGAACTCTAGAAAAAAATTGTTATGAGGAATTAATGCCTCGATTAGATATTTACGTTCACAATAAATTTAGAGTATATGTAAAAATACAGTTTTGGTTCTTGCTTAATGTCACAAGGTACCATATTGATCACCTCTTAATAGAAAATAAACTCAAACATCATCGAAATATGACAGATATGCGAACCTTCAGGGATGCGGGCGTAAACTCTGATCATACACTAGTTATAGCAAAATTGAAACAAGGAATGCCAACAAATGTTCCAACGAAGACATGATAAAGAAAATAGAAAGAAGAATTGAATAAGAAATTGTACTACTATGAAGAAAGAAGATATCTAGAAGGATTGGGAACAAATAGAGAAAGCGATTTAAGAGAGCTTGCAACATGCGCGATTCAGAGTATCTAAAAAAAAGGAAAGATTGATTCACAAAAAACTGTGGAAAATAATAGAGGAACGAAACCAGGAAAGATCACAACTTCTGGGAAAATCAACCAACAGTAAGGAAAATAGAAAAAGACACGGCGAATTAAGAAACAAAGCTAAGAAAGTTTGTAGATGAGAATAACGGAATCACATAAATAGGAAATTGAAAGCAATAACAAAATAAGATAAACAGAACAGAGAGTGCTACCGTATCTAAGGAATAAAAACGGGGATTTAATAGGAAATATCGAAGAAAAATTAAACAGATGTGTAGAATACTTTGATGAGGTCTTAAACATTGGCAATTGTGAAGAACATAGTCAGGATAATCGACTCAATAGAGAGATAAAAAATATATGAGGCAATGCAAAAGCTAAACATCCCAAACAAATTCATTAGGCTAATAAAAACGACACTGACAGATACACGGAACAAAATAGCAACAGAAGGAAATATATCGCACAGTTTCGACAGAAAGACGGGAGTTAGACAAGGGTACCCATTATCTACAGTACTATTTGATCTAGTACTAGAAGCAGTTTTCAGAGACAGCAGAATACAAACACATTGTATCATATACTAAAACAGCAAGTAATAGCCTATGTAGACAACATAGCACTAATAATCATATCAAAAAAAGAACAAAAAAAATTATTCAGCAAAATGGAGAAAACGGCAAGGCTATATGGGGCAAAAATTAATAAGGATAAAGTAAAGTACCTAATAATGAAACAAGCATCAACAAATGAACAAAGATATAGTAAATTCGAAATGGATATAAGCACCTATAATTTTGAGAAAGTAAGTTTACTTTGAATACTTGGGGGTAACGACTACAAATAACAATCAAGATGGCAAAGAAATAGAAAAAAAAAGATCAAAGAAACCCAATGCAATAAGATCAATGAAGAAAATGTTATAGTCAAAAGAAGTTTCCACAGTGAAAGCCAGAATATATAGAACCGTAATAAGGCCGGTGGTAGTGTACGGGTGTGAAGCATTCACGTTGACGAAAAAGAACGAATTGAAAGTAGAGGTGTGGGAGGAGAAGGCAGTTAGAGAAGAAAAACGAATCGTGAAATAAAGGAACTATTTATATGGGTACGGCAACATAGTTAAAGTACACAAGTTGAGATGGATAAGACATGTAAGCAGGATGCCAGAACACAAAAGATGTATTTGAAAATGGGGAACCTACGGGTATTCTATAACTCATGCAGTACTCTACGTTTATGATTTATCATAATTAAAGGACGGACAAACTCGTTCGGAGAAGCGGGGAAGCGGAAAAGTCAGTGGCGTTGCCTACACGCAGTCTATGCCTAGGAACTTGCATATGTATCTACATACATACTATGCACCTACATTTTTTTTCCCATGGGCGGGTGTAAGACCCGCAAGCTAAACACATAACTTAGGCGTTACCGCCCCTTAAAAAAAAAACCTATTCAAAATATAAATTATTTTAGCAATTCTTACTTTTCAATGAAAGCTTGAACGGAGATATTTGAGTGCTGCACATATATAAATAAATAGCTACATCTAAGACGCCGCCAGTGCGTAGAATATTGCGAAAACACAGCTGCTTTGTGGTTCGTGTCGAACAAACAAGTTATGTATATGCGCGTCATCACCGTGCATTGAAATATTCCACGTGATTTACGGGCGCATGTAGTTTTTATACACGGGTGTGTTTTTCTTACTCGGTCAAAACAACTAGAGGATTTATACAGGCAATCGGGTGCAAATCGGGTGTCGAGTACTGTAGGTTCTCCATGTTTAAATACTTCTATTCTTGCAGAAGATAGTTTAAAGGATATTGCGATATTTTTTCAAAAGTTTAATTTCTCGGTAAACAACATAGGTTCTGCGATTATTTTATTGATTTTGCAAAATTTGTTCGCGAATGTCTTTGCAAATAGATACTCTAGAGCTCTGGGAAAAAATACGGGTCTTCTAATTTTGGGCAAAGACTTCAAATTTAAAATATGAAAAGAATCCAAAACATCATTTTTTTAGTTGTTCGGGTTGATATGGAATAACCCATATTCAGCGTGTCTCAACAGTGCGAAGACGAAAGATTTTACATAAACTAAGGGTATTTTCAAAAAATTATTCATGGTTTATATACAAAGTGTTTCATTTTTCAATTTACATATCAAAGTTACTTTTTTTTTAAATAAAACCCCCTGTATTTTATTGAATATTTGGATTGACTGCTTTAAAAGCACCAAATTTTCTCAAGGTACTAAATGGTTTTGACCATCAGTTCTTTTGCTATTTCCTGTTTTATCGGAAAAAAGGGCTCAAGACTTACTACATCGCCATTTTTAAAAATTAAATTTTCTAATTGTGAACAAAACTTATTTTGTTATTTGAGTTTTTAATCGCCCTAGATCATATAATGATATTAAGATTTGTTTATACAGAGTGTTCCATAGCGCAGAATGTAATTTTTCTCGAATATTTTAAATATATATTTTTATACCATTCCACTCGTCTTTTCACAAGCTTTTCTTTGACATTATGTTTAAATAAATTTGGATATTTTTTTTTCCGAAAAAACGGTATATAGTTAAACAACTGACGATCAAAACCATTTAGTACCTTATGATAATTTGTTTTTTTTCCACTCTCGTGGAAATAATCGTATCTCCTCTTTTTATAGTAAGTGTAGCGTATAGGTTCAAATAATGATATATATTCAACTTAAACTCACCTAAACTCATCCGCGTCTCGAACCGTGACACAACACATACAATTAAAAGGGTTTCAATGGGTAAGGGGGTAGGAAGGAAGGGAAACAATTATGCGGCTATCAACTAATATACGGCGATTTACTATCTACTACTACTTGCGGATTAACTATACGCGGCGAATAAATGTGAACTGTCTGCGGCGAGTGAATATCAACAACTGACACACGTTAAAAGGAAAACAAAAAAAGGAAAAACAAAAAATGTTCAAATAAAAATATAAAATTTAAACTGGCGTAAACAGTAAGCATAACAACAATTTCTAATTTATGAAGTGCAATTGTCAAGCTATAGACTCGCATCCAACTATTAATTTTCTTCATGGACTGATTCATTTTGAAATGTGTTATTTCAAAATATTGCGCAGTTACAAGTAGAGCAATGCTATGTCGGTATAACTAACTGAAATTACATCCTTCTCAATAATCCATCGTATAGAATATTTCATAAGTCAGGAGCTAAAATGGATCCTTGCGCCACTCCAGATGTCAATTTTAAATTACGCTACCCCTGTTTTGACTTGTAAATTAACGAAGAATTTTTTAGATATCTTCAGACATTCGTGAAAGATATTGTGGAATCCGAAATAGCTGCTCTAAAGCGAAAAGCATACCCATCAATTTAGCTGAATAGAATGCATTTTTGAAATTTAATGTTGAGAAAACAACAATGCGACAAAAGAAATGATTAAAGTCTTAAACCCTGTTGATTACATCAGAAACCGATTGCCGTAATATGATAAAAGAAGGATGAAAAATATGATTTTTATTAGTTAACGAAGTCGAGAAATACACATACTATTCTGATGGGCTGTGTGTCAGATACACGCTTCGATTTATCATCTCCAATCCGCATGCTATCGCTGTCTAACGGCAAGCACTCACCGCTATTCTCTATCTTTGTCTAACTACTACAAAACGTCATCACCACATTGATCTTTTCAATTTTAATCAATTCAACATAGCCGTCATTCCGTGTACTGCGAGGTGAGGGGAACGATTCGCTAAGCATGCGTAATTCACTTCCAGTTTAGCCAGCGATTCATATCGTTTATTTCTTAACAAGGCATTGCTGAATATTAGGGTACGGTCCTAAAATTTTATAACAGTTAGTAAGTTTTGATTGCGATCAGTGATTTTATAAAAAAAAAATGTAATATTATGCGCCCGAGGGAGAACTTATTGTGAAACAATTTTACGGTGGCAATTCAGCAGGAGTTACACACGATTTATTGGCAGTAAATTATCCCGAAAAATCCATTCTTAGCGTGATTACTGTTCGTAATACAGTCCGACGTTTTGAAACAACGTTTACATTACTAAATAACAAAAAACTGCTTTTAATTCTTTTCTTTTTTTTATGTTGTTTATGATCTCTGTCACTGAAATTTATAGTTTGCATTATCTGATGCTTCCATATAAAAATGAGTACGAACAGATGAGAAGCATGAACAGATTTTAGTTATCGAATAAGTATTGTCCACAAAAAAAATCCCAAAACCTTCATAATTATCTTCCGTTCCATCTCCACTATGTTTGCCTATTTCTTTTCTTAATTTACTGGGAAATTGTGTTTGTAAATTATAAAGTTTAGGACCAATTTCATTTTCATTTGTATTTAATGCAGCTACTATTGTTTTCAGTGCCTTTTAATTTTTTTATTCTATTCCTGTACTTTTTATTTTTCACGTCCCATAGTTCAGGATGCAATTCCCATGCGAGATTACAATGTATGTCTTCTTATGACCAGAACTTTTTCGCCATATTTCTTTCTTCCTTCTCTCACTAAAATTTTCCAAATTGTTTGGAGACATTTACAAAGTGTCAGCAACAAACAAACTACCTGTCTATGGTAGCGACACACGTGTTCTCTGAGAGTAAATGGTGCAATTAAATTTCGCTTGCCGACCCATTCTCAAACATGTGTACACAGCTGTGGCTGTTCACTCTCGCAATAAATGTCGCAATTTTGTTGCTAGCGGACACGCACCTTAAGGTGGTTAGTACAAAGCAATCGAGTGATATAAACTCATTTTTTTGTCATAGCTACCTATTTTAAAGCGTAATACTCGCCAAAGTAATTACAAAAGTACTTTTGTAGTCATGACAAGGGCATTTTTCTCTGTGAAATTATTGTAAGAAACATATCTCTACCTGTTAACGCCAGTTTTGTTTGGCCATTTTTCCATCTTTGGTTGTTTTTTGTTTTATCGGAAACGTAAGCATACGCGACACTAGCTGATTGTCTCTCGCACACTATAGTCATAGTTTTAGTCGTCTCGCCGCGTAGTACTAGTTTTGCATATCTAGTTCTATCCATATCTCACCCCTAACCTCAAGTTCCTCTTTAGCGTAAGTGGAAAGACAGACGGGACACTTAGGCCCCTTTCAGACGAAGTAATTAATTCTACTATTTGAATGGACGGTTGTTAAGGACCATAGTGATGTAGCAAACTGCGGAAAAAGGACCACTTGCGATTAAAAGTTATGAATGTTATGATAAATCTCGATAGTTTATGTTTCTTTCTAAGGTGTAGTTAATCATGTTAACTAAAATAAATAATCACAAATTTTTATATTAAATAAAACAATATTAATGTTTACAACTTAAATAGACAAATGAATTTTTAAGTTTCGTTGTTTGTTGCCTATGATTACTTTGCATGTTTTCAAATAAAACCAAATGCGGTGTTATGAATTTATGAACAAAGGCACAACCGCTAACAACAACATTAACATTTAGTAGACAAATACATACGTAAAAAGCTTAACTAGTAATCAAAAATGGCATATTGTAATTGAAAAATAATATGAAATGGGGAAAAAGGATTAGTACACAATATCCCAGTCAATAAGCGAAATGTTATATTTTTCTCTGGATTTCATCTCAAAAGAAAGACTTTAAAACTACACTATTCATTTTCGGCCGCACGTGGCCGTCTGTATAATACATCACTACTACACTTAAATTCTATTGGCTAGAATATGTTTATAGATTGAAAAGGTGTGGTGCAGAAATGAATATTTTCGGAAAATATTAGCAACCAAGTATACACGGTAAGAAATTGTTTATAAGATAAACTATCAATCTATCAATGATTAAATGCTAATAATGTAAGATGAGTTGCCCATGATACAACCTTATACAATTAATTATATTGATAATTTGCTTTGCGGTTATCAATGGCAAATAGGTTTGTTTATCTATATTTAGGAAACATACCACCATTACGTATTGCCTAAATAAACTGAAACCCAAAATTTCCAAAATAGTTGTTGCCGACTATAATTTACTTAGAGAAAATATTTTCAGATTTACAGCATCTGGTATGTTAACTTTTTTTTTGTTTGAAAGATAATTTTTTTATTAATTTAGTGAGTTTATCACATCATTTGTCATCCATTTGTGTTAGGATTCCCTAACCCTAAACCCAGCCTTTATTTAGGTATTTACAATTTCGTTAAATTTTTGAAGTTTGCACTTTTTCTAACAAATTGAACAGTTCATAGAATGTCAGATATTAATCTTAATGCAAGTACAAGGACGCAGATATTTAGTGTTGTAGTATTCATTACTAAATCGCACATAACGCGTTTAAATGCTCATCTCGAATATTGGCACCTCCAAATATATTTTTTTTCAATTGGAACATAATTATTTTATTACAGCATTAATTGCAGCGTCAAATGCGGTTGTGGTATAACTATTCATAACAGTTTTGGAAAACTGTTACTTTTAAGCCAGTAAAACTATAACAAAAATACTCCAAACTGTGGTACTGGTAATGCTGTAAACTTCTCCTAAACCCCTCACCACAAACTGCACAACTGCTTAGGAGAAGTTTACAGTAAAATCTATATTTTCCACAAAGCACATTCTGTGTATTATTTGTTTGATCTATCTATGTATTTATATATCACTATATTTTGTAATCATATTTATTGCTTTAAAGCAATATCCTTTGCACCAAGGAAGATTAACTAAATCATGAATATTTATTGATTTGAGAAAATATTTACTTGATTCTATTCAAGATTACCACTTTTGATATAAAGTATATTGCTCTGCATTTTTCAATAAAATATGCCCAAATTCTATTTGGCATAGTTTCCTTCAAAGAATTAGATATCTTTTTGGAAGAATTTATTTCACCTAAAGAAACTCCATTTTAAATTAAATATAGTAACTTAGGATTGATGTTACTGCTTTCTTATATCACCCTACTAAAAGCGGGTACTGTCATCAAAATACTAACTGCTGCTGCAAAGCAATTGGAAGCATTCAGGCAAGCTCTTGTCAAAGTGAACGGTCTTAAGGAAGGATTAACTAAACTAGTTTTGCCCATATCTGGCAGATAGATTACCAATAATTGTACACATGAATGTTCTATCGGTTTACTATAAAGTATTTAGGATTATCTTTGTGGCGTTATACATAGCATGAAGGGTGCTCGAGGAGCATAGTATCTCTTATGCATCTTGTCAAGCAAATCGAATTCAGAAAACATATCTCAATCTGTATCATATGGTAAGTGAATTGTGATGTCACTTTCACCGATCAATCATAGGCAATCAACTACAGCTCGCGTGCATATACTCATCTGATGGTACGCTAAATATAAAGGAGTTAGTCACAGCTATTTAACGCATTTAAGGTTAGGTGACAAATCACAGAGATTCAGGCTCGGTATTAAACTGCAATCCGCTGGGACAAGTTATTCAGGCGTGCTCTTTATTTGTAATGTACACAAGCTTAAGATTTATATACATCGAATATTTGATAGTTTATATCTAAAATACTCCGATAGTCCATTGCAAGTGCGCTTGAAATCATAGAACTGCAGTTAAAACGAATGAGTCTAAGACAGCATACATCATAGAATTCACATTATCGCATATTTTTTAAATACGAAAAATGATATAAACAAAGAGGTAATGTGTATTTCTCTACAATAGGGTGTAAATTCACCACAACTTCTGATAGTGTACGAAGAAATATGTAATATACAGCAGTGTATATACTTCCATATAACAAAAAAAGGTAATATTGATTCTTTAAATCCTACCCAAAAGAAACCAACCATTCAAATGGAGAAAATAGTCATAACTTTGCACTTATTGGATGAAATTAGCTTCTGATTTCTTGTAAAACGCCCATAATTAGTATTTATTTACATACCTTTTTTGTAACATAAAAGTTTAAGTAATATTCCTTTGAAATATATTCAATTTTTCTACTGATTATTTTGAATGGGATGGCATCAATTGAGTTAGATTTTCCGTGCTGGAGTATTCACTCGCTTTAATCTCAGTTCTGTAGCTTTAGGAACACTTTCCAATGGCTTATATACAACTTTTACGTTTGATGTAAATATCGATACAATTTGATATTCACCGGACAAATAGTTCTGTTGAATTGAAGCTATGGTTTTTCCCCTTATGTGTCAATTCAGCTTATCTCAGGATATTGTAATAGGGCTATCTTTTTATCAGTAAAAGAATGTTGCATAGGATGCTCACTTATTGAAATAATTGACACATTAATTATCAAAAATCGATTACACGTCAGATATTGATTATAATGTCATAGTAAATAATTTATTACTACATTGAATATAGCAACTCACTCAAAATAATGAATGGAAAAAATAGGCAGTTCCAGCAATCTAAAACTTCCCGATTTACTAAAGAATGTTAAGGTTGCAATTCTGTCTACCACTTTTAATGCAATGTAGTAAACAGTGGAAGTAATAAATTCATTAGTTCTCTTTCTAAAAAATGTGGTTATTTCCTGTTATTCCTGACGTATTGTATCGATAAAAAGGATTTCTGAAACCAAGAAATAAAGTTTTATATTTATATTTTTTTGCTCCAAAGCACCAAAGAAGATTAACTAAATCATGAATATTTATTGGTTGAGAAAATATTTATTTGATTCCATTCAAAACCAGCACTTTTGACATAAAGTATATTGCTCTACATTTTTCAATAAAATATGACTAAATTCTTTTTGCATAGTTTAGAAAAAATATTATTTCCCTCTAAGAATTAGATATCTCTGGAGGCCTTTATTTTACCTAAAGAAACTTTATTTGAATTAAATGTAGTAACTTAGGATTGATGTAACTGCTTAGGTTCATAAACGAAGGACTAATAAGGATATAGCAGTAAAAGTTCAAACAAAATACTCAAATCTTCAGATCCTAAGGTTTCGTAATCTATTTATTGCTTCATCAGAGAATTATAGCTACAAGAATACAAGTTAGAAATATAAGGTACCTAAATATAAGTGAAAAGCTTACAATTGAGTGTATTTTGTTTAAAATTTGGCTGTTATAACCATTATTAGTCCTTCCTTTGTGAACTTAACATTTGAATTTTAATTCTTTAGAAATCACCAATTTATTTGTGCTTCATGGAACTATCTTATGTTTTAATTTTTCGATATGCTTTAAAACGCAGTTAAGTATGCAACCATTTTGAATTTTTTTCAACATTTATCACAACTTGGTAATCTAAAAGACAAGAGTTTCAGATATAAGTTTTAACTTTCATGTAAATACTACGAATTACTATATTATAATCTGATTAGATCTAAACTAGAATACGGAGCTATTATATGGAATGCCTTCTATGCTGTTCATAAACAATTTATTGAAAAAGTTCAACGAAAATTTCTTAAATATCCACATATTTAGGGGACACATAAGAAGGAAGATAATTACCCAAATAGAGGATATGGCTATCAACTGCTCTTAACGCAATTTGATATTGATTCACTTGGGATGCGACATCAACTTGTTTAAAATAGGGTTTGAGGTTCAACTACGGCTACGAGAATTAGATTAGAAATCAGCGATTTAGAGAGGCAACGAGATATAGGGGGGTAAATTCATACCGCGGAATTAAACAGTATTGCTTATAGGCACCTTTGGAGAGGGTTTAGAAATTTTAACGCATGAGTCGAAGGCTGGGGCTGGCACAGGGGTGACTTTGTTCATAATAAGGGTATTGAAATATATAATCAAAAATTTAAATTAGGAGATGAATGCAATGATTTTCAGGTGGAATTGCAATAAATCAGGCAGTACATTTTATTTTATTTATACGAAACGTGCGAATTATAACTGATAGGTTATCTATATTAGAGACGTTAGGGAATTTAAAAAATCCGACTGATTGGTTATTAGATACTTGGGTTATGGCACGTGAGGGGGACATAAAACTTTTTTGGATTTAGGACATTAACTAAGGGGTTAAATTGGCCGCGAAGCGAAACAGATGTTAGAGATAACGAATCGGTCGAATGGTTGGAATTACATAGTTGGTAGGGAAGTACGTATTTATGAATGAGTATTTCATACTGCTTGGTGATCTAAATTAGTGTTAAATATTAGAATAGGTATTGCTGTTTTTTTTTATCTGTTATCATTACGATCCTTCTGCTGCTCAAATTTCAAATTCATGATGTGCGAAGAAAGGAGCAGCTACCTGAACAGGGCACGGGTATCGGAATTGAAGAGACGTGGAGGCTGGCTCTTTCAAATCCACAAAGCTAATAATAATTTGCTGGCTTCAGATCCTGCAGTAAGGTTTTTCCATGGCTTTTCTTTACCCCTTGGCGAATGCTGGGAAATAGTCCTCCCGTGGGCGCAAACACCATAACAACTGACAGCTAAATGATTTGTTATATAGTTTTTTATTATTAATAATTTTATTTAGTTAAAGTATGAACAATTCGGTTATGGAACACATATAGTATTTAGAATAGGTAGCCTCGTGTAATACATTTAGGTGGGGTTAACATAAATTGTAATTATTTAGCTTTTCATATATTTTTTAAAAGGGGTGGTAATGCCTGAGCATCAGCTTGTTAGGCCGTTTCAGAGCCAAATCTCCCTCCTAATCAACCAACCCGGAAAAAAAACCGATTATCGTGACCGACCAGAGTGAGATTTGAACTCCGGACTCTGCACTGATAACCAAGTATGCAAGTCACTCGATTATCAAGCAGGCCAAAATATACACTTTATACATTGCTGTCCCAGAAATATTTTCCATTGATTAACATTTCTTATACTTATATTGTCTCTCTGATCTCTTCTAAATTTGGTTTCAGTTTTTATGAATATTTGTACACAAGACAACATAGAATTTATTTTATTTCGAAATACACAACTAAAATTTACATGAAGATAAACATTAACGAATGTTTATACACGGCGAATAACATATTCAAAAATTAACAAATAAACTTGTCTTAATAATTCGCTCTATAATTATGGAGCTGTTGAAGGTTGGGCTCTCAATTGCATATACAGTGCATTTTTAATAAGTGGTAAATTGTTTGTTAAAGTATATAAACGTTCAAAATCAGTGTAAAATTGTACCAGACGGTAAATACCTATATGACAGTTTCCGAATTGTGCGCGTTGAATGTGGGAATATATTACTCTCTTGCAGGATACAGGTAGACGAACATGTATACTTCCACTGATTCTTCCTGATACTTTAGACATTACATATTGTATGTACAAAGCGGCGATAGCTTACAACAATTTTCATTCCTCAAAAATAGAGCACTGTCATTATTGCTATTCGTTCTGTTTATGAGTATAGAAAAGAATTTATTCCTAGTAGAAACATGGTTACCTAGAATCCAGACCAGGCAAATTTACGGCTAGTCACGTATGCATTTTCGCACGATGAGTAGAGTGGTCAGACGTGTCTGCTTAGATGGGCCGCACTCGCCTCGCGCTATGCAGAAAGTTTAGTCATAGCAGAGTAAACTATTAGTTCGGACAAGCTCGCAAAATCCTTTGTTCTTTAGTGGTCAGTTTTGAATGACCTTCAAGCCTAGCTGCCAACTTGTAAAGCTGTTGCCGGGAATCTTCGAACGTGTGGAGCAGTGTTGGACAAGCTAGAGGAAGTGAATAAATTTCTACAGCGATTATACACACTCGTGTTTTATCAGCTCTCAATAAATCACTAGTTAACACTGCTTCCCACTCAAGGCGCGAATAAACACGAGTGTATCTAGTCGCTGTAGAAATTTATTCACTTCTCCTATCTTGCCCAACGCTGGTGTGGAGTAATTTATATTTTAAAGGATGTAGGAAAATAGATTAGAAAAAATATACGAATTGATGCGTTTTTTATTCTAATTCTATTGCAAATATTTCTGAACAGCTTACAGTAATAAAAAACACTATTCTTGTAAAATAATGTTCGATTAAGTGATACATATATAGTATTTGCAAGTGTTTACGATAATTGAGTTCACATTCCTTTCTTTTTGTGAAACAAATCTTTATTTATATTTTTATAGTATAAAATATAAATAATGTGGTTCATTCTCAAATAAATTAATGAAAATGCAACCACTTCGGTGGAAGGGTTTTGTCGTAGACTTTCAAATTTCAACACAAACCAACTTAATTATAATTAGGGATCAAGAGTTATGACTATATCGTTCTATGCAATACCAAAACTGTTTCCTTTTATTCAACTATTTCATTTCTAACATCCGACTCAGCACTGGTTTGTCAACAATGATGTCCCGAGGTGCACCAATGCATAGAGTTTCAGACGTAGACTAAATAATATCGAATTGTCTGTAATGTGAATAAATGTAAAATGTGAGGATTAAAATTTATACTAGTATAATGTAGTTCAGACTAAAATCACAATATTTTAAAAAGTGAATATAAAATGAATTAAGTTAGTTATTGCGATAAATAGCGATACCATTTAAAATGTGTATCTAACAAATAAATTGATTTAATGTGACCCAGGAACAATAGTTCTTTTTATCCATATACTTTTTTAATTTTTTTCCTCTTGTATATAATAGATTTGTTCGAAAATCCAAAGGAACTGCCACCATCGCTAGTATCAGAACTTATGGCACAACAACATGATGCCTATAGTCTCCTTTCACACTTATTTCACTTAAACCTAACAATATCATATACAGCAAAGTATATAAATGTTATGGCCACCGACCTTACCTTTTCCCCAATGTACCTTATTAAGACTTATTAAATGTTTTTAAAACTGCACAGATAATTTAAAACTAATAAAATATGTAAAATAAATAAATAAAACAAGTAAACGGATGAGTAAACTAATTTACGTAGGTACCAATGTACACAATAATAAACTGTCATATTGGGAAGCTGTTGTTTGAACTGAAGTTAGGCTTCAAAATTTAGACCCCGATGACTCATCCATTGGCCTAACTGTGCAAGTTTTGGCAATAGCATATCTTCAAGGCAGTAAAAATCTAGTATCAGCGTTAGTCGAGTCTTGATGCGAGATAGTACAAGTCTGTGTTAACGTTTTACGCAATGTAAATGTAATACAATATCGTGAATTCCAGGATTTGCATTATGGTAGTGCCAAAAGAGTTTGTACAATGTGCGCTAAATAGTTATTGTGCTGGCACAAATCGGACTACATATTGATGGTGATGCATCTGATTCGTTATCTACCTATATTTTAATTATGCGTGTGTTAGATGCATAGATGTTGAACGGTCTTTTTCAAAATATAAACATGTTTTATAATCGCGAGAAAAGCGGTTTAGTGAGAAAAATCCTGAAACATTTACTGCAAACTTTAGCATTTCTGCTACTTAACTAAGGTAAGGGGCCTGTGTATAATATTTACAGTTAAATAAATAATTTTGCTCTCTCTCGACACTATATTGTATAGTTGTGTTAAACATTAATGGCACATATATAAAACTTAGTACTGACCTGGCGCGCAGACGAACGTTGACCACTCTAATAATGAGGGAAATGTTCTAATTTATTTATTTTACGTTTCGATGTTTTTTTCTTTGAAACGCAAAGTAAATAAATAAAAACTTGTATAACTAAAACATAAGACATAAACCATTATACCTCAAGAATGTTATTTTATTATAAGTAAGTTTGGCCAAGAAATCACAATTTCGCCTTGATTATATTTAAATTGATTTTTCTACATAATCACATCTGCAAAACGATATGACCTCAATCAATATCAATTAGCTGATATTATTGTTATTGCCAATATATAATTAGTTTTCGTTTGTATAACAGGTCGAATACTAACAATGATTGATTGATGATGTTTCTACCGAAATTGTATTTGTGATAATTGTGATAAGGAAGGTCATTGAAAATATGTTTCTAAATTACACAAAAAGTCAACAATTATAAAAGTAAATTATTATTTAACTAGTTAAAATGTGGAAAGAATCGCGATTGTAAGTTAGAGATAGTTCAGCAAGTTTGTTTACTGTAATTTGAAATGATAAGGATTTACCTATAAAGGTTAAAATACGTTAATTTAACTAGGAAAATATATACAGGTTTTTTTCTTAAATTTCTGATGTTATTTATATAAAAATAAAAAACAAAGTTTCAGTAAGTTAACCATCAACAGTTCAAATATAATAAATAGAAACAAAAGGATTTCTTAGATTTTGACTTAATGATATAATTGGGCATTTTACATTCTATGTTATACCGAATGGTGGACCATCGTTACTATTGTTATTAAGCTGTCAGTGGTTAAGGACACTATATTTCATAACGGTAACATGCGACCAACTACTCATGCATCGCGATCTGTTCAATGAATAGGAGCACGGCTATTCACAAATTGATAAGGAAGTCATTATATTTAATGTTGAAAAAATTAATAAATATTTATTTGCGACAAAATTTGCGGTAAGGAGAATACAAAGATGAACGCTTATTTTATCAACTAATCGTTATGAAATTAAACATTAGATACATCACGAGATAATTGCGTAGCGGACACTTTGCCTGGATTATCTCTTGATCCATAATCAAATACACTGAAAAAAAATTGGTGAAATTAAATATAAATATGTTAAGATCATATATATTTTACATTCAAATATGGGTAAAAAAATAAAACGTATTTAGATCAAATATAATTTTGTTGTTAAATTTTTTTATTCAAACTAGCATTCCCTACTTATTTTCAAATTACTATCAGATTGTTTTAAAGCTAAATTAAAAACATTTTTAATTGTAAAACACTTGATGTTAAGAGTTACATGAAATACGAAATCAATTTAACAATAACTTTTATTTATTTTAATTACACACACATACAATGTATGAATTTAACTATAAGTTCTATACTAACTATAAACTATAAAGACAAAAAAATTAGTTAAGTAGAAGTAGTAGATCAGACAGAGTTGGGATTAGTGACTAGCTAAGCATGACGGCAGTCAGTCATGACCGTGATCATTGTACCATGACTTTTTTAGGTATAAATTAGGGTAGTTTTGGTGCAGTTATTCAGTTCAGTGTTTCTGGTGATGATGATAGTAGCTTTGCTATCTAAACGTACGTCCAGTTTCGTGGAGTTTGTGGTGAGGGGTCTAGGAGAAGTTTGTAGCATTATCAGTACCACAGTTTGAAGTATTTTTGTCACTATTGGTCTCGTTTTCAAAGTCATCTAAAAATAGAGCATACATTAATATTATATACAGGTTCAGAGAATTGATTTGGTTTACAGGCGTATCAAAGACCGAGAACGGGACTGGTGCTGGAATCTACAGTAATACAAAGATCACCTTTCCACTAGGAAAATATGCCACGGTTTTTCAAGCAGAGGCATACGCAATATTGCATTGTGCAACTAAAATCAATCAGAGAGCTTATGAAATAAGCGGATCTATATTGCTACAGACAGCCAGGGGATACTGACGGTACTAGGGAACCCCAAGTACTACCAGGACTGGAGAACTGAATAGCTTTCCAGACTGCAATAAAGTTATTTCGCTGTAGGTGCGCGGTCATTCAGCAATCGAATGAAACAAAAAAGGCGGTAGCAAGAAAGGAATCAACTGCTGCATCTTATAGGCTCAGAACCTGGAGATACAGCACGAGAGCAGGTAAGAATTTGGCTCAAAGAGAAACAAAAAGAACCCTAGAATAATACAGCCAGGCAAACTCATAATAAGACCTTTATTAAGGGACCATCAAGAGAGAAAGGCCGAATAACTACTGCAGCTCAATAGGAATCGTCTTCGCATCGTAACAGGTCTTCTAACACAGCACTGTATACTGAAAGGACATCTATATACAGAAAAATGGGATCAACACTGAAGATACCAACTGCAGACTGTGAAATGAGAGGACAGAGAACGCTTACCACATTCCGTGAATACGAGGCTTTAGACGCAAGAGGACAAGCATTTTTTAGCAAACCAAAAACGAACCCAGAAGATTACTTCGATCAACCAGCCAGAGACCTGTGCGGATTAGTGCAGAGTACTAAGATCCTGGAATGGCTTGTATCATTTAATGGATAAAAGAAATGAGAGACTAAATACAAAAATCCAAGAAGTTGCAGTGTTTTCGACACTTTATCAGACGTGTCACACAACAAAGAAATATATATTATAGAAACTTTTGGCGTATGGATGTGTGCCTATTTGTAAAAGAGATGAGACAGAGAGAAATTCCTTGAGTTACTGATTGAAGACCACCAGAAAATAACCATGTATTGGTAAGATACAGCATCTAAGAGGGAATGCAATGTTATACGGAGCATTAATAGTATATTTCAAACCAAGGGAGGAAAGTGCTCTATTGCAGGCCGCGGGCAAATATTACAAATCTTGTCGAAGGCGAGGTTTGTCATTGCCCAAAGCCTGCAATAGCACTTTCCTCACGTGGTTTGAATACAATTTTTTTACCAGCCAGTCCAATTTTAACTAAACTTCTAAAAATATAATAAAGACATACCTGTAAGTGACATGATAGATAGTAGGCTTAATCTGTCAAATATTTTTTGAGAACTGTCAAGTTAGCGTCGTTTTAAAAGTGTTTAATAATAGTTTAATTGAAATTTAATACCTAATAATTCAGCAATTACCTTATAAATGTGCTCAGATTGGGTCGAATGTAATAAACGATTACTAATGTCATCTATCAAAAATGTCACATTATAAGATGTACAGTTTCACCATGTCGATGTCACTTACTTTCCGCCCTAGGGAGGTAAAGTACAACTTTCCTCCCTCAAATGAGGGAGGAAAGTGGACACTTGCCTGCTGGGAAAAAAGCAATTTACTAACTTGAATGCTTAAATAATATACAGGGTGTTTCACGAGCAGGGAATTCTTCTATAACTCGTAAACAGTGACAGATAGGAAAAAAAACTTTTATAAATCGTTGAGGATTATATTTTTTCTATAACGCAAAATTATGCAAAATTTATACAGGGTTGTTTCGTAACCACGGTACAGCCTTCAACTTTCTTTTTTTAAATACAATACCCCCAATATTATTGCATTTTTAAAAGCAGCTGAATTTTTGAAAAAAAAAGAAAAATAAGATATAAAGTACTTTAGCGCTAAACTTATTAATTTCAAAGATATATTTGATTTCCACAAAATTATGTCGCTTGCACTGTTTGAGAAAAGCGATTGTAATTTATTTACCAACTTAGACTATGTGAATCAAATTTTGAAATGTCTTAGTACAGACCTACTTATACCTGCAGATGTGTTCATAGTTGTATTTAATATACTGGGTCTTCGTCACTAAAGCGCAAACTTAGTCAACCTCAAATGGGTATATCCTACTTTTTTTTAAATAGAACAGCCTGTATATGTTTACGTCAATGAAAATGAATTCCTATTAACAAGTACTTTGATTTTTATTAAGCATACTCTATATCTATCTCTTCTATTACTTTTCGAGTTATTACAGTTTTGATTAATTGTTCATTGTTACTATCATATTTGTAATCTTAGTAGGCGACGATTCTATAATGACAATTACAGTATTTTTTTGACGTTTAATCGTGTTTAGTGTAAGTAATTAAATTATTTCTTGAAAACAATGTTTTCGAAAGAAGAATTAGTTAGTGCGGTGTCTGTACTGGAGAATGTGACAAACTATTTTCTGGTTTCACGTGTGCACAGTCAAAAACATCCAAACGCTGAAAAGAAACCTAATGTGCTCTCTTTTAAAAGACTGAAGCACTTCTACTACTGAAGAAAGCGAATTTTCAGTAGTAGGCAGTGTTGTTTAATGAGGATTCAAATATTTCTATGCGGGCTGTCGCATTAGGTAAAACAGGAATTTCATCGCATTTTAAACAAAAATAAATAGCAATAGCTCGCAGCCAGTTTGTAGTTTGGAATTACAGTTGTTTGGATGGAATCGCACGTCAGCCAATGTTCGGAAATCAACAGTATATCCGTGAAATGTCCTAATAGCATAGCCCCTATCTCAGCTATTTTATTGGTTAGACAGCATACGTTTTGATGTGAAATTGTTGTACTTATTTGTTTGTTATTTTTGTTGCCAGTCTCAATAAGAGAAGGTTAACACAGACATTTACCGGCCAAAATTCTGAGTTGTATACTTGTTCTTTATATTTAATAGGTATTGAAATTTTGAATGATGAGTATTCGTGTGGTCGTTTAGATCTGAGTTTTTCACATTTAGCGCTATTAACTTTCTTACTTTCCAGGTACAGCTCTACCTCCTCTTTGGTAACTTGCGGCTCCAGTCCGTGTACGTGCAAGTGCGAGTATTTTTCTGCCCCTTTAATTGACGCATTTTCGACTGTACCGTATATACCATTTGCTTTCCTGCTTTTTTGTTTTCGTTTTATTTCTATCCATAGTTCGTTGTTAGTCGAGCTAGGTTGTTTACAATTAGGAGATCCTGGTTTTGTTACCTCCTTTTTTTGGAGCACCTTAGTTTTTCCGGGCTCCAATTTTTGTTCTGTTGCTTGCTTGTCCGATGTCCTTATATGTACGCTATTGATGTTAATTTCTAATGTATTCCCTTCTCTTGGTTTATTAGTTAGAAGTCCAATTAACTCGATATTAGACTCCCTTAGAATCATTACTTCCGATTTGAGTACCTTAATCTGTTCGTGCAAATTATGCACTTCTATTTTAACGGTATTTCTTAATATGATTTTAAATTCTTCGCTTTTGAGAAAATTGACGAAATCACCGTTTTTTTTTCACTGTTAGATTGCAGGTTAATACTAGTAGGCATAAACACTTATCAGTTTAGTATATACACTAATTTTACCAATACTACGACAATTTACTTCAGTCACTCGTACATACGTGCGCACAGTTCAACGTCTGAATTAAATAACCAATAACATTTGGAACAGTGATCTATTTTACGAGAAATAAGAGTTGTCCCGCCAAAACTTACGAACTAAATTTTAAATGTGTTTAAAGTGTTAAAAGTGTTAAAAGTTTATGCTAGTCATCTGAGCTTGAACAAATGTGAATTGTTCACATTATTATTGGCCGTTGATCGATAGCAACATTGAATTTTGTCAAAATTGTGAAACCTGTAACAAAAATCTCGAAGTTATAGACCTTGATCACGTTTGCATTTTGATTTTCTGGACCTTATATTTAATTCATTTAAATTCAATTCAACCAGACACTGTGTCGGATAATGGTCAATCTTTTTCCTCCGATGAATTAGAAAAATATTTACAACTAAACGGAATGAGAAATAAGCGCCTCATCATCGCTCCACCATGCCTAAAGCAGTCATGACCGACTATTACTTCTTAAATTCTTAATAGTTAATTAATTGCTAATTTGATTCGTTAGCCTAAAATTCCTGGTTCGAAACGAAACTTATACCCACTGGCATATACTAACACTAGCGCACTGCCAATGCCTTTGGTACAATACTAAATTAAAATATTGTTCATATAAACGCGATTGCAGATCTTGATATACAGCAAGCTGTTGCAAAATAACATATTTATACTGGGTGAGTTTTTTATCTTGAGACAACGGAATATCTCTAAAGCACTGCATCAAATCAAAAAAAGATCTTAATAAGATTTGTTATAATGTAGGGGGCTCACTGAATGGTGCCGAACTCAATCTCCCCCCCCCCTCCAGAGTGGGAGGGGGGACAACTTTGAAATCTTAAATGGGAACCCCATTTTTGTATTGCAGATTCGGATTCTACGTCATCAAGTATGTAGTTTTTGTTTGAAACTTTTTTTTCGATTCGTAACAGATTGTGCTGTAATCGCAAAAAAAACAAACATGATTGTAAACGTCTAGAAAAAATACAAAAGAAGAGATACAAACATGATTTTGTGTTTTTTTATATTAACATAAAGTAACATTTCAAAAAGCCATGTGTTCGAAACTGGGCACTTCACTTCGATACATTTATTTATTCGCAATTGGAATGCTATTCAACGATACAAAACCGTACTTTATTCAGTATTTGACAAGCTGTGAATACTTACACATTCCGATCCCCATTTATATTATTAATTATTAATCCAATACAAATCAGTTAGTGTCGAATGTGTGAACAGTAATGGAGGCTATGGAGGGTATGATAAAGTAAAGTTCTTCATTGTTGAATGGCTTTTTGAAGTGTTATTTAATGTTAAAATAAAAGAACACAAAAGTATGTTTGCTTGTTTTTTGTGTATTTTTTCTAGACGTTCACAATCATGTCTTTTTTCCGATTACACCACAATCTGCTACGAATCGAAAAAAAAAGTTTCAAACAAAAACTATATGCTTGATGGCGTAGAATCCGAATCTGCAACACAAAAGGGGGGTTCACATTTAAGATTTCGAAGTTGTCCGCTCTCCCACTCTGGAGGGCTGTGAGGTGGAGGTTTGAGTTCCGCACCATTCAGTGAGCCCTTACATTATAACAAATCTTATTAAGATCGTTTTTGATTTGATGCAGTGTTTTTTGAGATATTTCGTTGTCTCAAGATAAAAAACTCACCCTGTATATGAGTGTGTAAATGTATAAGGGTTGCCATCTTTTATATGTTTTCGGCGAGGATAAACTTGAGGCGAGGATAGATCAGGTCCTGTAGTTAATAAATTAGTGCACTAAGAAAAATGAAAATGTTGGCACAACAAAAATTATTATTTTGAACTTTTTGCATTCACTTAACCTTAACTTAACTTAATTTTCGTTTAAATCAGCATAAATCTCACTCACACTCATTGAAAGAAAACGCATATTTTAATTGAATTATATATGTTAACTCAACAAACTATTTTTTGCTTTAACCGTCAATGGAATTACAAAATTAGCTAAATTAATGCATGTTCGGCCGATTTGAACAAACATTTATTTTAATCCAACATTAAGATTATTTGATGAATCACAATTGTAGAATGACTCAGCATATAAATTTTGTTTTCCAATTTCGTTTGTGCATTGTCCTATTTCTCTATTCGATTTTATTTAATGTTTTTAAAATGTAAGAATACTTAAAAATTTAATGACATAGCTTTAATTTTCTAATTTGACGTATTATGCCTGAAGATGACCTAGAGCCGAAACTGGTCGCTAATTATGTTACATTAAAGGATTGGATAGAACTAATGCCTTCGTTTTTCTTTCTAATACCAAATACTTATTTTAGGTATACCTTCTTCGAATTTAGAAATGAATCTAACTTATTTTGTAATCCACTGGAATAATTAATACTATTATGATATCTGTTTAATTATACGGTAAACTATATGTACCTACTAAATTTAAATTTAATTCCTTTTTCTCTGGTTGTAGCGGCTTAATGTAAGAATTAAGTAAAATAAAACTTTCTTTTTACGTTTCGACAAATATATTTGTCTTAATCATAAAAATATTAAATGTCATAATAATAATAATTAGGCCGAAATTGTTAAGTTAAATTTTGAAAAATAGGTATTACATATTTGAAGACATTATTTTAATAAATAGAAATGATTACTTGTAAGTAATATGTTAGATTTTAAATTACTATGTTTGTTTTCGTTGTTTACATGGTGAGAGTTTTACAAGTAATTTTTATTTTTTATTTTTTCATTACTTGTAAAACTCTCACCATGTAAACAACGAAAACAATCATAGTAATTTAAAATCTAACATATTACTTACAAGTAATCATTTCTATCTATTAAAATAATGTCTTCAAATATGTAATACCTATTTTTCAAAATTTAACTTAACAATTACGGCCTAATTATTATTATTATGAAATTTAACATTTTTATGATTAAGACAAATATATTTGTCGAAACGTAAAAAGAAAGTTTTATTTTACTTAATTCCTACATTAAGCCGCTACAACCAAAGAAAAAAGAATTAAATTTAAATAGTATACACAGCTAAGAACACTAATACTGTACCTACTGAATATAACCACAAAGACGAAAACAATAGCAATAATTAAATAACGGAATAAAACAATTTCATTATTCATTGCATTTTATATTATCTATCGTATTACAAAAAATATATAAACCATTATTCCTAAGACACACATATAAATATAATTCCACTTATTCAGGAACCTATAATCACAGTTACTTCGAACACGAAATCAAAGTTAACAAACAACATTTTCTGGGTGATCGCATACTTGGAGAGCGGCATTGAAAAGTGTTCCAGGAGCACACGGCATTTCATGTACTCTACCTAACAAATCACATTGACAAAATTTATCGCAATCTCTGTCGTGTGGTAAATGGACTGTAATATCATCTGCGCTATCTAACCATGGACATTCAGCTTCAGCCCTTGAACATCCATCACCGGTTGGTGGGGCACCAGTAGTTGTCGTTGTCGTAGTTGTTGGGGGCTCAGGAGATGTAGCTCCATTGCAGTTAACATTTTCTGGGTGGTCACACACTTGAAGAACTGGATTGAAAAGAGTTCCAGGAGCGCATGGCATATCATGTACTACACCCAATAGGTCGCATTGGCAAAACCTGTCACAATCCGTATCGTGCGGCAAGTGAACGGTGATGTCATTTTCGTTGGTCAACCACGGACAATCGGCAGCAGCTGCCGTACAGCCAGCAGGAGGTGTTGGTACAGATGATGGAGGATCTGGTGCTTCTGTGGTTGTGGTAGTTGTTGGAGGTTCGGGAGATGTAGCTCCATTGCAGTCAACATTATGTGGCCAGTCGCATACTTGTAGTACCGGGTTGAACAGTGTTCCAGGAGCGCATGGCATATCATGTACTACACCCAATAGATCGCATTGACAAAACCTGTCACAATCCGTATCGTGCGGCAAGTGAACGGTGATGTCATTTTCGTTGGTCAACCATGGACAATCGGCAGCAGCTGCCGCACAGCCAGCAGGAGGTGTTGGTACAGGTGATGGAGGATCTGGTGTTTCTGTGGTTGTGGTGGTTGTTGGGGGTTCGGGAGATGTAGCTCCATTGCAATCAACATTATGTGGCCAGTCGCATACTTGTAGTTCCGGGTTGAACAGTGTTCCAGGAGCGCATGGCATATCATGTACTACACCCAATAGGTCGCATTGGCAAAACCGGTCACAATCCGTATCGTGCGGCAAGTGAACGGTGATGTCATTTTCGTTGGTCAACCATGGACAATCGGCAGCAGCTGCCGCACAACCAGCAGGAGGTGTTGGTACAGGTGATGGAGGATCTGGTGTTTCTGTGGTTGTGGTGGATGTTGAGGGTTCGGGAGATGTAGCTCCATTGCAATCAACATTATGTGGCCAGTCGCATACTTGTAGATCCGGGTTGAACAGTGTTCCAGGAGCGCATGGCATATCATGTACTACACCCAATAGGTCGCATTGGCAAAACCTGTCACAATCCGTATCGTGCGGCAAGTGAACGGTGATGTCATTTTCGTTGGTCAACCATGGACAATCGGCAGCAGCTGCCGCACAGCCAGCAGGAGGTGTTGGTACAGGTGATGGAGGATCTGGTGTTTCTGTGGTTGTGGTGGTTGTTGGGGTTCGGGAGATGTAGCTCCATTGCAGTCAACATTATGTGGCCAGTCGCATACTTGTAGTACCGGGTTGAACAGTGTTCCAGGAGCGCATGGCATATCATGTACTACACCGAATAGGTCGCATTGGCAAAACCTGTCACAATCCGTATCGTGCGGCAAGTGAACGGTGATGTCATTTTCGTTGGTCAACCATGGACAATCGGCAGCAGCTGCCGCACAGCCAGCAGGAGGTGTTGGTACAGGTGATGGAGGATCTGGTGTTTCGGTGGTTGTGGTGGTTGTTGGGGGTTCGGGAGATGTAGCTCCATTGCAGTCAACATTATGTGGCCAGTCGCATACTTGTAGCTCCGGGTTGAACAGTGTTCCAGGAGCGCATGGCATATCATGTACTACACCCAATAGGTCGCATTGGCAAAACCTGTCACAATCCGTATCGTGCGGCAAGTGAACGGTGATGTCATTTTCGTTGGTCAACCATGGACAATCGGCAGCAGCTGCCGCACAGCCAGCAGGAGGTGTTGGTACAGGTGATGGAGGATCTGGTGTTTCGGTGGTTGTGGTGGTTGTTGGGGGTTCGGGAGATGTAGCTCCATTGCAGTCAACATTATGTGGCCAGTCGCATACTTGTAGTATCCGGGTTGAACAGTGTTCCAGGAGCGCATGGCATATCATGTACTACACCCAATAGGTCGCATTGGCAAAACCTGTCACAATCCGTATCGTGCGGCAAGTGAACGGTGATGTCATTTTCGCTGGTCAACCATGGACAATCGGCAGCAGCTGCCGTACAGCCAGCAGGAGGTGTTGGTACTGATGATGGAGGATCTGGTGTTTCTGTGGTTGTGGTGGTTGTTGAGGTTCGGGATGTAGCTCCATTGCAGTCAACATTGTGTGGCCAATCGCATACTTGTAGTTCCGGGTTGAACAGTGTTCCAGGAGCGCATGGCATATCATGTACTACACCGAATAGGTCGCATTGGCAAAACCTGTCACAATCCGTATCGTGCGGCAAGTGAACGGTGATGTCATTTTCGTTGGTCAACCATGGACAATCGGCAGCAGCTGCCGCACAGCCAGCAGGAGGTGTTGGTACAGGTGATGGAGGATCTGGTGTTTCTGTGGTTGTGGTGGTTGTTGGGGGTTCGGGAGATGTAGCTCCATTGCAGTCAACATTATGTGGCCAGTCGCATACTTGTAGTACCGGGTTGAACAGTGTTCCAGGAGCGCATGGCATATCATGTACTACACCGAATAGGTCGCATTGGCAAAACCTGTCACAATCCGTATCGTGCGGCAAGTGAACGGTGATGTCATTTTCGTTGGTCAACCATGGACAATCGGCAGCAGCGGCCCGTACAGCCAGCAGGAGGTGTTGGTACAGGTGATGGAGGATCGGTGTTTCTGTTGGTTGTGTGGTTTGTTGGAGGTTCGGGAGATGTAGCTCCATTGCAGTCAACATTATGTGGCCAGTCGCATACTTGTAGTTCCGGGTTGAACAGTGTTCCAGGAGCGCATGGCATATCATGTACTACACCGAATAGGTCGCATTGCCAAAACCTGTCACAATCCGTATCGTGCGGCAAGTGAACGGTGATGTCATTTTCGTTGGTCAACCATGGACAATCGGCAGCAGCTGCCGTACAGCCAGCAGGAGGTGTTGGTACTGACGATGGAGGATCTGGTGTTTCTGTGGTTGTGGTGGTTGTTGGAGGTTCGGGAGATGTAGCTCCATTGCAATCAACATTATGTGGCCAGTCGCATACTTGTAGATCCGGGTTGAACAGTGTTCCAGGAGCGCATGGCATATCATGTACTACACCCAATAGGTCGCATTGGCAAAACCTGTCACAATCCGTATCGTGCGGCAAGTGAACGGTGATGTCATTTTCGTTGGTCAACCATGGACAATCGGCAGCAGCTGCCGTACAGCCAGCAGGAGGTGTTGGTACTGATGATGGAGGATCTGGTGTTTCTGTGGTTGTGGTGGTTGTTGGAGGTTCGGGAGATGTAGCTCCATTGCAATCAACATTATGTGGCCAGTCGCATACTTGTAGATCCGGGTTGAACAGTGTTCCAGGAGCGCATGGCATATCATGTACTACACCCAATAGGTCGCATTGGCAAAACCTGTCACAATCCGTATCGTGCGGCAAGTGAACGGTGATGTCATTTTCGTTGGTCAACCATGGACAATCGGCAGCAGCTGCCGTACAGCCAGCAGGAGGTGTTGGTACAGGTGATGGAGGATCTGGTGTTTCTGTGGTTGTGGTGGTTGTTGGGGGTTCGGGAGATGTAGCTCCATTGCAATCAACATTATGTGGCCAGTCGCATACTTGTAGTTCCGGGTTGAACAGTGTTCCAGGAGCGCATGGCATATTATGTACTACACCCAATAGATCGCATTGGCAAAACCTGTCACAATCCGTATCGTGCGGCAAATGAACGGTCATGTCATTTTCGTTGATCAACCATGGGCAATCGGCAGCAGCTGCCGTACAGCCAGCGGGAGGTGTTGGTACAACTGGCGGAGGATCTGGTGTCTCTGTTGTTGTCGTCGTAGAAGTAGAGGGCGTATTTTCAGCACAGTTAACGTTTTCTGGATGGTCGCATACTTCGATGGCGGGGTTGAAAACTGTTCCAGGAGCACACGGCATATCATGTACTCTACCGAATAGATCACATTGACAAAACCTGTCACAATCCGTATCGTGCGGCAAGTGGACAGTAATATCATTCTCATTGGTCAACCATGGGCAATCGAGAACAGCTCTCGTGCATCCATCTGGTACAGTATATGTTTCAAGAGGGTTACAATGCACAAGAGATATACCAAGCACCCAAATCAATAGATGATTAAGACCTGAAATATATCAATTTCATGAATATTCATGGACGAGTCAAATTGAATAAACGTAATGAGTACATACAGTCAAACAATGTCACCGACTTACCTGCCATTTTTGTTTAGTCCTTATAATGGTAGCTGTACAATTGAATAATTGCATCTAACTGAAACTGCTTCGATGTGTTCCTCTTTTATATCAGTCAAGTCAAACTTATCGGATAGATATCATTATCAAGATTCGCGTTCCCTTTAAAATTTTCGCGCATTTCAAGAAGTAATTTTTATATGTTCTAAATACGTTTGCATATGAATAATGTTAATTGCCCATTGTGATGCCAATGGATGAAAGTACTAGTATTTTGCAAAATGCAGTAGAATAAATAAATTCAAATAGCGTATCCTAATCTCCATGTAATAACCACTCCTAATTTTTATATTTATGTAAATAAGTAACTCCTGGTCGGTGAAAAAAAGAAATTAATGACCAAAATTCAAGCTAACTACTTGAGTATTAGTAGGAATGATTGTTTCAATGTCAGCTGCTAATCAATCGAAATAAATCATTTCGGGCCGGAAACATTATCTTGAACAAAATTAATATGTATGTGAGTATAGCAGGTGCATAGAAAACCGTAGTGTGACCAAACAACTTTTTGTCACATGATGGCGGTTATTAATGAAAACTGAATTGTTTTCCATTTCCATGTCCCGGTCTCGGGATGCCTGTCACTACTCTACCAGTTTATTTCGCAGTATATGTAGTGCCTAGCCTGGAGAGTCTGAAGAGCGTAACATTCTTTCAGTATCAATTTCTTTCAGAACTTCTTTCGCTATTGCTGTCTTTATTACAATGGCATTTTTGTTAAATGATAAAAGATTTGAGGTTGTTACAGCTAATTATGCGTTGCATAGAAACATTTCAAAATATTTAACGCTATGGGCAAAGCGCTTAACAAAAAAATGCACTCACACACTGAAAAGTAACTATAGCCTAAAATTTCAAACGCTACCAACAAAAACATATAATTTTTTGTTGATTTCGATAACCTATCATTTAAGAATTCATAAATTTCTGAAATTCATAATTAGAAAATTGTCCTCTATTTCGATACAAAAGAATTTGATTATACATGCCTATAGGAATGTCCTTATATCAACCTTTCGCAAAAGTGAAGAAAGAATTACTTATTTGTAGAACAATATATTTTAATTACTTTAGCAACAGTCGAATATTTGGGATCAAATGTTTGTTAACAGCTATATAGCTGTTTCCTATAGCTTTGCCCGCTTTAATCTCAGGAATTTTAAAAGTTGTTTCTACGGAAACACCTATCGAAGCTGCATGTAGTAAAAAACTGCAATTGCATTTAGTTGCACAAAACGGTTTTATATTCCAGTTCTTTTTTCAAACATACCTGACTAAAGTCTTTTATATTGTACATTGTATTAAGAACTTCGTAAGATAAAATCATTATTTCTATAATGAATTTTCTAATAATAATTTTCTAACAGGATTGACAAATTATTCATATACATAAGTCAATAAAAAAGTATGCGGAGATATTTTCAACTTATTACAATTCTAGATGTACTATCTAAATAATGTCTTGCATCACTCACTTTATTCAGTAGCTCTTACGGACGTGTAATATTATATTGAAAGTTGAATCGGTTAACTGTAGGATATTTCCGGTTCCCTTTACCTGCGCACCTGCGGTTATTGCTGTTTTCTTGTTTCTAAAAGTGATGAAGAAAAATTAGTTGAGAGAGACACAGGGTTTTGCACGATATTGAAACGACCCAACTATATTATGAATACAGTTAGTAATTATCTGTTCGCCAGAAAAACAGGAAAATGTATAATGGTTAAAATGTGATCAAATCGCCTCAATTGCTCTAACAAATTACACATTAATTTCCCATTTTAGGCGTTTAAATGCTCGAGGTGGTGGCTCTTGTATCTTTGCTGATAAAAAGTTAACTATTAATATTTTGGATACAAACAAAATTTTGAAATATGTGCGGCTCGCTGGTCATGCAATTCAGTTTCTTATGCTATTGTTAATGTATACCGTCCTCCTACTTCAGACTTAAATCGCTTTTTGATATAATTGGAAAATTTGCTAGATAATTTGCATACTTCTAAAACTGTTGTATTTCTCTGTGGTGACTTTAACATTGATTTTATGAAAGACAACTATGAAACTTGTGCCTTAAAATTGTTTTTATTAAGTTATGGATTACATTCAATTATATCAGAATATACTCGAGTAACATGCACCTCTAAATCATTAATTGATAACGTATTCACCAATTACAGTTCAGAACTCTTTACTTCTGTCGATGATACGTATTTATCTGATCGCAAATACGTCACGGTATTTAGCAAAAAAAAATCTCCTTTCTGTAAATAGTGTTCCCATAACTGTTGACAGGCGCTTTTTCAGCGAAAACAATAAAACAAAATTCTATTATTACTTGTTAAACGAGACGTGGCGTGATACTTACCTATCTATATCTTTCGATGATAAAATTAACTCTTTATAGTAGTATAATAGTGGCACTGCCCCCATAAATAATCGAACTGCACTCAAAGATTTGTTTATTCTTCAGAAACGATATCCTCAATTAACACCTGTTTACAAAGTATGCAAGATGCAACATAAACCATTGGTAAGTGACACCAAAAAGCAATACTATGATAGTTTAATCTGCTCATCAGATAACAAAATCTACCGAGGCCTCACATACGAACATATCTTTAGTGAATGATGGAGTAAAAATAGAAAATCCTCATGTTATAGTTGAGACCTTTAATACTTATTTCCATACAGCTCCAATCGATATAATTAATTCAATCCCTGATGTTACTATTGATAGCAAGGTAACTACCAATGATCACACAATGTACCTTTTCCCTTTTACTGAAAATGAATTAGCCTCAGTAATATGTAAAATCAAAAACAAGCATACCAGTGGACCAGATGATATATCTGCAAGTATTTTGAAAGAGTTTTCAGTTTTATTATTAAAGCCATTAACTTACCTTGTCAATTTATCCTTCACGTTGGGAATATTTCCAGATCGCTTTAAACTTTCCGCAGTTGTTCCTGTGCATAAAAAGGGAAATAGTAATAGTGTCACAAACTATAGACCTATATGTTTGAGCTCCAGTATTGCGAAAGTATTCGAGTATTGTATGTTAGTTCATCTGGAGCATTTTCTGCAAAAATACAATATTCTTAATCAGAATCAACATGGCTTTAGAAAAAGAAATCAACCCTCACAGCATTAATATCTTTCTATAACAATATTCTGAACGAAATTGGCAACAAAAATTATCCTATTTCAATATTCTGCGACTTCAGCAAGTGTGTTGAGCATACAATACTGCTACAAAGACCATATCAGTATGGCATTAGAGGTAGCGTGGCAAATTGGTTTACGTCTTATTTATCCGGACGTCTACAATTTGTGACAATAAAACACAAAACTAACTCGAATATTAAGACCTATAAATCCAGTTGCTTACCTTTATTTCACGGAGTTCCACAAGGTTCCGTACTAGGTCCATTACTTTTTAGTATGTACACCAATGACATATTTCATTTGATCTCTGATATACTTATATATATGTATGCAGATGACCCCACCATACTCATTGCGCGAGACACCTTACGAGATGCAGAAGCTGCCAGTAACACTGTGATCAACCTATTATACCAATGGTTTTGTGGCAACAAACTCTGTCTTAACAAAGATAAAACAATATGTATGCTATTTCACACTCGACAACAGCTAAAAAACACGCAATGTTGCATACATATTAACGGCAATCCGATACTTCAACAGAATAATACAAAATTTCTTGGTGTATACTTGCAAGATAATTAATTTATTTATATATCGCAGGCAACACTTGGGTTTCACATCGCTGGAACTTAGGGCTTCTTCTTCAAATGCTTCCATAAACAAGTTGGCTATTACTAGTGATAAAGGGCTTCCCATTGCTGTTCCGTTCTTCTGCTCGTAGTATTTTCCTTCATACAAAAAGTATGTCGTAGATAAGCACAGTTTCACTAATTCAATGATGTCTTCTTGTAGTCCAAGTTCTGGAAGTAAGGTCAGTGCGTCCTCCGTTGGTATGTTAGGGAATAGCGATATAATGTCGAAACTTACTAAAATGTCTGTAGGTTCAGTCTTTAGCGTAGACAGAATATCCACGAAATGTTTCGAATTCTTTACATACGTTGCAGTTTGTCCGGTATATGGCTTTAGTAAGTTAGCTAAATATTTCGACAAATCGTAGGTCGGTGTTCCAATGTTGCTTACAATCGGTCTTAATGGCACTCCTTCTTTATGTATTTTTGGTATTCCATACAGCCTGGGTGGTCTAGCGGCTCTTGGTAGCAATCTGTTCTGCATCTCTTTAGGTATCGATGAAATCTTTATGCTCTCCCTTACTGTTTTTGTGATCTTCTCCGTTGGATCTTTTCTCTCTTGTAGGTGTTCTCGTCAAGTAGTTCATTCATCTTTTTCCGGTAATCTTCTTTATTTAGTAGTACTGTTGCATTCCCTTTGTCTGCTGTCAGGATAACGATGCCTTCTTCAGCTTTCAAGTTTGTAAGTGCTGCCTCTTCTTCCCTGGATAGGTTGCGTTTCGGTGGCTTTGCTTTCTTCAATGCTCTGCTTACTTCTTGTCGCACTTCTTCTGCTTCGATGTTCGGAATTCCTTTGATCGCTGCTTCTACCTCCGTGATGATTTCTTCTGTTGGTACTCTTTTGGGTGCAATGACGTAGTTCATCCCTAAGGCAAGTACTTTTGTTTCGACTGCAGATAGTAGCTTCGTTGATAAATTAATCACAACGTTCTTCAGTGTATCAGAACAACACAAGTGAAGAATTTGCAAGGATGGAAGAAAAGAAGATCAAGGAGCAACCTTGGAAGCGAGGTCATGGTGGACTTGAGGAGGCACTTTATATGCCTTGTTCTCGGACTCTGTCATGACCAGGGCTAGTTTTATACTAGTCAGGACCGATGTGCGTGGTGAAGAGCCACATCCTACACGAGGTGCTTCTGTTCTATGCTAAACACATCGGATCTAGACCTGCCTGGTCGAAAAACTGGCCTGCTTTCCCTTGTAGGGAAACAGACTCCCCTGCTCAGCTGTCGCGTCGTGGCTTGAGCCTGCACTCGGGGTTTTAACGATGCCGATAGTGGGCTTCTTCGGACAGCTGCACTATCGTCAAACCAGGCTCCCGGCGTGTGCTACATTCTGGGGGTTGGGGGGTCTTGGCTTAATCGCCCGGGCCAAGAGGAGACAACCTCACAAAAAACCTAAATCCTAAGGTCATGGTCGAGCCGACGGGATGCGTGGCTGAATAGTAGATCAGTCATTATCGACCAACCCTTGGGGCACCGGGCGCACCCCATTGTATAAATGCCTTGCCCACGTACCGGGGCACTGCGTGGGTCTGACCTTTTCTTCCCCTTACTCGTGGGATCACTATTGAGCAGAGTTAAACACAAAAAAACCTAAACCCTGGGGACTCCGAAAAGGAGACACCCAAGTAAACCTGAAGAGGGACAACGAACTGCAGGTAACGCTGAGGGCTCCGAAATCGGAACCTCGCGTCCTCGTTCAAGACCATCGGGTGCTGAAAGGCGAAAACGCCAAGCTGCAAGGCGAGCTGCTCAAGCTCAACCTGACAGCAAAGTTTAAAACTAAAATGGTTTCCCGGGAAGCAAATACTCGCTAACAGGGCACCAGCCAGGCAACAACTGCAGCTGTAAAGCGAAACCTCTCTGAGGAAAGCCCGCAAAGCAGTTGCAAGCGTAAAAAGACGGCATATCCGGCGACGTCAAGGCCTTCAAGGAGCGCACTCACGGATGTCAGATGGCCATAGTGCCTGGGATTATCCTGAGAGCTCCATCTCGCAGGAGCAAGCGGAAATTGGTCCGAAACTGCATACGGCAAGAGCTGACAAGCTGGAGTTGGAGGACCCCAACCACAATTCAGTGAGGCCGACACCGGGGGGGTGCGCTGAGGCCGCCTGCGTGGACGCGAGCACTTGCTCGGGCTTGCGGGCGTGTCGGAGGCTGCACACTTGGGACGGCGCCAAGCTGAAGCTAGTCAGAAAGCGGATTTGCCAAAACCAGTAAAGGCCTGGTATGGGGTCCCAGCCCCGCCTGTTGGAACCAGAAAAGATTTCTGCACCGTGCTTAAAAGTGCAGAACCAAAAACTACCCATGAACTCTTGGAGGGTGTGAACAACCAAGCTGACCCGAAAGGGCAGCAGATGGTGGTGGCCATGGACGAGAGTTCATGGAAGATGTCGCAGACACCTTAATGGCAGACGCATCTAAACTTATCCTCCGTGTCGTTCCGACTGCTGGGTCGAAAGGAGAAAGCAGAGCGGAAGCCGAGAAGCGATGGAAACCACCGGAACCATCAGCACAATCAGATCCAGGAACGGGTGGGAGTGAGGGAACTGAGTGGCCGCGCTTTCTCCGCGGTCATCGGAACCGTAGCACCATCACGGAACTGGAAACGAGCTGGGGATCTCCTGCAACACTTCACCAGAGCGGAGGGAAGCTAAGCAGGAAGGATGGTCAACATTCCTGAGACTGCTTCAGATAACCTCCACCATGTAAAGCGCTTCTGCTGCCCTGCAAGCCTATGTGTAAGTAAAAACATAGACATTGTTCTAACAACAAGAACCCTGGATACAAAGGGTAAAGTAGGAGCTTAGGGATTGGGGAGGACGCTGTTTATGGGACGGCCAAAGTCCCCCAGAGCCTGTCTACTTATAAAAAGCAATATTAATGCCTCTTAACTTGGACCACTGTTCTAGGGACCTGACACAGTAAAAATCAATGGATGACGGGGCTGAACAAGGACCTCCTCCGGGATCAGCCTACCTGCCGTATGACCAACAGGATCCACCTCCAACCCTGGAAGTGAGAACACTGGCGGACTATGCGGGAGGCCGCAATAAAGACCTCCCTATTAGGGTGCGATGCCAACGCGCACCATACACTATGGGGCAGCAGTGACATCAAACTAAACGAGGTGAGCTACTAATAAATCACTGTGCTGCAAACGCCTAGTTATCCTCAACCGTGGAAAACAAACCGACCTTTAAACGGCTAGCGCGAGAGGTTATCGACATCACCGTATGCACAATAGCGCTGCGCGAAGTGGGTGAGAGCAGTGGCATGTGTCGATGAGCCGTCCCCTCTGATCATAGGTATGTAAGATTTGACATGACATACCGCAGGTAAGTAAGATTTGGACACAGAAACCCTAGGAACGTAATTGGATGCTTATCGAGAGCGAAAATTGAGGAACATAGAGTATTACCCAAAAATTAATTAAAAATGCCGCTGATGTTGAGTCTTGGCTGAAGGTCGCAGAATGCAATAATAACCTCGTATGAGACTAGCTGACCCATCAAGGTCAAGACAACTAACCGAGATACACCTTGGGACCAGGGAGTTGTCAGACCTGAGGCGGCAACTAGAAAACTTATAATAAAGCGAAAAGATCTGGTTCATGGACGAATACAGGGTTCAACTGACCAGATATAATGCGCCTTAAGAAAGGCGAAACGTGAGTCGGAAAAAAAATTCTGTCAGGAAGTAGAAAGTATCCCTGAATGCTCCAGAATTCGAAAAGTTCTTGCAAAGGAGGGACCTACTAAAATAGGGGCTCTGCATAACCTAACGGTGAGATAGCCACAACAGAGGACAGGTTCTACAGCACTGCCTTGAGGTGCACTTTCCGGGATCTGAGATCATTCAAACCAGTTTGGGGGAAATGTAAGGACTGATACCTACGCAGACACCTGCCTCGAGAGCAAGGAAAGAGGATTGGAACCTAGCGCGTAAAATAATTCAGTTTCTAGATACGATGGGCAATTGAATCCTTCAAAACCTTTAAATCGGCTGTTTGGACGGCATCTTCCCGCGCTGCCTCAACAGGGCCTCGAGGTGCCTATCCCAGTATTATTACCCTCCTAAGGGCAACCTTGGCGAGGGCTACACACCAAATAGCTGGAGAGAGGCCGGGGGTATTCATTCCAACAGGGCAAATCGTCCTATATGGAAGCGAAGTCGTACCGGGCCCATCAGCCTTACCTCATTCTTTCTCAAAAACTCTGAAAGATAATTGACAAGCACCTGAGGGACTCGGCCCTGGCAAGGATGCCCCTTCACGAGTACCAATTTGCTTATCAAACTGGTAAATCCTGCGAGCAAGCCATCCATAACCTGCTCGTCGAGTGGAAACTGCCTATGGCAACAAAGAAATCGCCTAGCGACCTTCCTCGACATTGAGGGCGCCTTTGATAAGGCGTCGTCACTGTCGATGGAAAAGGGCGCTGCTAAACGTGGAGTCGACCAACGATTACGAGGTGGATCGGCAACATGATAGAAACAGAAGGTTCAGTGTCGCAAGAACCTATGCACGATCAGGCGGCGGTGGCAGCTGCTGCCCGCAGGGCGGCGTACTGTCACCGCTGCTATGGAGTCTTGTGGTGGACAGCCTGCTCTCTGAACTTCGGGGGGCGCTTCCATGCGCAGGGCTACGCCGATGACATCACCATTCTTGTCTGCGGAAATTGGGGGCTTGTATCCGAGAGGATGCAGGCCGCGCTCAGGCTTGTAGAGAGGTGGTGTATAAGAGAGGCTCTCATGTCAACTCCAGTAAAAACGACGTTTCCGTTCACTTGGAGGAGGAAACTCTCCAATCTCCAGTGTCACCACTATATCGGCGCTCCAAAATACTCGTATCAACCGAGGTTAAATACCTGGGTGTTATCTTGGACGCTAAACTGCTGTACAAATCACACCTAGAACATGTGACGAACAAGCCATAAGGAACTTCGGGCCTGCAGAGGTATGTTCGGTAAAGCGTGGGGGTAAAGCCTTCAATGGTACACTGGTTGTACACGAAGGTCATAGACCCTCTATAACTTACCGCCTCGCTGGTGTGGTGGCATAAAGCAAATCTGGGCTATGCTGTAAGTGCGCTGGCAAGTCCAGAGAATTGCCTGTTGGGATCACGGGAGCCATGTCTCAGCGCGCGACTGCTGCTATGGAGACCATTCTTGGGCTTCCCCCCTGCAGTTGGTGCTGTGGCTGAGCAGTCCTAGGCCTACAGACAAATGTAGTGGATGCAAGGGCTTCTCCGCAAAGTCGGAGATCATACAGCATCTTCAACTACATCGAACAACAGTACCACTGTCCGTAAAGGCAGATAAGAATCTCGCCGTTTTCAGCTCTCTGGGGATACAGGGTAGATATCTCCAGCAGAGAAACTGCAATTGCACACATCCGCAAACAAATCAAGTATATCCCGTTGGTTCGCGATGCCTCGAAAACGTGTAATGGCACGGGTATTGGAATCTGGAGGACGTGAGCGGGACGGGGAAGCTTTCAGCCTAGGAACCTCCCCCACCGTCTTCCAAGCCGAAATCATTGCCATTCAGACTTGTGCTGAGGGCATCTTAAACTGCCACACGCAAAAATGGAAGGATTGAAATCATCTCCGACAGCCAAGCTGTCCTCAAAGCTTTGCGGGCTGTCAGATTTGACTCTGATGTGGTATGGGGTGCCACAGAACGCTGAAACAGCTGGCGGAACATCTTAACGTTACATTGAGATGGGGTGCCAGGTCACTCTGGGATCAGAGGCAATGAAATCGCTGACACGTTAGCTGGGCGCCAGGCGGGGTGCCGTTCGTGGGCCAAGAACCGACGTGTGGCAGCTCGTATGGGGCGATCAAAACGTTTGTCAGTCCCAACTGCTGCTAGGCACTGTTCCCTCTGGAATAGACTGCCGCGCTAGACACCTGTAATCCCTAGGACTCCAACCTTATCAGGAAAGACTCCGTAAAAGCAGTCTTTAATGAGCAGGGACAGATTGAGATTACTCACAGGAATCTTAACTGGACACTGCGCATAAATAAACACAGGCACCGCATGGGGCTAGTGACTCTCCCCTGTGCAGGAGGTGTGGGGGCGAAGGAAACTCCTGCTCACCTTCTTCTCAACTGCTCGGCAGTGGATGGGGAGAGGCAGAGGCACTTGGGTCGATCGTTGGACGAACCCAGAGTTGACAAATTAACTCTCAGCAGATTGCGAACTTCTTTGATAGGGTGCAACCTGAGCGAGAGGGCTAATATATGGACATAGGGGCACAAAGGTCTCGTCTGGCCGAGCCTGCCTTCCTCGGTGTCATGCAACCGCCATTGGGAAATAAAAAAAAAGAAAAAAAAAAAAAAAACCGTGGTAACATCTGGAAGAGCGTTAGGGGTTATAGTTACACCCGCCGTGAAAGCCTACGCAGTGTGATTGTATAATAAGTTGCCAATTGAAATAAAAACCTCCACCTCTTGCTTTCAACATACTCTCAAGAGATTTTTAATACAAAAGAGTTTTTATAGCGTGCAGGATTTTTTATCATGATTGTTTTTCCATTTCACTTTTCTTTTCACCCTTTAATTTTAGTTCTGTGTCTTTAACTTTAATTTAGTTTTTTTGGATGTATTTGGTGGTGGCCCAGATGGTATATTTAGTTAATTTTAATTTAATTTTGTTCTATTAGTTTAATTTTCATTAGTCTAGTTACTTAGTTATTTAATATTTCTTTTTCTCTTCTTATGACTGATTTCATAATCATTTTTGATTTTATAAATCAATAAAAATTACTTACTTACTTACTAAATATCAATGAAGGAAACAAACAGCTTTCGTATTATAGTAATAATGCAGATATGATGCAAATTTAGTTTAGTTTTAATGCATTCATAATTGGATGATTAATAATAATACAAATTAGTGCAGTAGTATAAATAGATAATTTAAAAAGGTATTTAAATAAAAGTATAAGCAATACCAGTCTCGTAGAAATCATTCGCAATACATTATTAAATATTTCAGCTGATTTTATTGCTATTATTTTGGACTAAAACACTAACGACTTACAATTAAAGAAAAAATACAGTACCCACTTTAATTTTCCTGTTTATATACTTATAACAAATCGCTTAATAGAACACCTATGTACTTTTTTTCTCATCACGTACTGTTTTTGGTACTTAACTAATAATTATTGGTAAAAAACTCAAAAAATATACACATTGCTTTATTTAATTTATCAATATTGATTAAATTAACAACAAAAAATTAAAACTAACGACAAAACTAATTTGTTTTGTTAATTAGTCCCAAGCCTGGTGAATGCGAGAAAGGGTGGCCGGCGCTTCGCCAATACATAATCTATCATGAAAAAATGAAAAATCGCGAATATCTTCAAAACCTTTGAAGAGACACAATGACACTCGTATAAAATCGAAAGAAAATCAAATTTTACATCCATTTAAATAAAAAATTGCTATGCCATTCATTTAAAAAAAAATAAAGTTATCCATGATTTTAAGAGTTCGAAAATTTACAGAGCTCTATTTAAATAATTCTGTATTGTAAACGCAACAATTTTAAAATAAAAGACGTGTGCTGTTTCATATTAAGCGAAAACTGAAAACCGCATCTTCTAACTTTCGTATTTCCGGAGATATTTGCAAACACCGCAGAACATCAAATGTCATTTTTTTCGAAAAAATTCATATAATTCGGAAACGTACAACTTATGTGCCAATGTATCCTAACGTATTGTTATTAAAAATTAACAAGGAACCAAAAATACAGTAATATACAAGGTGTTCCATTTAAAATAATAAAAGTATTCTACTTCCGGACGACCGGAAGTGCGCCATTACTGAAACTAATTTTAAAATGTGTAGAATGTGATTTGAGCCAACATTTATTTGAAAAACAATTTTTCCAAAACAGCAATAATAAATCGGGCGATGGACCGTTGCATCTTAGGCTGACACCCGGTATGTATATCAGGTAGAATATTCATCTGTCGCTACGAGCACGAAGTGACATGTAAATATGCATATTGTATCTAGAGGATAAAATGTGAATTTATCCCATTGAAAATCCCAAGATTTATGCCAGAATCGCATACCCTCTCTAATGCCATCAGTGTATATTTCAAAAAAAAACGTAGAGAAACAAAAAAACATCACCTGCTTACATATTGTAAACTAATTGAAACCATAATAGTAACTCAGTTTTCAGGTACGAAATCTTCAAACGCAGTGTAATCCTTCAATTTGTAATGGCCAGTTTTGTGCATTGACCAATAGTTCAATGATTAAAAAATAAGAAGGTGCAATTTACTTATTACTGACGTCACCTTCTATGAGGGCATAGAATTTTTACATGTGTTTCGCTTTTGTTTACTACTCATGTATTATTTCTTATTGGGATTAGGTAAATGTATTTCATATTAATTTAAATTATGTTTACGTTACGTTTACTTTATTTTGGAATAAAAGTAACTCTTTTAGAATTAAAATTTCAGTTTTACAAGAAAAAATACAGTATTTTAAAAATGTATATGTAATATACATTATTTTCATATCCAACTACCTAATTTATTTTCTTTCTCTTAAGTTTTTAAATAATAAATAATAACATAATATCTATTACTTACGTAAACACATGCATTAGCACGTGCAGCGTTGAATAACCCAACCCTATTCGACAGAAAAGGATCTGTTAGATAGAGTGGCCCCTATACTGCGTGGCGGCGTAATAAAACAGTTGCAGTATAATACTGCCCGATTTTCCACTTAGGTCTGTTAGTTCGAGATTCACTAGGTTTTATTGCTTTTCGATTAAATACTTTATTTTTAGTTAGTAGATTTTGACTTTTGATTTGTTAGTGTCAAAATGCATAATATAAAAATAACATTTTTAAATCAGGGACTTTATATTTTAGAAATCTCCGGTATAGTACGGGTTTTATAAAGATATTTTGTACTAATATAGCGTAAGGCTTTTTTCACGCGGTGCGACTGATTTGCATTTGTAAGTGAGCAACTGTTTTGCGAGACAATGATAATTCTTAACCAATTTCTGTTGCAATATTATTGAATATTATACCTATTGAAGCACTTGTACCTTCAGTAACATTTTCTGTTTGTCGTTTAATTTTTTTTAATATGTACAGGCTGGACCAAATTCGATACTTTTAATGGGAAACTTATATTTCTAAAGGAATTAGAAAAAATCTGATCTATGCTTCTGGGGCTCGATTTTAAAGAGAAATCGATTGATGAAATCCGTATTTTTATATCTTCCGTAATATAAGAGATACATAGCATTTTCGTAAAATATGCAATTTTTAAAAGCCCTTGTAACTTTTTAATTTGTGAAAATGCTTGATTTATCTAAGAACTTTTTAGGGCACTCTTTGACGTAAAATTCAATGCTCTGATTTGTTTTTTTTTTTGAGATATTATCCAAGACTTGCGTTTTATATATTTTTACACTCTTCAAAAGCATATAAAACTACCTTTAACATGATATATTACACTTGATATTTTATAAAGGGTTTTCAAAATATTTGATTTTTGTTTGCAATTTAACAGTATTTCAAGATGGTTCTGGCTGTAACTAAGCAATGCGCGTATGTATTTTATATTGTCAAAATATTTTAAAATGCCAGTTTGAATGAATGTTACTGGTGGTTTTATTATTTAAGAATTCAAAAATGAAGGAAAATTATGAAAAATACGACATGTTAAAGTGTTTTTAGAAGCAGGTGAAAATGGGGAAGCTGCATGTAATATGAACATGAATGAACGATATCCTGAAAGACAATAACCATTCAGAGACATTTTCACAAGGTTAAAGAAAAATTTAACAAATTTTGGATCATTTCAAAAATCGAAACCTAAAAATTATGTGGCTCAAAATAGAGACAAGAATTAGAAGAAATATAGGGGTTTTAGGGGAAGATGTAAATAACCCAACACATTCCACTCGCGAGGTGGCACAAACAGATTTAGCAAGAACATCGGCAAGGCGCATTTTAAAAAAAGTATAAAATGAAACCCTATCGGGCAAGGAAAACGGATTACTTTTTTGCTGCGGATCTGGCGCGTCGTATGGCATTTTGTCAATGGTTTTTGGGAAAGTGTGAAGAAAAACATAATTTTGCTCTAAACTGTGTATGTACGGATGAATGTAACGTAAGCAGTGCGGTAATATTTAGCAGAAGTTACGATGTCAGGAATGATGTGTGGAGTGGGCGTCCTTATCAAGCGACAGGTCGACACGGAGATGCAACTAACACGTTTAGATTCATTCGCATTCATTCGCACATGAGCTTTCTTATGCTAAGCATCTTTAAAAATAAAGTTTTTTCTTAACATATTTTGTATTTTATTTGAAATTTAAAAAAATACAAAGGACAAAAGTGTTAAGTGGCGCAGTCAGTGGGATTTCTTGTAACGGGATAGAATCAATATTTTCGAATTCCGATTCGTCACACACACACAATTGTCCATGTATATAGGGGCTTGCGAATATTTGGCTACAACTTTGGCAATGCGGCAGATCCGACAGCTCAAATTAACGGTTTTCTCATATTTCAATCAAAATTAACGGGTAGAGCGCTACAATTAGTAGGTAGTCGAGAAGTAATTCAATCTTGGTTAGAATTAAAAGAATTATTGCAACTTAACTTTTGATCAGAGATCGGAACGTTGTTAGTTCAAGATTAATGCAAATGCGACCTGATAAGGGAGAAACGGCTTATAATTTCGGATTAGGTATAAAAATATTCTAAATTTAATATTAACAAAAGTTAAATTAACGGAAACGATGCGAAATAGCGGCAAATAAAAACAGAATTGCATAATGATACGGTTCTTCAAACCTATTTAAGAGGAATTGCGCAATTTGGCGAAATAGGCCATAGAGTTAGATTTAGGAATCCAACAAACATTGAAACCGCTATGTCCTATGTTCTCGAAGAAGAAAATTTTAATTATTTTGTCAGACAACCGAATAATGTTAATAAAACGGAATTCAAACCTATAAAACAGCATACACCGCTACAACAAAATTCCTTTAATGTACAAAAACCTATTGTGCAAAATATTGCTAATTTTAATCGGGTTTTACCACAATTCAATCAACGCCAATATCAACCGATACAACAGGTTCGACCATCGATACCATTTCAGCAGCCAATGGCATTTAAAAATTTACCACAACCACAATTTCGACCACAATTGAGACCACAAAATTCACAAACACAAAGACCACCATCATTAAATTTGCAAAATCACCTGGACAATTGCAACAAAATAGACAGCCTAGGCAGACACCAATGGAACTAGGAAGCGATCGAACACAAAGACCAACAACATCTTATGAATTTATGCCAACCGGAAAACCAAATTGGACATCAGAGGAGCTATATTATCAGACGAATGAAGACAATGTATCTTATCTTGAAGAATCGCAAGATGAGTATTACACCGTCGACGATACCCAATGGACCGAAGAGAGTCTTGAACAAGCAGCGGGAGGTTACTACGGCGTTAAGCAACAAGAAGAAGTAGAAGAAGGTCCTGCTGAATGTATTAAGCTAAACACTAACACATGTTCTAAATTACCGCATATATGTTTACCTGAGATAAATGCCAAATTTTTGGTAGATACAGGTTCATCTAGATCAATGGTAAGTACTAAAAAGGTTGATGAATATTTTCGCGAATTCGTACTATACGAACCATTTACAATACAAACAGCGCATGCAACCACGAGACACAATTACATAATAAATATTCCGTGTTTGAAAACATTTAAAGCTCCAAACCAAATTTTAAAGTGTCATGTATTTGATTTTTCTGATAATTATGACGGACTGATTGGGGTAAATTTAATGAAACAATTAGGCGCGGTTATCGACGTACCAAACGGTGTATTGCGCACAAAATTCGGCGAAATTACAATACATTGGAGAGAATAGTAAAGTAAAATTAGGCCCACGCGAGCGAGAAGATAGTAAGAATACAATAACGAAAAGTTACGCGAATGTTATAAAAACCATCATGTATTAGCTCCTGGTGTTGAAATACCAGCATCACTAACAGTTGCGAAGGATTTTCACGCGATCACGGAAATAGCAAACTTCAATAATCATTCCATAGAAGTTGAGGTAGAAAAACCAATTCCAGTGGTAATTAATTTGAAAACGATTTAACTTATAATCGAATATCGTACAGCGCAAAACAAATCGAACAAATGCAGGCTGAAAACGTTAATAATAAGCTTCGCCTACAACATCTTAATGCAGAAGAAGCTGAAGCTGTAAGAAGTCTATGTCTTAATTATAAAGACGTGTATTATGATGAACGATTACCTTTAACTTTTACGAATAATATCAAACATCAATTAAATATGAAAGACGACACGCCTATATATTTGAGACCCTATCGAAAATCTCCAGAATAGAAAGAAGAAATTAAGAAACAAGTGAGCAAATTACTGGAACAGGATGTCATCCAGGAAAGCTGTAGCCCATGGTCGGCGCCGGTAAGCATAGTACCTAAAAAGATGGACGCTTCCTGGAAAATTAAGTATAGATTAGTGATTGACTACAGAAGACTCAATGATCTAACGATGGATGATAAGTATCCGATTCCCAATATTACGGATATGCTGGATAAATTACCTTAGACCTAGCGTCGGGGTATCATCAAATTGAAATGCATACGAAAGACATATTAAAAACCGCATTTTCAACAGAACTAGGCCATTACGAATTCAAAAGAATGCCGTTCGGGCTAAAAAACGCTTCAGCCACATTCCAACGTATGATGGATAACGTATTACGAGGCTTGCAAGAAGACATACGCCATGTCTACCTTGATAATATAATCATTTATTCAACAAGTCTTCAAGAGCATTTAACTAAATTAACAAAAGTATTTCAACGGCTGAGAGAAGTCAATCTAAAGATCCAACTCGACAAATGCGACTTTCTGCGGAGAGAAGTTGCTTATTTGGGGCACGTAATCACAAAAGACGGAGTGTTATCCAATCCACAAAAAATAGAGGCCATTAGAAAATATCCCATACCAAAAACTATCACTGAAATTCAAACATTTCTGGGATTCCTGGGATACTATAGAAAATTTATAAAAGATTTCGCTAAACTGACCAAACCATTAACAAAGTGTCTTAAAAAGGGTGCTAAAATTGACATGGGAGAAGATTATAAGAAAGCATTCGAGACGTGCAGGAGCATACTAAGGGATACACCCATATTACAGTATCCGAACTTTGAAAAGCCATTCATTTTGACAACAGATGCATCGAACGTGGCATTAGGTGCCGTACTCTCTCAAGGCAAATTAGGAAACGACAAACCAGTATGCTATGCAAGTAGGACCCTTAGTGAAACCAAACAACGATACTCTACTACTGAAAAGGAACTGTTGGCGATAGTTTGGGCCACCAAGTACTTTAGACCCTATTTATATGGCCGACGTTTTACGATCTATACAGATCATAGACTGCTAGTTTGGTTAAAATCCCTGAAAGAACCAAATTCTAGATTAGCGAGATGGAAAATCAGATTGGACGAATTTAACTTTGACATCGTATATAAGAAAGGTAAGTATAATACCAATGCAGATGCATTATCCAGAATAAAATTGAATGCGATAGAAACTGAGTCCGTAATGAATAATGTAGGAGATAGTACGGAAGAGTTACTTCAGGATATACAAGACAGAATAGGAACAGATGATTTACCAGAAATGCGTCAAGATACAATAAATGACACAATTCTTCCAAATGAAGAAACAGGCAGCGCTACTGAAGTAGGAACCGAAGAAATAAGGGAAACAGTACGTTCAAACGAAAATGAAGAGCCAAACGTCTCAATACCCACGATGGATGAAGCAATAGACAACAAAAATCCCCAATATCATATTAAATATACCTACGTGAATGAAATAAAAGTAGAATATAAACAGGATCGAGGCAAAAGATTTATAAAGTACAGGTACCCGAAGGAAAATAATCAAGAACAAATATTTCGATTATAAAAGATATATAGACCAGGGAAAGCACTACTTATATTTCGAAAAAGAACAAATTTATAAAGATTTCTGTAATGCTTATATAGCTCGTTTTAATAATAATGGACCAAAATTATATAGATGTTTGCAAAAACTACAAGTTATAGAGGACCAACAAGAACAAATTGAAATTATAAAAAATTACCACGAGGGAAAAACTAACCACAGGGGGATAAATGAAACTGTAAAACCATTACAACGAAGGTATTATTGGAATAATTTGAAAGATACGGTTACAGCATACATCAAGAGGTGCGAACAGTGTAACCGAAATAAGTACGACAGGCAAGCACCGCATCCGGAATTAAGCATAACCGAAAAGGTAGACCGACCTTTCCAAAAAATACATATGAACACCTTTGTCGTAGGTGGCAAAATATACTTAACATGCGTAAATGCTTTTACGAAGCTAGCCCAGGCCATTCCCATAAGAAGCAAAAATGCAGTGGAATTAGCTGAAGTGTAATAACTTATTTTTCTCTGTATGGTGTACCCGAAGAAATCGTTATGGACGGAGGAACGGAATTTACAAATGAATTAGTAACAGAACTTTTAGAAAAGCATAAAGTAAGACCACACATAACAACCCCATACAATCCAAATTCAAATGGTAATATAGAAAGAGTACATTCAACATTATCCGAACACATCAGACTATTACGCGAAAATGATCCTAATGAAGATATATCAAAATTAATGAAACTAGCATTAATCGCCTACAATAATACAATACATACAACTACAGGATTAACACCGCTAGAGCTTACTTTAGGGCATACAAAAACACATGACCCTTTCGATATCTATTATGATAGAACCTTTTATAATAATTATTTAACCCGACATATTAATCGGTTAAAATTACTATATGATCGATTAGGCGGAAAAGTTCAAGAAAACAAAGAAAAGAATATTCAAAAGCGTAATACAAACCTAAAAACGCAACCGCTAAGAGAAGGGCAGGAGGTTTATATAAAACGTCCGGTAGGCTATAAAAGTAAAATAATACCAAGATATGCTGGACCATATAAAATTAAGAGAATACTAGAAAACGGTACAGCATTTGTGACCGACCGAAATCATAGGCAAAGAAAAGTTCACGTAAGAAACCTTAAATATGGTGTTGTTACAGATTCGCCGGAATCGCGGGATCTGGCGGGGACATCACGCTAACAAAAGTGGAAGAAGCGACGGGATTGTTGCCCCTTAAGCTAGGGACAGTATGGAACACCGTATCATATTGGAAATTTATTAATACCCATAACTTAGATTATCACTGGGCAACAAATTTTCGAAAAGTTCATGCTTCCAAGCTGAAAATAGTCATTTCTTAATGAATTCAATGTGCTGAACACGAAAATGACTAAGAAAAAGCTGAATTGGCTACGGGTTTTCTGTAAAATGTACGCATATTTCAGAAAAAGTGTACTTATGTCAATATTATAATACATGGTAAGAAAACATTAGTCTGCTTCTGGCTTTCGACTTCTTTTGGCCTGCCGTTTGTAGTGGACTTGTGGAGCATCTCTACTGATTGTCCAACAATAGTCAGCTAGCATTGACGTAGACCATTTGCCTTGTACCGTTGCTCCATGGTGGCAATGTCCTGATGAAAGCGTTCGCCGTGCTCATCGCTGACCTGCCCGCAGTTATCAGGAAAGAAATCTAAGTGGGAATCAAGAAAGTGGATCTTTAAGACATATTGCAGCCGAATTCATGAACAAAGCCAACATATCCTCAACCAGACACTTGTAATTTCTGCCTTGTCATTCCCCAGGAAGTTTGCTGGCCACTTGATAGAATGCATCCCAAACTGTTTTCTTTACCTTGAAGAAGTTCCTCAAACTTGGGGTCTCGGAAGGCTGTCTAATTTGAGGCCCACAAAGATGCCCTCTTTAATTTTGGCTTCACTGAGTCGAGGGAATTTTTCATGCAGGTACTTGAATGGTGGTCCATTCTTATCCATGGCTTTACCAAGTTTTTGACAAGACCGAGCTTGATGTGTAAAGGAGGAATGATGTATTGTGTGGCTGTGCCAATGGTGGGTGCTGTACATTCGTTTCTGCAGCTTAAAAAATGCTCTCGGAGGCCAGTCTTTCTTGATGTAGTGCAAATCGATTGCTCTGCTGTCCCACAGACAAAGAAAACAGCAGTACTTTGTATATCCCTGCTGCAACCCATCAACAGAGATACTACCTTCAGGTCAGAACATATCTGCCAGCCATACTTGCTGTAGTTAATCGTCTCCAGTAGCTGCTTTAGATTGCCGTAAGTCTCCTTCATGTAGACCGCATATGCAATAGTATGGATGGAAGCTGGTTCCATTATTCAACAAAACGCCTTTAGGCTCAGTTTTGAAGCGTCTATAAACAGCCGCCATTCGGGGGATCATGTGCAATACGAGAGCTTGTAGTAGACCATCAATATCGCAGCAGAACACAAAGCTTTCTTCTTTCTTAAAGAAAGATTCGAAGAGCTGATGGCGAGTGCGAAATGAAGTCACTCGGACATTCTGTTCCAGAAGATTCCACTGTCGAAGTCTTGAGGCCAGTATCTCCGCTTTGCTTTTCGACAGATCCAAATCGCGAACAACAGATAGTTATAACTTAGAAGTAGAAAATTATAATAACATTTTAAGTTACAATTTAAATTTAATAAAAGAAAAATTAACAGTTAATTCCTAGAAATAGATTTAGGAGAGGTGCGATAAACATAGCTGGAAGCATAATTAAAGCAATCACCGGAATTTAGATAACGAAGATGCAAAAAGATACGATGAAGCTATTGATAAATTAATTGACTCGCAAAAGAAACTTAAAATGCTTTAGAAAAACAAATAACTCTTACGTTAAACGCGATAGAATCTTTTAACGAAACCATTAAAACTATACATAATAATCAATTACTATTGCAATCAAAAATTAATGAAGTAGAGAAAGAAATTAATAATTCACGATATCTAATAATAGGAAATGAGTTAAGAATTCATATATATGTCATTTTTTTAATATTTAAATTAATATATTTATCAATTAATATTTTTGACAGAAACCGTAAATAACATTCTCGATACACTGATCACAGCTTTAACGTTGCCAAAAAGATCAAACGATTGTCTATATAATTTTTGTACCGTTAGTAGAAACTGAACCATTTACCTATTACCATTTATATCTGTCGGGGAATAACGGCGACAAGGTAGCGGCCAGCCCTACCGAAGGGAATCCCCCGCTTGGGCCAGCGAGCGAGGCGGTCGGTCGCGGAGATGATAGGCAGTAGCGTACATACTGTATACGTGAATGATGCCTGACTATATGTTTTAATATTGAGTTCCATTTTTATATACTACACTATTTGAGTAATAAATACTCCTTAAACGTTTACGCCTCTATATATAATTAGTTTTCCTGACATATCCTTTAGCATTACCTATAAATGAATCATATTTTAAATCAATTAAACCAACTTCAAATTTTCTGGCGATAAATGATAACAAATTCCTTTATATGGAAACTAAATGCGCGGAATTAAAATCAACGGAATACATTTGTGACCCTGGAGAAACACTTCAAGTTACAACATCTGCACCGTGTGAAGTTCAACTACTCACGTACTCTAACGAATACGATAAATGCATACAAGTTTTAGAACAATTCGACGATACAAAAGTTACTAAATTATTGAACAATCATTGGTTAATATCAATACCGAACTCTACATTAGTAAAAAAGATTTGCAACAAAAATCGAGAGATCGAAAAACTAAGTGGTACATATACGGTCGCGATAACAGAACAGAACAGAACAGTGTGTTTTCATTAATTGTGTTTCCTGACTTATTATATACACAATTGTGTCTTTAATCAATAAATATTATTATTATTATTAACAGTGCACATTAAAAATTGGACACATTACATTACAACCGCAAGAATCATTACGCGAGTTAAAATTTCCTAAAATATCGAGTTTAAGTAACGATCATAAAAATACAATCGAAACTAATCCAATCAAAATCACTGATAAACTAAACGCAATAAATTCTCAAAATTTAACTAAAATTTACGGCAAAATGGAAATCCTTCAACGCGAAGTAAAAAGAATCAACGACGTGGAATTTCACGAAGAACCACTGTCAATTTGGGTTATATTAATAACTTTAGTAATTCTTATATGGTTTGCAGTCACAGTCGGAAAATATGTACAACGAAGACGAAAATCCACAGTGATTGAAAACGAATCCGGCCGCACCAAAGAAGAGGATAGAAAACATCCCTTGTCACTACTACTCCAAGGAAATGTTTCCATCTAGGCCCCCAGGAGTTACGATGTCAGGAATGATGTGTGGAGTGGGCGTCCTTATCAAGCGACAGGTCGACACGGAGATGCAACTAACACGTTTAGATTCATTCGCATTCATTCGCACATGAGCTTTCTTTTGCTAAACATCTTTAAAAATAAAGTTTTTTCTTAACATATTTTGTATTTTATTTGAAATTTAAAAAAATACAAAGGACAAAAGTGTTAAGTCAGATATAATTCTTATACTTGGCCGCGTGAAAATCCTCATGTTACTACTGAAATGAGAAACCAAGGACGATATAGTTTCAATGTATGGGTAAGAATTTTCCGTGCCAGGATAATTGGACCCTACGTATATGTATAACGGACTTCTTAACTCCGAAAGCCATTTGCATATTTTACAAAAATTCATTGAACCTCTCATAGATGAAATATACCTTTAAACAAATTGAAATTCGTTTACTTTCAGCATGACGGAGCACCCCCTCACAATGCTGCTCGGATTAATGAGAACAATTCGGTAACAATTGGATTGGAAATCAGGGACCGATACATTGATCGGCAAGGTCACCAAATCTAACCCCATTGGATTATTTTCCTTTGGGAAAAAATTAAAAATCTTGCGTTTAAGCATTCTCCCAATTCAAGACAGGAATTAGAGGCTGCAGTTTTGCAAACATTCGACTCTCTATCTCCGCTTGAGTTGCTGAACTCAGTTCAGAATGTAAGGAAACGGTGTCGATTGTGTTTACAACAGAACAGCGAACAATTCGAACACTTACTGTAATTCATAATGTATAAAAATGTTAACCAATATGTTCAATTCTCTATAATAATTGTGTATATATGACGGTGTGCTTTTTGCTTCTTGTCCTGGTTTCGCTCTGTGATTATCCCTTCTATTCCAGTAGTTTTCCAATTTTCTTGTTCCATGTTTGCCTCAGCCTTCCTCTCTTCCTTTTGATTTTTGTACCTGCCGTACTTACTTCACCTATTTAACTTCTCCATTCTCTGAAGATGTCCACATCACCAAAGTGGTTCAATAATAATTGTGAAGGTTAATATAATGCTCAAACTAAATAATATTTAAACAATGAAATTAAAAAAACCAAAATTAAAAAACCAACTTAATACATAGATCCGTAATGAGTAACGAACCTATCTCTACGGAGTATCACTTACATTAGTTGCATGTGTTTTTCGAACGCTTGTTGAGGGATAATTTGCGACATAAATAATTTCTCAATGATTATTAGTAATAATCACAAAAATATAATAAATTGGTCAGCTATCAGTTGTTACTATGTTTGTGCCCATGGAACTACATTAGTTATATCCCAGCATTCACCAAGGAATAAGCGCCTGGAAAATAGCGCCTGGAAAATAGCACCAGACCATGTTAGTGACACCCAGGAAATTATTATTATCCTCCTGACTGCTGAGTTCCAGCATCAGAAGGATGGACCAGCGTAATGATCTAAACGCAAGTAAAACAACTGTACCTGTTCTAATATTTAAAAATAACTTAATCCTAGATTTATATTTTAAATACTTATTTATACACCCCAATTATACTAACAGCTATAATTTGACACTAATTTAGACCACTAAAGACATTGAAATATTCATTTGAATACTTACACATTGTCCGATCCCCATTTATATTATTAATTATTAATGCAATACAAATTAGTTAGTGTTGAATATTTGAACAGTAATGGAGGCTATAACATTGGACAATATAAATTACCATAATGGCTTTTTGAAATGTTATTTAATGTTAAAATAAAAAAACACAAAATCATGTTTGCTTGCTTCTCTTTTTGGTGAATTTTTTCTAGACGTTCACAATCATGTTTTTTTTTTTGCGATTACAGCGCAATCTGTTACGAATTGAAAAAAAGTTTCAAACGAAATCTACATACTTGATGGCGTAGAATCCGAATCTGCAACACAAAAGGGGGGTCCACATTTAAGATTTAGAAGTTGTCCGCCCTCCCACTCTGAAGGGCGGTGAGGTGGGGGATCGAGTTCGGCACCATTCAGTGAGCCCCCTACATTATAACAAATCTTATTAAGATCTTTTTTTGATTTGATGCAGTGTTTTAGAGATATTCCGTTGTCTCAAGATAAAAAACTCAGCCTGTATATAAGTGTGTAAATGTTATTTTTATATATTTTCGGCGAGGACAAACTTGAGGCGAGGGCAGATCAGGCTGTAGTTAGTAAATTACTGCACTGAGAGAAATGAAAACCCACAACAACAATTATTATTTTGAACTTTTTACATTTACTCAACCAATTTTCGTTTAAATCAGCACAATTAAATCTCACTCACACTCATTGAAAGAAAACGCATATTTTAGTTGAATTATATATTGCTACCACCAGTCTTGTTAAGCGCAAAAGTATCGAATATAAAGTGGTACCAGGGAGGGGTAGCGAGCTTAGAGTCCAGGGTGGTACCCGAAAACGTAGACCTACCTGGGTAATCGTCCTCACTTACCACCACGGTGGATGCTCGGGAAAGGAGCCTCCGTGGCCGCCAGCTCAGCCGCAGATGGTCGTGCCGGTTCCGGTAACAACACTTCGGCAGGTGTTGGGGCGACTGGTAGAGCGCCACCCACGTACAAAAAAAACACGGAGCCCCAGGCCAATCCCCGGGGTGTGGGAGTCCCCAGAGCGCACCTCGCGGGTAAGTGTGGAGGTATAAAATAACCCTCCGTGGCACACGCCACACTTTACAAGAAAACAAAAATTTAAATTGAAACGAAACAAAATTTATTTGAAGTCGTTAACACTCGAAAATGACTTTTAATAGAAAATAGTATAAAATTCAAATGTATAGCGCAACAGGGGGGCGGGCCCTTTACGACAACTCCAAGGTTAAGTATAGACAAAATAAAATTAAAATAATATAATATCATATACCACACCGCCAAGATCTTGATCGGTTTACAACTGTCAATAATAGTATTTCTAAGAAAGGGGTTCGGGCAACCCGTAATGCGCACACAACAGTACAAGAAAGATTAGAAAGGGGGCAACCCCACGGGGTAATGCCACTCTGAAAGGCTGAAGGCCGATAATAAAAGTTAAATATAAAAAAAACAACTATTTGTCCTGAAGGAACAAGTAGAGCATTCACTACGGTAAATTGTACGACCAAAAGTTGAAAAGAATGTAAAAGGGAAAGTTAAATCGTATACAAAGTTTACAAGGAGACTATTAATTTAAAAGTTGAACTACATAAGTCAAAAATTAAGCGAAATCAAAAAAAAACACTCGGTACACGGCCGTCACAGGAAAAAAAAACAGGTTCTAAGTCCCCAGGTCGGAGCGGCTCCCGCGCGTCTAACCCGCGATGGCGTAAAGATCAAGTTAAAACAATCCTACCTCGCGAGGATGACGTTAGGTTGTATCTCGGGGCTAGGCCGGGCCTCAAGCTGACGCTCCTGAGTGTCCCTCAGCTGGCAGCGGGGCACTCGCTGAATAAAACGGCGATTATCGCTGCAGAGCCGTCGGAAATTCCTTTGCCGGTCTACGGGGTTCCAACACGCGGTGGCACTTGTGGTCGCTGGTATCTCGTCCCGTACCACAACCCTATTCGAGAAGATCGCAGAAACCTCAGATTTAGTTACCAAGAAAAAAGAGAACTGTTAACGAAAGGACTTACCTATTTGGGGGACAAATAGGGTACAACTGACGCAATGCAAAGTAAAGCGTAGAACTTGACAAAACCACAAGCCGCAATAATTACGTTGATACAAGAAAATCGGCGTCTAAGACGCTAAAATTTCACCACAAAAATTTACACGAGTAGATTAATAAATCCGCAAGAGCGAAAAAAAAACCTTCCAAAAGGCACTACAGAAAAATCGACTCGCAGTCGCGTTCGCTCGCTTCGACAATTACTTGCAGAGAGAGGGCCTACGGAAAATTCCGAAAGTCCTCAGATGACATACCCGATAACAGCCCAAAAAAAGGATGACCAAAAACGAGCAACAATATGCGACATCTATGAGGCGATACGGATCGAGTGACCCTGAGATAGGAATATACAATGATAAACATAGAGTCCACATACAGAAGACGGACAGCGAGAAGGCGATAACCCTAGCTATACGCCACGCGTACAAGATAATAAAACTGAACGTAACAATATGTTATTTCAAACTATTTGCTTTAACCGTCAGTGGAATTACAAAATTAGTTAAATGAATGCATGTTCGCCGATTAGAACAAACATTTATTTTAATCCAACATTAACATTATTTGATAAGCCACAATTGTAGACTGACTCAGCATATAAATTTTAACGTGTTTTCCAATTTCATTCGTGCATTATCCTATTTCTCTATTCTATTTTATTTAATGCTTTTAAAATCTAAGACCACTTCAAAATTTAATGCCGTAGCTTTAATTTTCTAATTTGACGTATTATGCCTGAGGATGGCCTAGAGCCGAAACCGGTCGCTAATTATGTTACGATAATTGGATGGACCTAATGTCTTCGTTTTTCTTTCTAATACCAAATACTTATTTTAGGTGTACCTTCTTCGAATTTAGAAATGAATCTTATTAATTATGTAATCCATTGGAATAATTAATACTATTATGAATTCTGTTTAATTATACGGTAAAATATATGCACCTACTAAATATAACCACAAAGAAGAAAAGAATAGCAATAATTAAATAACGGAATAAAACAATTTCACTACTCATTGCATTTTATATTGTGTATCGTATTACAAAAAATATATAAACCATTATTCCTAAGACCCACATATAAATATAATTCCACTTATATACATTCAGGAACCTATAAACATAGTTACTTGGAACACGAAATCAAAGTTAACAAACAACATTTTCTGGGTGATCGCATACTTGGAGAGCGGCATTGAAAAGTGTTCCAGGAGCACACGGCATTTCATGTACTCTACTAAAAATCACATGACAAAATTTATCGAATCCCTGTCGTGTGGTAAATGGACTGTAATATCATCTGCGCTATCTAACCATGGACATTCAGCTTCAGCCCTTGAACATCCATCACCGGTTGGTGGGACAGCAGTAGTGGTCGTTGTTGTAGTTGTTGGGGGTTCAGGAGATGTAGCTCCATTGCAATTAACATTTTCTGGGTGGTCACACACTTGAAGGACGGGATTGAAAAGAGTTCCAGGAGCACATGGCATATCATGTACTACACCGAATAGGTCGCATTGGCAAAACCTGTCACAATCCGTATCGTGCGGCAAGTGAACGGTGATGTCATTTTCGTTGGTCAACCATGGGCAACCGGCAACAGCGGCCGTACAGCAGCAGGAGGTGTTGGTCAGGTGGTTGAGGATCGGTGTTTCTGTGGTTGTGGTGGTTGTTGGAGGTCGGGAGATGTAATCCATTGCAATCAACATTTTCTGGGTGGTCGCACACTTGAAGGACGGGATTGAAAAGAGTTCCAGGAGCACATGGCATATCATGTACTACACCGAATAGGTCGCATTGGCAAAACCTGTCACAATCCGTATCGTGCGGCAAGTGAACGGTGATGTCATTTTCGTTGGTCAACCATGGGCACCGGCAAAGCGGCCGTACAGCCAGCAGGAGGTGTTGGACAGGTGGTTGAGGATCCGGTGTTTTCTGTGGTTGTGGTGGTTGTTGGAGGTGCGGGAGATGTAACTCCATTGCAATCAACATTTCTGGGTGGTCGACACTTGAAGGACGGGATTGAAAAGAGTTCCAGGAGCACATGGCATATCATGTACTACACCGAATAGGTCGCATTGGCAAAACCTGTCACAATCCGTATCGTGCGGCAAGTGAACGGTGATGTCATTTTCGTTGGTCAACCATGGGCAATCGGCAGCAGCGGCCGTACAGCCAGCAGGAGGTGTTGGTACAGGTGGTTGAGGATCCGGTGTTTCTGTGGTTGTGGTGGTTGTGGAGGTTCGGGAGATGTAACTCCATTGCAATCAACAATTTCTGGGTGGTCGCACACTTGAAGGACAGGATTGAAAAGAGTTCCAGGAGCACATGGCATATCATGTACTACAACCCGAATAGGTCGCATTGGCAAACCTGTCACAATCCGTATCGTGCGGCAAGTGAACGGTGATGTCATTTTCGTTGGTCAACCATGGGCAATCGGCAGCAGCGGCCGTACAGCCAGCAGGAGGTGTTGGTACAGGTGGTTGAGGATCCGGTGTTTCTGTGGTTGTGGTGGTTGTTGGAGGTTCGGGAGATGTAACTCCATTGCAATCAACTTTTCTGGGTGGTCGACACACTTGAAGGACAGAATTGAAAGAGTTCCAGGAGCACATGGCATATATGTACTACACCGAATAGGTGCATTGGCAAAACCTGTCACAATCCGTATCGTGCGGCAAGTGAACGGTGATGTCATTTCGTTGGTCAACCATGGCAATCGGCAGCAGCGGCCGTACAGCAGCAGGAGGTGTTGGTACAGGTGGTTGAGGATCCGGTGTTTCTGTGGTTGTGGTGGTTGTTGGAGGTTCGGGAGATGTAACTCATTGCATCAACATTTTCTGGGTGGTCGCACCTTGAAGGACAGAATTGAAAAGAGTTCAGGAGCACATGGCATATCATGTACTACACCGAATAGGTCGCATTGGCAAAACCTGTCACAATCCGTATCGTGCGGCAAGTGAACGGTGATGTCATTTTCGTTGGTCAACCATGGGCAATCGGCAGCAGCGGCCGTACAGCCAGCAGGAGGTGTTGGTACAGGTGGTTGAGGATCCGGTGTTTCTGTGGTTGTGGTGGTTGTTGGAGGTTCGGGAGATGTAACTCCATTGCAATCAACATTTTCTGGGTGGTCGCACACTTGAAGGACAGAATTGAAAAGAGTTCCAGGAGCACATGGCATATCATGTACTACACCGAATAGGTCGCATTGGCAAAACCTGTCACAATCCGTATCGTGCGGCAAGTGAACGGTGATGTCATTTTCGTTGGTCAACCATGGGCAATCGGCAGACAGCGGCCGTACAGCCAGCAGGAGGTGTTGGTACAGGTGGTTGAGGATCCGGTGTTTCTGTGGTTGTGGTGGTTGTTGGAGGTTCGGGAGATGTAACTCCATTGCAATCAACATTTTCTGGGTGGTCGCACACTTGAAGGACAGAATTGAAAAGAGTTCCAGGAGCACATGGCATATCATGTACTACACCGAATAGGTCGCATTGGCAAAACCTGTCACAATCCGTATCGTGCGGCAAGTGAACGGTGATGTCATTTTCGTTGGTCAACCATGGGCAATCGGCAGCAGCGGCCGTACAGCCAGCAGGAGGTGTTGGTACAGGTGGTTGAGGATCCGGTGTTTCTGTGGTTGTGGTGGTTGTTGGAGGTTCGGGAGATGTAACTCCATTGCAATCAACATTTTCTGGGTGGTCGCACACTTGAAGGACAGAATTGAAAAGAGTTCCAGGAGCACATGGATATCATGTACTAACACGAATAGGTCGCATTGGCAAAACCTGTCACAATCCGTATCGTGCGGCAAGTGAACGGTGATGTCATTTTCGTTGGTCAACCATGGGCAATCGGCAGCAGCGGCCGTACAGCCAGCAGGAGGTGTTGGTACAGGTGGTTGAGGATCCGGTGTTTCGTGGTTGTGTGGTTGTTGGAGGTTCGGGAGATGTAACTCCATTGCAATCAACATTTTTCTGGGTGGTCGCACACTTGAAGGACAGAATTGAAAAGAGTTCCAGGAGCACATGGCATATCATGTACTACACCGAATAGGTCGCATTGGCAAAACCTGTCACAATCCGTATCGTGCGGCAAGTGAACGGTGATGTCATTTTCGTTGGTCAACCATGGGCAATCGGCAGCAGCGGCCGTACAGCCAGCAGGAGGTGTTGGTACAGGTGGTAGAGGACCTGGTGTTTCTGTTGTTGTCGTCGTAGAAGTAGAGGGCGTATTTCCAGAACAGTTAACGTTTTCTGGATGATCGCATACTTCGATGACGGGGTTGAAAATTGTTCCAGGAGCACATGGCATATCATGTACTTACAAAGAATAATCACATTGACAAAACTGTCACATCGTCTCGTGCGGCAAGTGGACAGTAATGTCATTCTCATTGGTCCCATGCGACAATCGAGAACAGCTCTCGTGCATGCCATCTGGTAAGTCTATGTTTCAAGAGGGTTACAATGCACAAAAGATATACCAAGCACCAAATTAATAGATGATTAAGCCTGAAAATATCAATTTCATGTATCTCATGAACCAGTACAATTGAATAAACATAATGGAGTACATACAGTCAAAGAATGTCACCGCTTACTGCCTTTTTGTTTATCACTATAATGGCAGCTGTTCAATTGAATAATCGCCTCTAACTGAAATGCCTTCGATGTGTTCTCTTTTTATACCAGTCAAGGCAAACTTATCGCATAAGATATCATTATCAAGATTCGCGTTCCCTTTAAAATTTTCGCGTACTTCAAAAAGTAATTTTGGTGACATGTTCTAGATACGTTTGTATATGCAAAATGTTAATTGCTCATTGTGATGCCAATGGATCAAAGTACTAGTATTTTACAAAATGCAGTAGCATAAATAAATTCAAATAGCGTCTCCTAATCTCCATGTATAACCACTCCTAATTTTTATATTTATGTAAATAAGTAACTCTTGATCGGTGAAAAACAGAAATTAATGACCAAAATTCAAGCTAACTACTTGAACATTAGTAGGAAAGATTGTTTTAATGTAAACTGCTAATCAATCGAAATAAATCATTTCGGGCCAGAAACATCATATTGAACAAAATTAATATGTATGTGAGTATAGGAGGTGCATAGAAAACCGTAGTGTGACCAAACAAATTTTTGCCACACTATAATGGCGGTTATTAGTGAAAACTGAATTGTTTTCCGTTTTCATGTCCTGGTCTCGGGATGCTTGTCACTGCTCTACCAGTTTATTTCGCAGTAAATGTAGTGTATAGCCTGGAGAGTCTGAACAGCGTAACATTCTTTCAGTATCAATTTCTTTCAGAACTTCTTTCGATATTGCTGTCTTTATTACAATGGCATTTTTGTTAAATGATGAACGCTACCAACAAAAACATATAATTTTTTATTGATTTCGATAACCTGTCATTTAAGAATACATAAATTTCTGAAATTCATAATTAGAAAATTGTCCTCTATTTCGATACAAAAGAATTTGATTATACGTGCCTATAGGAATGTCCTTACATCAACCTTTCGCAAAAGTGAAGAAGGAATTACTTATTCGTGGAACAATATATTTTAATTACTTTAGCAACAATCGAATATTTGGGATCAAATGTTTGTTAACAGCTATATAGCTGTTTCCTATAGCTTTGCCCGCTTTAATCTGAGGAACTTTAAAAGTTGGTTCTACGGAAACACCTATCGAAGCTGCATGTAGTAAAAAACTGCAACATTGCACAGTTATATAGTATATTGCAGTTCTTTTTTCAAACACACCTGACTAAAGTCTTTTATATTGTACATTGTATTAAAAACTTCCTAAGATAAAATCATTATTTTTATAATATAATTTTTTATCGATAGGATTGACAAATTCATATACATAAGTCATTAAAAAAGTAGATTCACTAGGTTTTATTGCTTTTCGATTAAATACTTTATTTTTAGTTAGTAGATTTTGACTTTTGATTTGTTAGTGTCAAAATTCATAATATAAAAATAACGTCTTTAAATCAGGGACTTTATATTTTAGAAATCTCCGGTATAGTACGGGTATTATAAAGATATTTTGTACCAACATAGTGTAAAGCTTTTTCACGCGGTGCGACTGATTTGCATTTGTAAGTGAGCAATTGTTTTGCGACACAATGACAATTCTTTACCAATTTCTGTTGCAATATTATTTGAATATTATACCTATTGAAGCACTTGTACCTTCTGTAACATTTTCTGTTTGTCGTTTAATTTTTTTTAATATGTACAGGCTGGACCAAGTTCGATACTTTTAATGGGAAACTTATATTTCTAAAGGAATTAGAAAAATCTGACCTATGCTTCTGGGGCTCGATTTTAAAGAGAAATCGATTGAGGAAATCCGTATTTTTATATCTTCCGTAATATAAGAGATACATAGCATTTTCGTAAAATCTGCAATTTTTAAAAGCCCTTGTAACCTTTCAATTTGTGAAAATGCTTGATTTATCTAAGAACATTATTAGGGCACTTTTTGACGTAAAATTCAATGCTCTAATTTGTTTTTTTAACTCGTTTTCTTTGAGATATTATCAAGAGTGTTTTTTATATGGAACACCCTATATATTTTTACACTCTTCGAAAGCACATAAAATTACCTTTAACATGATATAATACACTTGATGTTTTATTTAAAGGGTTTTCAAAGTATTTGATTTTTGTTTGCAATTTAACAGTATTTCAAGATGGCTCCGGCTGTAACTAAGGAATGCGCGTATGTACATATTTTATATTGTAAAAATATTTTAAAATGTCAGTTTGAATGAATGTTACTGGTGGTTTTATTATTTAAGAATTCAAAACTGTATGAATATTATGAAAAATACGACATGTTAAAGTGTTTTATAGAAGCGGGTGAAAATGCGGAAGCTCCGTGTAATATTTACTATGAACGATATCCTGAAAGACAACAACCATTCAGACATTTTCACAAGGTTAAAGAAAAATTTAACAAATTTTGGATCATTTCAAAAATCGAAACCCAAAAATATGTGGCTCAAAATAGAGACAAAGAATTAGAGGAAATTGTTGTTTTAGGGGAAACTGTAAATAACTCAACACATTCCACGCGCGAGGTGGCACAAACAGATTTAGCAAGAGCATCGGCAAGGCGTATTTTAAGAAAATGTATAAAATGAAACCCTATCGGAGAAGGAAAGCGGATTACCTTTTTGCCGCGGATCTGGAGCGTCGTATGGCATTTTGTTAATGGTTTTTGGGAAAGTGTGAAGAAAAACATAATTTTGCTCTAAACTGTGTATGTACGGTTGAATGTAACGTAAGCAATGCGGTAATTTTTAACAGATATAATTCTTATACTTGGTCGCGTGAAAATCCCCATGTTATTACTAAAACCAAGGACGATATAGCTTCAATGTATGAGTAAGAATTTTCCGTGCCAGGATAATTGGAGCCTACGTATATGTATAACGGACTTCTTAAGTCCGAAGGCTAAGGGACAGGATTTTTAATCAAAGAAGACCTTACTCAGCACAGAGTGGCATGTTTGAAAAAGTTAGTTACTCAGTACGGATATTGATAGGTTTGGACAAACGATGGTGATATTATTTATAACGATGGTACCTCTAAACATAAATTCATAATTTAAGTTATAAATTTCTACTTATTATGTAGTATGATGCACTAAGTTTCAATTTATTATTACATGACTAATATTGATTTTCGAAAATAGAGCCGCATACCGCTCGCATATATATGCGATTAGTCTAATAAGTTATACACGATCTTGCGTAACAATATTGCATATTTGCTTTTTTGTGTGTACATTACATTTGAAGTACATTTACTTATTTTAAGAAGTATTATCCGACATTTATTTTACCCAACTTTATTACGGAGTGTACCTTTATTTATAGGATTGTCTTTTGGCTATTTTTATTTATTTTTTGTCTTTCACTTGCTTCGTACAAGAAAACCTCTTTCTTCATATTAGAAAGAAGTGAAGCTATTTCTTTGTTATATATTTATACATATATAAAGTACGCGTTATTTTCTCGTATTTATTATTAAGATAAACATAATTTTTTGATTTATTTTGAATTTTAAGCAGATCGACTGATTATTATTATTATTATCATTTTAATTGCATATCCATACTGTATTTTAATTTCTTAAGTTTGGTGGAGCTGTATGGTGAGCGCAAAGCCATAGCGATATTTGATGTGCGCCTGGGAACGCGCATGTATCAATTTAATTTCTTTTCTGTTGATTGATGATGATTAACAATACCTTTAAAGTTGCTCATTTAAACATACGATCTCTACCGGCAAAAATTAATAAATTTAAAACTTTTATGAGTGATTTCGCTTTTGATATTGTAGCATTGAGTGAAACTTGGTTATCTCCTAATGTGGAATCTGGTGGATTAAATATTGTTAACTATAAATTAGTTCGTAATGATCGCGTTGGCAGGGCTGGTGGGGTTACCTTTTACATTAATTATAAACTTTGTTTTAGATTGATCAATGTGTCTGACACAATTGAACAGCTATGGATTTCATGCACTATTGATGGCGTGAAATTTGCAATAGGCGTGATTTATAGATCACCAACATTCGAAAATACACTTACCGAAATATTACCATTGTTCGATAATATAGTAATTCTAGGATTTGAGGAAATAAAGACCGTTTATTATTATTATTATTATTATTATTATTATTATTATTATTATTATTATTTGCATATTTTACAAACATTCATTGAACCTCTCATAGATGAAATATACCTCTAAACCAATTGGATTTCGTTTACTTCCAGCATGACGGAGAGGGAGTGCTCCGGATTAATGAGAACAATTCGGTAACAATTGGATTGGAAATCAGGGACCGATACATTGATCGGCAAGGTCACCAAATCTAACCCCATTGGATTATTTTCCTTTGGGAAAAAGTTAAAAATCTTGCGTTTAAGCATTCTCCCAATTCAAGACAGCAATTAGAGGCTGCAGTTTTGCAAGCGTTCGACTCTCTATCTCCACTTGAGTTGCTGAACTCAGTTCAGAATGTAAGGAAACGGCGTCGATTATGTTTACAACAGAACGGCGGACAATTAGAACACTTACTGTAATTCATAATGCATAAAAAGGTTATCTAATACGTTCAATTCTCTATAACAATTGTTAATAATTGTGTATATATGACGGTGTGCTTTTTGCTTCTTGTCCTGGTTTCGCTCTGTGATTATCCCTTCTATTCCAGTAGTTTTCCAATTTTCTTGTTCCATGTTTGCCTCAGCCTTCCTCTCTTCCTTTTGATTTTTGTTCGTACCTGCCGTACTTACTTCACCTATTTAACTTCTCCATTATCTGAAGATGTTCACATCATCAAAGTGGTTCAATAATAATTGTGAAGATTAATATAATGCTATAACTAAATAATATTTAAACAATGAAAGTCAAAAAAAAAACTAATTTAATACATAGATCCGTAACGTGTACCGAACCTATCTCTACGGAATATCACTTATATTAGTTCCATGTGTAATACAATATTCATTTAAAAATATATACTTCCCTACTTACTATATCAATATCATGCTATAACCTATCTAATTCTTTAGCAGCATTACGACATAATACACAACTCGTTATCTCTAATATCTGTTTCGCACGTAGCCAATTTCACTCCTTAGCTAGATTAGATTAGATTAGGATTGGGGTGGCCTATGGACCTATTTCTCCGCGACCTTTTCAGATCTATTGTGATCCCCTTTTTCTTAGAGGACACTCTCTAATTTTGCCCTCTTAATTAGGCCTATCATCTTTGAGAGCGGCTTCTTTATGTAGCTACTAGCTGTGGGATTCTCCTCCCCCATTACTGGAAACCTTTTCCTCGCTAGGCCTTCACATTGACACAGCACATGAACTGGTGTTTCTTCCTCCTCTTGGCAGTATCTGCAGGTTGCATCATCTGCCAGACCTATGTTGGACATATGTCTATTCAGTCTACAGTGACTAGTCAGCAGACCTAATCATTTTGATCATTTTGAGTCTTCCTGACTTTATTCAGTAGATCTCTCGTGAATTCGGGCCTCTGCTCCTTTAGAAACTCTTTTGCCTGTCTTTGTCCCGGTGATTTTTGTCACCACTCTCTCTGGACTGATTATGTATCCATTCATTGATGGTTTTTTTAATTTGCGATTTGGTAGTGCCAAACGACAAAAGACGGCTCCAACGAATGGGCTTGACGAACCTCGCCTGGCCGGGCCGGCTCGTCCGCCGTCTCATTTCCTCTCACGCCTGAGTGGCTAGGGACCCAAGCCAGGGTTAGTTTCCTTTGGGTGCCCACCTCATTAAGGGCGCTTACACAATCCCAAATTAGCTCAGAGTCCACGCTTGTGGAGCTAATCTCTTTAAGTGTGGACCGACTGTCAGAGAAGATGCTTTTACCTGGCTCGGTACATCTTTCTATCTTTCTATCTCTCACTCCTTAGCTAATGCCCTAACGCGATCGTCGCTCATTCCTTCGCCAGTGGGTATTCAAATAAAATATGCTCCACTGGATCTACCCCACCACATTCACAATGCGAATCAATAACTCTCCCAATTCTACATAGATATGATTTAAAATTACCGTGACCCATTATTAATTTTACCGTCTAATACGAATAAATTAACTCTGATTTCCCTAAAATGCGTAACGTTACCAATAACTTTCCTAGTCTACCTCCCATTGAAAGTAATATCTCATCTACCTTGCCAATTATTATCAAATTTATCCATAAACACTTTTTTTTTAACAACGCTAGCCGAAATTAACTCATACTCAATTATCGCGCTCTTCCCCCTAGATGCCGCCTCTTTCGCTAATTGTGCCGCCCGCTCATTACCGATTGTACCCACGTAAGCCCTAGTCTAGAAAATTTTTACACACCCGTCACGTAACATATGCCAAGTATTTAATAACAAATCAGTCATATTTTTTAGTACCCCAAATAACGCACGCCGCGTCTGCCGATATAGATAACTACGTGTTCGCGGCCTGTTAGTTTGCGACCCAGGCTACAATATTACTTTCATCTAAAAATAAATGTGATTCTCCTTGTACTACTCTACTGAGTATGGAGGGCTTGAAGTTTTAAATTGTGGATTGATCAGGTGAACTCGAAGAGGAAACATTTAAGAAGTGATTTTTATATCAAGAAGAACAAAATCAGCGTAAACGACCGCACAGACATTGCTAACTTAACCAAAATGTATGCATAATTAGTTCTATATCCATACCTACTAATTACATTTACCATTTTATATGGAATTTTATAAATATTAAAAACGAAAATTTAGTTTCTTATAATATACATATTCTGTCAACATGCCTTGATACTATTAAAAAAAAAAAACTAAATAATAAAATGAAAATACAATTAAACGATTATGCGAAATAGTACCGTAAATATAATTAGAAATTAAAGATGGTACACACATTTGCCATTATGTTACAAAATAATTGATATATGAAATCGTTCAACCATTGAAAAAGGCAGTTGCAGCTGTCGACACGTTTACTAATTATTGCTTTATTAAACAAACTGTAATCCAACCAGAAAATGTGTTAAATATTCGCGAATATCTGCTAAATAGAGAAACAAAATCAAGAATATTAACTCTAAAATTTTCATACCAACATTGCAATTGAAAAAAACAGATACGAAGTTCATTGCAGTTCTTAAGATATCTAAATTAGTTACGCAATTCAGATAGCATTCGACGAACAACCTGCGTGCAACTATGAAACTGAACGCCGATTGGTCTAGCCGTATGCGGAGATCAATTCTTTTATGATAACCGATCGAAAAACAAGTGGTTTCTCAACCGTTTGATAACTGGAATTGCAAATCAATCGCGCCATGTGCGGATGGCCTAAATCTATCAATACAGGTATAAACCTCCTGATTTAAATAAGATAATGAACAAATAAGTAAAAATCAAACAAACAATTAATAAAAAAACAAAATAATTCAGAAGTTTTTGTGAGCAACTTAAGCTGTGATACGACACTAACAATAATAGTACCTAATAATCCCCTTTATTAAACTCAAAAAATATTAAACAATACAAACGGAATAAATATAAGTAGGGCGCAGTTCAGACCAATAGTACTTCCGCTGTTCAACTTAAACCTTAACATCTAATAAATGAAATAAAATGTAACCAAAGGTAACACAATCATTAATAAGAAGAATCATATGAATCAATATTCTGCACACCTATCGCGTTAAAGGCTGGCAACAAACTAAGAAATCAAAAAGTTTACAAGAAGCACTAAGCGAACAACCCGCTTATCAGTGCTAAAAACATGAAAACCGTCATAACCCTAAAGAACACATGACCGGAAATGAAACCTTATAAAATTTAAAATTTGAATCTAAGTACGCTAAAAAAGATCTAAATTCGAAATATGACAAAAAACTAAAGCTTATAATTACAAATTAAATACAGCCTAATAAAATAACATAACATACGACATAAATGTCATAATAAGTTCAAAAATGATTTCATAAGTGAAGGTAATACATGAGATCATACTGAAAATAAAGTAATATTATTAACAATTAAATTAAAACAAAGTACAGTAATTCCTCCATTTACGCGGGCAATTGTTTCCATGAAAATAACGCGTAAATAGAAATCGCGTAAATGGAACCATGGAAAGCATGTGGGTGAAGGAAACCTGAATGTTGAAATATACAGGATGTTCCATGACGTGACTGCCAGAGTTTAAGGATATGTTTGTGAAGCAATTTCAAGACAAAAATGTCAAATGAACATATGTCCAAAACTCTCGTAACTGAGGTACAAGCACTTGAAGTTTTAGATTACCCTATAGACAAAAAAAATTAAAATCCATTTAAAAAGAAGTTGCTTTATTGAATGAATTGTTCGAAATGTCCGCCCAATTGCCGTATACATATTCGAGCTCTTCTTAGAATTGATGACGTAGCTCTGCTAATAGTCTCAGGTTCAGCACGAATAATTTTTTGCGGCATCCATAATCTTCGCAACAAGTTGTTCTCTAGTTTCAGGTATTTCTGCATAAACAATAATTTTCAGCCTGCCCCATAAAAAATAATCCAGAAGATTTAAATCTGGTGATCTGGCAGACCAAGCAACTGCTGCACCTCTTCCAATCCAGCAGTATGTATAATTATGATTAAGAAAGTCTGTTACTTGTCTACCAAAATGGAGAGATGCGCCGCGCCGTCGTGTTGTATCCACATTTGTCGTCTTACATTAAGAGGAACGTCATCCAGTAATGTTGGAAGATCATTTTCCAAAAAAAAAAAACGTAAATGATGGGCGGCCGTGAGACGTTCTTAGTTATAAATGGACCAATGAGTCAGTCATCAATAATTCCACACCAAACATTCACCAACAATCTATCTTGAAAATGGGATTCTTTAGCTTCCCGTGGATTTTCAAGTGCCCAACAATGTGAATTTCTGCTGTTATTGATGCCGTTTCGGCTGAAGAAGGCTTCATCACTAAACAATATTTTCCGACATAGCCTTCGATTCTTCACTAACCAACGACTAAATTTAAGTCTTGCTACGTAGTCTGCAGGTTTTAAAGCTGGTAAAGGTAAGATATGGTACGGGCACAAATCGAAATTGTGTAAAATTCTCCATACAATCATGCGGCCTACATTAAGTCTGTTGGCTATTCTTCGGACACTAGTAGAAGGTTCACCGTCAATCATATTAAGTATTGCTTCTTCTTGAGCAATTTGTTGTTGCACGGGTCGTTCCAAAGTAGTAGCAGGATACTTGCCTGTTTTGTGAGTGGAAAATCGGCGACGATATTCATCAACAGCCATCCGTCCGCTTCCATTACACAGCCCATAAACAAAATAAATGTCTTTGTATTCTTCATTCGAAAAAATTAACACGGTTATAATTTTCTTTAACAAATGGTCGCATTCAGGGAAAAAATACGTTTAAGTGCTGAGAAACAGCGCTTTATTGCAGCGCTGCATGTTACCTGAACAACATAAAACACTAACGGACGCAACTTGAAAAGTTGACAAGTGGAGAGGTTATTTTTACCGTGTTCAATCGTGTTTTTGATGTTTTCTTTTTACATATAGATATATCTAACTTAAGTGTGTATCATATATAAATTACCTATGGATAACTAATATAAATTTTAATGGCAATACTTATTGAAGACAATGTAATATTTGACAAAATTGCTGCAATAAATAATGTTTGATCAAGTATTGCAGATCTTCTGTGTTCGCTTTTCTGGATAGAGGATTAAAAACCAGGTCGTATTGCTTACTCGCCCTCACTGCCCCGCTAAAAAGATGAGCCGCTCTTCCCGTCGCCTCATGGGTTTTAACAAACTTTAAAAATGGGTATTTACTGTATTTACTATTTTACACGCCGTTATGATGGTCAGTCGATCGTGGAGATGCGTGGAGAGACGCCAAGCAGTCCTCTTCCTTCTTCGTTTCTGGGAAGATAAATTCGCTGTATGGAAGCATTGGGGTGTAGGCTTCGATTTTTGGTCATAACTTGTCTTGTTTCCGATCAATTTCTTCTAATTCCGCAACATTCCACTTAATGCATCCAAACGTGTGGGACAGAACTGGTACCGCCAACATGTTTGTGGCTCTGCACTTGTTGGTCGCATTGAGGTAAGAATTCCAAATTTTGTTAATCCTTTCGATATACATTTTTTTCAGATTACCTTTGAAGGTTTGCAAATTGTTTGTTTGCCTTTGTGGAACTCCAAGGTACGTACAGCATATTTAATAATTGACCCATCCACCAACTCCACGGCGGCTCCATTTTCCATAGCATGTCCTCTTTTTATATGAAAAACTGCCACATATCCTCCGCTCTTGCGCAGCGCCACCGTCGGTGGTAATAAAGTAAGGCTGAACAACAACGGGCTCAGGGAGTAACCCTGAAAAACTCCACGGTGACACCTTATTGGGCCGGTGAGCAGTTCTTCTCTCCCCCTTCTCAGATTCACTCTAGTTAGCCAATGTGGGAATAACTTTTTATAGATTCTAAAATTTCTTAAGGAACTTTCATTATCCTTAGGATTTCGATAATCAGGGCATGTGAAGTTGTATCAAACGCTTTTCTATAGTCTATCCAACCCATTGACAGGGACCCATCCCTTTATATGTGATAGCATCCCTAGATATACAGTTGTCAATTAATATATTTTTTCTGAATGCCTGCTCTGCCCTTCCTCGAGCCTCTCTACTCGTTGATAGAATCCCATACAGGACGTATCGCCTCAGAAATCCTTTCTAATAGGATACTAGTAAAGATTTTATATACCGTATTAAAACAAGTTGTCGGTAGTTTTCAGGTTTAGATGGATCACCTTTCCTAAAGATCATTACAGTTCGGCCTTCACACATCCATTGAGAAATTTCCTCAGCCGCAGTTATAATTTGGTTGAATACGTTCGCTAAATGTTGGTGTGTCACATCTAATTTTTTTCCACCAGAAGTTATTAATGGCATCTACTCCTGGTGCGCTGTAGTTAGGCTAGTTCTCAACCGCCTTTCTCACTTCAACCTCCGTTATGAGTCTAAATGGAGTGGTCTCTGTTATAAATTTATTGGCATAGCTTGCAAATTCCTTAATATGTGTATTCTCTAAGTTTAATTCCTAATTTTGTTGGTACAAGTTTTTCCAAAATCGCTCAACCTTATGGAGTTTTAAGGCAGAATCTTGGTCAGTATTATTGGTCTCCAATGCGTTTTAGCGACATCTCGAGTTTCCTTCTTGCTGCTACTAGTGCTCTAATTTTATTAACAGCTTGCTCTTCTATCAAAGTTAGTTTCTGCAAATTGACCGTATGATGCTTGTCTTTGGTATTCCGAAATATTTGCCTCAGTTTCTTAGTAAACTTCTTACCTATTTTTAAATAATCGATAAGGCTTTGTGTTTGTGATGCTTTTCTTCGCCATTCGTGATTTTTTTTCTTTAATTGTCTTATTCTGTCTTTTAACTTAAATATCTTTTCATTTATAGGTGGCCTAATAGTGAGGGTTTAATATTTAACATTCTTATTTTTTCAGGTTGTATATAATGTTTAAAGTGAAGAATTCTTTTTCTTAGGCTAAACTTTTCGCCGTTAAATGCTTGTAGGAATTTTTTTTATAGGTCTGCGTCCAACTCTTGGACTGTGTCCTCTACTGGGTTAGGTAAGTTTTCGGGAATCTCTGTTTCTGGTAGTTCAAAACCCCTTCTTTTAAGGGCAGCCACTTGATCACGAAGGTTTTGGGGTGTTAGCTGTCGATATTCTGGTCTCAACCCCACCCATAACATGTGGAGCCTCTTCATATAGCTCCTTTTATCCGGATCACTTAGGTTGTAGCACTCGTATAGGTCCTTACAAACATCCAGGGTCCATATGGATCTCATGGAATCCTCTCGTGTAGGAGAAACACGACTCTGACTTATTATTATTATCATTATTATTATTAGTATTATTAAGTAATTTTTCATTCTTTTTTGTAGAGGTAAAGCTGTGTTCCACGGCATTATGACAAGCGAAACATCAGAATTGGTAGCAGTGTTGCCAGTTATATGTCACCATCAATCTTCTCCATTTGTGCGTAAGCAGTATATGTGTGTATGTAAAAAGAGAGTGAATGTAGATGAAAGTGAGTGCGTGCGAGGGAGCAAATGTAATGGATGTATTGTCAGGTACGTGTGTCTGCCATTCCTAGATTCAATGTCGATCGCATTATATTACAGGTTCCCAGGATAACTGCTTTCTGCAAGTATTGTTCTGCTCACCCAAGGTTCGCCGCAGCATGCTGCATAAAGCAGTACCGATCTCTGCATCTCTAGATATAATGCTTTTTCCAAGGTTAAAATGTTTAATTTTAATGACTTATGCAACCGTCTTGGTATTTCCCCTATTGTTCCTACAGTCACTCTATCCATGGCCCACATGGTCTTGATTTCCTCTGCCAATGGTAAATATTTATTTATTTGTTCTCGATACGTTTTATCGGTGTTGGATACTAGAGGGACTGCAATATCTATACTATATGTCACTTTTTCTTTCTTAAGGGTTAAAATTATATCCGGGATGTTATTCGGCATCGGTCGGTCAGTGATGATTTTTCTGTTCCAATATAACCGAGCGTTCACATTCTCGCATACTTGGGAGGGGAACATACTGCTGTGTACTGATGGTACAAGCATAAATGTAAAATGAAATTGAAAATAAAAAAAAAATGATTTAAATTACAATTTACTAGCTCAGCGGATAAAAATTTAAGGGGGGAGGGGGGGGGGGGGGAAGCGCAAAAGATTATCTAATCTCAGGTTTACTAATCTAATCAAGAAAAGTACAATGTGGGTGAAAGTAATCAAAATTTATTATTTAAAAAAAAAAAACATTTAATTACAATTTCGCAGGGTAAATGAAAACCATGAATATAAGATTCTGGCCGAAAACAAAACCTGCATGAATCTACAATTAAAAAAGGACGATGCAAATCCTTTATCAAACAAAATGGTAGATTTGTTCTAGAAGAAAATCCAAATCACACAAAAAAATCCACGTGGTTTCAAAATTTTAAACCAACAAAATTAAATTTACACAACTAAATTGAAAACTACGAAACGGAAAAATTAAACTCTTTAAACAAAAAAAAACAAAATTCTTCTAAAGCAAATAATAATAACGGATCTTATACCAAAATGTGCACAATAATATAATATCAATTATTTAAATGGAGTTCCACGATTAATGTTCCAAATTCAAATTAAGCGAACAAAGTTTTAATAAAATGAAATCACCAATAACGGTAACCAAGCAAATAAAATACATGTACTTACTCACGGCATCAATCTATGGAACTCTCCTTTCAGAGGCCCTACATCGCATACATACATAAAATAGATGCGTGGCTAAACAGCGCATAAAATGCAAAAATCATAGACAACAACATTTAAGAAGGACATGAGCTAACATGAGTAAACACTACCAATTTAAAAAGGTGAAAACAAATTAAATAACTGAACATTTAAGTTAACAAATTAAACAAACAAATCAAATCAAACAGCAAAATCTTACTTAAAAATAAAACAATAACTTCTGAGAGAATTTGCCCGAAACATTTACAAAAACAGATTTCTAAAATATTGAACACAGAAATTAGTAAGAAAACCGGGGTGCCAGGCCACAGCAATACGTATAATAGGGTGTTTTGTTTTCTAGATCAAGATATTTTATATTCAAATTTTGATGAATGATTGCCGCAACCCTGTTGTGCCTGTCGAGGTATTGTTGAGGTGCCATCACAGAGCATCCCGCCATGAGGTGATCGGAGTGTTCTCTTCTTTATCATCACACATTACGCATTTGATGTTGTCCATGTTAATTCCAAGGATTCTTTTTTTATAGGCCTTCGTCGCTATTACCTGATCTTGGATGGCAGCTATATATCCCTCAGTTTCAACAAATAAGTTGCCCGTCTGTAGCCATGCTTGTGAAGCCATTGTGTCAATGCCTGGGCTTTCAACGACTTATTTTTCCACTTTGCTCGTAGCTCTTTGGGATTGTGAATTTTCGTTAAGAGGTCATATATATCTGCCAATCGCAACGGTGTAATTTCCTTATCGCTTTATACAATAGCTTGGTGTATTTTACTGGTGTTTGCTTTTTTATAAAATAATCTCTTAATTTTTTTATTTGTACAAAGTGTTGAGAATAAGCACTAGGACTCTAGTTTTACTCTCTATTTACTCTAGTTTTTATATCTATGTCCAATTCAAAACCCCAAAGCTATACGTCAATGCCGATGTTACAAATGTGTTAATGGCCACGATAATTAGCTGCGTAAAAGCGCCATCTTAGGCCGTTGCGAAAGTACTTATCAGTTATTTCCTCTTTGGCACTTTTGTTATTAATTCCTCTGGCTTGTAGATAGCCAAAGTATCTGTATGATTCTTCCTGTTCCATTCCAGTCACGATACCTTGATCCGCTGCTACCTCATATCCATCATGTTTTATCCAAGCACCCTTCCTCATGCAACTTATCTTACATTTGTCTAAACCAAAATTCATCTGTATATCTCTACTGAAACATCCTACACAATCCAGGAGATCATGAAGATCATTCTTTTGTCGGGCATAGAGTTTCAAGTCATCCATATACCATAGATGGCTAATTTCAGTACATGGATTTCCTATCTTATATCCCTTGCATTGTTTCTTCAATAAGGAAGTGAGTGGTCGCAAAGCTATACAAAACCAAAGGGAACTAAGGGTATCTCCCTGAAAGATGCCTCTTCGAATATTAATTTTGCCTGCATGTACGTTTATTGATGGACCTATCAACGTTAGATTAGTACACCACTTTGTCATCGCATGTCGAAGAAAACGAAATATGTTCATCAACTTTGTAAATTTCCAATACCTTAGATAACCAGGAATGTGGAATACTATCAAAGGCTTTTTGGTAGTCTATGTACGCCATATAAAGTTCTTCCTTCTCCCTCTTCGCCGTATTCATTATTACGTTGTCTATAATTAATTGCTCCTTACAACCACGTGACCCTTTTCGACACCCTTTCTGTTCTTCATCCATCAATTCATTGTTTTCCATGTGACGATATATTTTCTCAGATAATACTGCTGTGAAGTACTTATATATTGTTGGGAGACATGTAAATATTTGGAGGAGTTTGCTGTATAGCTTCCTGTTTTTGGTATTAAATACGTCACTCCTTCTGTCATGAAAGATGGTAATGTATGAGGGTGCTGGACTATTTCAGTATAACACCGGGCAAGGTGCGGGTATATTGATGTGAATTTTTTGAACCAGAAATTCTGTATTCTATCTAGTCCCGGTGCCTTCCAACATAGACTTCTCCTTACAACCTTCACAACTTCTTCTGCAGTGATTTCCCATTCCGTCATAGTTTTTATATTATTAACATTCGTCTTCTCGTCTGACAATCATTTTCCCTCCTTGTGCTCTACTCGATTTTCGCATATTGTTGACCAATAATCTTTGATAGCTGCTTCTGAAGGTGGTGTTCCAATTTCTACCGATGACGGGGTCGAATTTAAGTTTTGATAGAACACTCTTTGATTAACTATAAACTGATAGTTTTGTTTTTTTTTCGCAAATTGCTGATTTTATAACGCTTAAGTCTCTTTGATAGCGCTGGTAGTTTCTGCTTAAGCAAATCTAGTACTTCCACAACGCCTAGGTTTTCTGGAGATCTGTGTCGCTCTATTATTATTGTGGCCATTCTTTTCTTTTTTATTTTTATATTATCATTTTTTTTTTTTGAACCGCCTTATCACACGATCTCAGCCCAAAGGCTGGGTTCTTTTCACCAGTACCCTTTCATGCTTGGGTATGGCGCGGTCGTTTACTTTATTAAAATAGAAGCATAGAAAGTAAGTATATAACATAATAACTAAATCTAATATCATCGAGGTGTGTCATTAATTATACGGTCAATTTGTATTGTTTTAGATGTCTTATTGAGGGGTTTCTCGTACCTGGTGAAGGCGACGGCGGTGATTGTGGATGCCACGCAGCTCGCGAATACGTGGCACCCTAGTCTTTCCCTACCACTTCCTCAACCTGAGGATTAGTGATTGACAGATCTAACTTATTGTTGTTGGGTAGTAGGCTTCGTGAGCTCGCAGGATTCGCAGTGTGCCGAGGATGACGTACTTTTGCATGGCAAAGGTTAGTATTTGTGCTGTTTTTTTGTCTATCTTGGTAATTCTTTGGAGCTGCCTGGTTACTTCAGTCCTCATTCCGCCTAGGACTCCAATTATGATGGGAATGAACGAGACATGAAACGGGGAGTGAGTGAGGCGTAGTTGAAATAGCAAATCTCTATATTTCTCTCTTTTCTGATCTTCTGTTTGTATAATGTTTGTTTCCGCCGAGCATGAAAACTCCAAAATATACATCTTCTTTTCTTTTATGTCCTGAATGAGCATGTCTGGCTTATTGGCTTGTAATTGGACTGTAGTATTAAATGGGAAATAGAATTTAGCATTTTCATTTTCAATCATTGAAGGAATGTCCTGACATTGGTAGGGGCGTAATCTGGTACTGTCAAATCCATACAGATGTTGAAAATGGCCGTACAGGACTCGCAGAGTCGCATCGTGTCTCTGAATGTAAAGATTCGGTGCATGCTTTGTACATGCCGCGAGGATGAGCACCGTCGTCTCCTCGAGTGCATGGCAAGCCCTGCAGCGCGTGCAGGAAAGTTCCTGTCCCAATACAGTTTTTCGGTAGTTTAAAGAGCTATATACCCCGTCTTGCACGGCAACGATGTAACCCTCAGTCTCCGAATACAGTTCTGGTGCTGCTAGAAACGCTAATGTTAGATCTAGTCTCTATGTTTTGGAAAAAAATCCCGTGCAACGATTTTTTTAGATGATCATTTTTTTAGTTTTTCGTCCATTGCTTGTTTCAGGCGGTTTTTTGCTGCCAGGGGATCATCGCTCAATAAACTGTTTAGTGACTGGGGAACGGTGTTCAGTCGAAGAAGAATTTCAAGATGTTCACACGTCCGGTTGGCATACATGAATAGGAAAGCACCTTGCTCGCCCCTTTCCCTCTCCCCCCCATATTTTAACAGTGGATCTGATGTTCTAACTAAGTCACACGCGACAGATGTTACTATCCGGTTATGTAACAACTTGATATTGAGTAATCCCCTACCACCTTCACATCTTCTCATATTAAGCCTCTGGACAGGTGCATTTGGATGATGACTTCGTTTATTTGTTAAGATTCTTCTTGTGTCTCTGTCTAGTTGTAGTAGTTCATTAACGTTGCATCTGATTGTTCCGAACGTATAATGATCGGTACGGTCGGTTGTTTTTTCCGTCAGTTCAGAAGACCATATACGTTTTACAGTTTGTTTATATTTTGTTATTAGGGTTTTTTTTTAATTGATGTTAAATTGTGCATTTGTTTTTGTTTTATTCCGAGGTATGTGAATGAGTCAGTTCGGTCGAGGTGGCGGATAGCGGTGCCATCCAGTAGCTTTAAGTCCTCTCCAATTTCGAGGCCTTTACCCCTCTATATGTGCAATATCGAAAACTTCTCCTCTCCAAAGGACATGCCAATGTCCATAGCGTACGCATGAACTTCTTTAATCATTTCTTCCAGTTCCCTTCTCCCTTTTGCATACAATTTAAAGATACAGTAAATGTGTTACATGGTGTCTTCGATTATTAGGCTTGCCTGCTAGGTATCCCGGCTGCTTCCTCAGGGTGATAGACATCGGTAGCAGAGTGATACAAAAAAGAATGTATTGCATTGTATTGCACGGCATCATTACAAATACTAGCATCTATTAGGAGATTCTCACGCGCTCCAGACATTCCTCTCTTTGACCCACGCTGTTCATGTATATCCTCCCATACGGGGGCTATCCTCTCCAATATGAGTTCTTGTAGTACGCTCGTAAATACCTTGTATATTGCATTCAAGCAAGTGATAGGGCGATAATTCTCCGGCTTAGTCCCCTTTTTTATATAATAGAATTTTTCTCCCCTCTGCGAACCATTCTGGCATGAGTTGCGGGTCTTTTAGGGATTCATTGAATATTCGAATCAGATGCTCATGAGTTACAGTAAGTTTTTTCCACCAAAAGGTGTTGGTGGCATCCGGTCCAGGTGATGAATAATTTGGGTTTCCTTTTAAGAGCTTTCTGGAGATCTTGACAGGTAAGAAGTCTTAATTGTGGTGGGGGCCACTCGAGGTGACGGGTGCAGTACTCCCTAAACATTTGAATCGCTTTATTATTCTCGTTCAACTGAGCTTCTTTTTCATATAGGTGCTTCCAGTATTTTTCTATCACTTTCACGTCTAGGTAAAGCTTTAACCTCCTCATTTTAATGCAGAAACTACGAAGGTGATTGTTTAAATATGCAGTTCTGTTCAATTCGTTTTCTAGCTTTCTCCACTTCCTTTTTGGCAGCGTTAAGAGAGCATATTTTATCCGTAGCTTGTCCTTTGAGCGATTGCAGCATGTTTCTGCTCAAAGTTGTGTGATGTTTACGGCGGATTTCTTTTGCAATTCTCTTAATTTTCTTTGTAAATGGGACCCCACTTTCGATAGCCTGCTTCACACATTGTATATGCGACGCTTCTCTCCTCGAATCGATGCATGAAACCTGTAATGCCGCCGTGAAAGATATAACATTATTCTGTCCAGAACGAACGGACATAACCCCCAAGTTGAAATGTCAACAAACAACCTTAACACAGGAATTGAAGAAATTAAAATGAAAATCCAAGACCGTTTTAAATATAAAAATCTAACCAAGTATCTAAGTAAATAAAGAATAAGAGATTACACATTCTAGCAAGGCGTCCGACAACACTCAGGAAACCCAAAAACTATCGACAAGGCCGCTCTAACAGAAAGGCAAAACTGAACGATAATGCCCAAGTAGTGGAGCTACAAAACGCAGGAGCATCTCTCAAGGTAAAAGAAGGAAATAGGATTACAAAAACCTGTCGAAAAGAGCTAGCGAAGAACTAATACAAGGTAGGCGAAAGGAAAAATCGTAACAAAACGAGCAAAACATTGGTTCTTTAAAATTCAATATATGGTAGGCCATGACAGAATTATTAGACAAAGAAAGAAATGTTCAAAATTTGTCTGATTTCTTGTGAATTATTCTTCTTACTTACGTGTTTTGTACTTTTTAGCTATTTATTTATCCACCACGGCTGTTTACGAGTATTAAGAAAAGTATAATATGCTGAGATGGCAAATACAATGCGATGGAAGCTCCCAAAAGCTCCCGAGTTATACTTCAATAAGTAAAGTATTTGGCGCTACTACTAAGGTTAATTTCTCATTCTCACATTTGTGTTCGTGATGTTCATAACAGGTGACTAGAAGGAAGGCAGCCACTTCGTTAAAAAAAAGATCTAATTCAATACGGCTGTTCTATTCAGCTCTGTCCTAAAACATGTCCCCAAGAAAACAGAGAAAATAAGGAAATAGATACGATATTCTTCGGCAACACCACGAATTCGACCTCCTGTAGAAAAATAGGAGAAGAAATATGTGTAGCAAAATCTGATACCCAAAGTATTCTAAAAAAAATTAGTATTATCCATTTAAAATTAAAACAGTATAACATTTGCACGTCGGGATGGTATCTGCAACAAATTCAAACTAACAAAACTTTTAAAAGACTTGTCATTTCGTCTGACGTTTAATTTTTTAAGTGCGTGAATTTTTAATCGTCAACATTTTAAAACGCATTATTTTTGAAAGCTTTTTGGTAATTTCACCAATATTATATCTACAAATATGTTCCGTTTCGAACACAAAATTGTAATATAATTTGGAGTACGCCATTGTAGATATAATATTGATTGAGCAAAAATCTTTCAAAATCTTATAACTTACATACTATCATCTACATCATAATCATATAATCATGTTATATAATCATTTGATTGTAACCTAATGTCACTGCGCCGGCAAGAAACTTGTTTGGGCATATGAAATCATTTTTTTTCCCAGCACGGAGGAAAGTAGACACTTTCCTCCCTCATTTGAGAGAGGAAAGTTGTACTTTTGCTCCCTATGGCGGAAAGTAACTGGCATTGACATGATGAAGCTGTACATCTGTGACATTATTGATACATTACATCGGTAGGGAGGGTGGGTATAGTTGTAACATGGGTATGGTTGTAACAAAGCGAATGTCAAGTGGAATGACAGATATAATTGTTTATGAATGGTATCACTAGGTGACGCTTTATATCCGTCATTGGTAGTTTGACGTAGTAATGGCACATGGTTTACTTGAGAAAAGAAAAGGAGAAAAAACTGTTTTTTAGGTAAGATAGTAATTTCTACAATCTCGAATTAATTGATTATAAATCATTAAGCAGTCAATGTAAGTTTGCCATCCTTGGCTAGCATAAAATAGAGCTTCATAGCTGCTTTCACAGTGAACTTCGGTTCATTGTAGCGGGTGTGTGTTTAATGATGGCTGAAATTTAAAAATAGGGGTGTGGGATATTTGTAACAATTGTTACATCCATACCAATATTTGTTACCACTATCCCCACCTTCAAATGGTAAGTATTTTTGTTAAGGCCGCTGAACAGTTTGCAATTTTTTTTTTAATTGCATACAATAAAAATTGCGCATGTTCTATTCCGTGTATTACACATGTAATGCAAGTAAAATTGCACTCAGCTGATCTAAATCCATTAATGCGCAGGCGGGCAATTTTTGTTGCACGCAGTTTTCATTGCATGGAAGAACTGTAAAGCGGATTTTACAATAGCTATTTATGTGACAAGTTGCGTAATGGAAGTGTTTTAGACGTGATATTGACCAACGAGGTGTAAGCCGCGTTGGTCAACACGTCAAGTGCCTAAAACACTTCTTTCGCAACGAGTTACATACATGATGTTTTCTACAATCGCCAAATTTTTTTATAATAAATTGTATATGTGACTTTGTCAAAAATTTCTTGACATTGTCAAATTAACAGGATTGTAAATTATTGTGACGTTAATATATATCGAGTACAACATTATTTTTTTTACAATCGAAGCCTTGCAGAAGAGAAAGCCAAGAGAAAGAATGTGAAAAATCTTAGGGCAACTAAGAAAACATTGCGCAGCAGTTTCACTTATTCTAAAAAATAATTACAAACTTCTTTTTTTTCTCTTGTTACATCTTACCCCACTCCTTCTTACAACTGTACCCACTCATGGGGTATGATGTAACACTCGACTACCGTTTTTGTTTCTTCTATTATTTGTCAATGTACAATGTAGGAATTATTCGTTCTCTGTCTCAGTAAGTTTAGAAGATGAACCTTAAAAATGATACGATTAAAATATTTTTATTTAATCAATGATGACCTCTAAGGTTGAAAATATAAAAAGTGTTACAATTATACCCACCCTCCCCTACATTTGACGCTATACGAATTTCAGGTGGTGTGCATGAAAGATAATCATTGTCTGCGATATCATTCGGCATATTGTATACAAATGTTTAAAAATATTTATGAATATTAAATTAGTTTATTTACTATTATGAACACTTTTTGAAAAACGACGCTGACTTGACAGTTTTCAAAAAATATTTGCCAGCTTAAACCCACTATCTATCATGTCATTCACAAGTATATCTTTATTACTTTTATACATTTATTTAGTTATAATTGGACTAGCTGGGAAAAAATATCATTCAAACCACGCGAGGAAAGTGCTCTTGCAGGCCTTGCACAAAACAATCACAAACCTCCCCAATGTCGCCGAGTGACACTGACGAGTCTTAGAAAAGGCGAAACATACATGTCTGTCAATTACGACATACGTATGTAATTTTTCTCCATTTTTCTGTATATGTACATATGTACGATAAATATCCATTCACACGAGGAAAAGGTGGGATAGATGTAATAGCAAAACACAGTTTATTTTGCATTGCACTGTATATTATATATTATATTACAGAAAATGTATCAGTCATTATCCCTAAGATCCCGCAAAATACAATTTGTTTTTATATACATCCTACCTCCCAGAGATGAACGCATACTTGGAGATCAGAGTTAAAATGCGTGCCTGCACCGCAAGGCATCTCGTGCACCCTACCATGCAAGTCGCACTGACAAAACTTGAAACAATCCGAGTCGTGCCTGAAGTGAACTGTGATGTATGATGAACTGTCTAACCACAAAGCGTTGCAAGCAACAGCAGCTTCTGTACATCCAGAAGGCGGTGGTGGAGGCGGTGGTGGAGGAGGTGGTGGAGGAGGTGGTGGAGGCGGAGGTGGTGAGGGGGGTGGAGAGGTGGTGGAGGCGGCGGCGGTGGGGGGGGACAGCCAACAACATGTGGCCGTCGCATACTTCTAGACTAGGATTGAAGCTGTTCCAAGAGCACACGGCATATCGTGTATTCTACCGTGTAGATCACACTGACAAAACCTGGTGCAATCCGTATCGTGCGTAAATGGACTGTGATGGATGATGCACTGTTTAACCACAAATCGTTGCAAGTAACAGCAGCTGCTGTACATCCAGGAGGCGGTGGTGGGAGGCGGTGGGGGTGGTGGAGGCGTGGTGGAGGCGGCGGTGATGGAGGCGGTGGTGGAGGAGGTGGGTGGAGGGCGGCGGGGTGGGGGGGACAGCCAACAACATGTGGCCAGTCGCATACTTCTAGACTAGGATGAAGGCTGTCCAGGACACCACGGCATATCGTGTATTCTACCGAGTAAATCACACTGACAAAACCTGGTGCAATCCGTATCGTGCGTAAATGGACTGTGATGGATGATGCACTGTCTAACCACAAAGCGTTGCAAGTAACAGCAGGTTGCTGTACATCCAGAAGGCGGTGGTGGCGGCGGTGGTGGAGGCGGTGTGGTGGCGGCGGTGGTGGAGGCGGTGGTGAGGTGGCGGTGGCGGAGGCGGTGGTGGGGCGGCGGCGGTGGAGGGGGACAGCCAACAACATGGCCAGTTCGCATACTTCTAGACTAGGATTGAAGGCTGTTCCAGGAGCACACGGCATATCGTGTATTCTACCGAGTAAATCACACTGACAAAACCTGGTGCAATCCGTATCGTGCGGGAAATGGACTGTGATGGAAGATGCACTGTCTAACCACAATGCAACGCAATCAACAGCAGCTGCCGTACATCCGGGAGGTCACATCAAAAGCGGAAGATTTAACTGCCGCTACATTGCACTGAACGTTTTGCGGCCAATCGCAAACTCCAAGTACGGAATTAAATTGTAATCCGCTGGGACAATTTGTTCTAATACTCTCTTTAGCGGTAGTACATTCGTAGAATGCACTACAATCAGCTGGGTCCGCTACATACTCGCCGGGTGTGCAACTATCCACACCATACAAAAAGCATATTCCCAGTATCCAAATAATCAAACGCTTCTGGTTCAAATCTGAAATGTATTAGTTTTTGTAACTTCATAAGCGCCTGCGACAATATGGCGGGCGATTTCGGAACGACCTTTGCGACACAATGACCGGTACTGTTGCAACTATCCGTAAGAACTTACAGCTCGACAGCTCATATTTTTCCAAAAGTTGTTCTGAAACCGCGCCGCAACGCTATTTATGGTTCTAATACGTATGGGTAATCAGATCGCTGGAATCCATATATTAGCATAAAGCACGACTAGTAAAAGTTCTGAAGACTTACCTGCCATCCTCAGTCACTTCTTAATGATGCATCTACTCGATTAGAAAGTTGTATCGAACTGAAAATGCTATGATTTTTCTGGTCTTTTATACTAATCCGAAATCAACTTACAGGAAATGTTACATTGATAATACCTTTATCGAAATTAGTGTTTCCTGTGAGATTGTCAAGTACCTACATGTCTAAAGTAATTACTTTCAGCACCATATTCTAGATATGTATGAAGTAAAAACAAAACTGTTTTATGACGCCATGGATAGGAAAACGAGTATTCTTCAAAAATTCAATGAAAAACGTAACAGTAAACTATTGTTTCTCCTCCTATTCTATTTATGATCTTATTTTAATCATTTTTGTGATATAGGCGAAACATATAAGATTAAGCGTAGGCATATTTTTTAATTCGGTTTTTGCCTGATACAATTGGCACACACACAAACACATTCACTTTTCTTAAACGCCTATAATCACTAGACCTTGCATTAAACATCCACGCAGTTAACAAGCATACCAAGTGGCTGTAACGTCCAAGAAGGAGTTATCTGGACAGGTTCCCCTATATGAAAGCTTTGGGTGATTCCGATTTGAAAAGAATACCTATTACCAAATATTATGCAAGTATACATATGGTCAAAGAAATGTTCCACTGGCGAAATATAGACAGCACCACAAGTATTATCTTATGGGAAATATATTACCACTACAAACCCACAACAATAGAAATTTTTAGCTATTCTGACTTGCTTTGTACAGTACTAAATTTTTCTCTTTATAGTTTTATAATTTTGCTTCTCTTTGGAATATTATCAGTTTACTTTGTTTTTAGATTTGTAACCTGATTTATTTAATTTTGCCAGTTTGAAAAAGGCCGAAACATGGCTAGAATAAATTTGATAAGTACCCGAGGGTGTAGGGTGGTCTGTTTCGTTCTGTAGCTGAATATTTTTCACTCCTTTTGTGCCGCGTCACTTTTTTTACGGTTTGTTCCCATTCTGAAGTTAAAAATTTAATGGAATTGAGCCGTTGTTTTGAATAAATTTTGTTCCAAAACAGAGCTATTATAGTCGAAAGCTGAAACTAAGGTAAATGCACCAGTACTCGTCAATGTACCAGTATTTGTCATATTTACAGAAAAGTTCTAAGTTTAAGAGTTTATCCCATAAAAATGCTTTGTAAAATGTAAAATAAAATTTAGGGATATTTGTTTCTTAAATGTGGCCATCCTGGATTTTTGACAGATAAACTAGATTTGGAGGGAAACTGTGTTTGACAGTTGAGTGCAAACGAAGTGGTGATGTTTATGGAAGAAGTATCCTAACAATTAAGGTGAGTTGCATATTTTACAGGTATGTAACATAGTTCATCTGAGAATAAAGTAGGTTTCCTACAGTTAGTGTACTCATAAGCGGTTGAAATAAAATTTAAAAAAATGTGTAATATCGTTAAAATGTCATTATATAAAAATTAAAACATGACGGTAATTGTAACTCGTATAGTCCATGTGTCCAGTGCTCGTCATGAATAGATGATTATGTACCTTGCATACCTTTAAAAGATTTGTGATTTTTACTAATATAGTATAAGGAGTTCAGATCTAAAAGCTTTAATCGGTTATTTATATGAACTGCAATGTGAGAACCAGTAACCGTCACAAAAGTTTGATAGGGAAAGGTTGGTATTTTTCTCTTATAAATTTGTAACGGTTGCTGGTGCCACTATGACGAATATGGGATATTTACTTTTCTTCCAGATGTCTCGAAGTCGGTATCAAGACAGTGATATGGCAAATGCTATTCTAGCTGTAAAACATGGAATGTCTATTAGTTTCGCTGCAAAAACCTACAAAGTACCTCGTATGACGCTCAATGACAAATGGCAAAACCCCGATTAACTCTACAAAAGGCCCACCACCCATATTGAATACCCTTGAAGAAAAGAACATAGTACAGTGGATTTTGCATCTAGGAGAAACCGGTTTTCCTTTAATAAAGGAACAGATACTGGACAGTGTTCAAGTGCTTATAAATCGCTTAGGAAAGGAAACCCCTTTTACCGATGGAAGACCAGGAAGGAAATGGTACAAAGCATTTCTACGACGGCATCCAGTATTGTCTCAAAGAACAACACAAAACTTAACAAGGATGAGAGCTGGTGTAACTGAATCCAACATAAGAAATTGTTTGAGGAAATTAAACATATTTTTCATAGAAAAAAATGTTATTGACATCGTAGAAAATCGCGTTGAAAACGCAGCTACTAGAGTATTTAATTGCGATGAGACTGCTGTCTTTCTGTGTCCCAGCGGTAATAAAGTTATTGTACGACGAGGTCAGAAGAATGTTCACAACATAGTAAATTGTAGCGAGAAAGAGTGTATTACAGCATTAACAATGGGTAATGCATCCGGCCAAATGGCACCACCAATGGTAGTAATAAACCTAAAGCGTATTCCACGAACATTTGCGGAATCAGTACCTTCCCGTGAAAATCTACAATGCTGAAAGTGGCCAGACCTTTTTTGAGTACATAACGAACGTTTTTCATCCTTGGTTAATAGAAAATAATATTGAATTTCCTATTATTTTGTTTTTGGACGGTCATGTATCGCATTTAACGCTTGCATTAAGCGAATTTTGTTCTGAACACAAAATAGAAATTGTAGCTTTGTACCCCAACTCTACGCATTTTCTGCAGCCTATGGATGTAGCACTATTTCGGCCTCTTAAGGCCGCGTAGAAAAAGGAAGTGCATACATGGCGAATGGAGAATTCAGGATCACATTTGGGGCGTGACGACTTTTGCTCGCTACTTAATAAAGTTCTCCAAGGTATCAAAGATTCGGTATTAAAAAATGGATTTAAAGCATGCGGCTTATTTCCTTTAGACCCTGAAGTAATTACCTATTTCAAAACTAAAACCGACGAACCAAAACAACAAAACAACACAAAAATTCTACAAGAAAAAGATGTTACCGATCATTTACATTTTTTTGAAAGTTTAATTCCACCACAGAAATTAGAGCTTTTTAGAAAATCAGAAGAGATTTGGAACGGAGATGTGGAAGATAAGAGTTTATTCCGATTGTGGTATGACATGAGGCAAATGAAGAAAGATATTAATACAGATCCAGCAAATACCGATAATTCCACTACTAATGTTTTAGAGAATGTTCTAGGAAATAGGGATTCTATAATATTTGAATTGGATGCAGATGGTATTTTAGTAGAATACAATACGCACAATCAAACTGTTGAAACACAATTAGACGTAAATAAAGAGAATATTGTAGGAAATATATTATGGAACAAGCAAATTAATGAGGAAACATTACGTTTGTATGAACCTGAAAATCTATAACAGACATTTTTAAATGAAAATAATGATATGTCAGGAGAAGCACCCTCCAAATACAAACTTAAATATTCCGAAAAATATTGCTTCACCTTTCAAAACTCTTTTGTTTGGCCAAGTACTCCAAGCTCCTCGCCAAAAAGAAAACGAAAAGGTACTGCTGTAGCGACTTTGACAATGGAGGAGTATTACAGAAAAAAGAAAGTAAAAAATACAAAAGCCACAGGAAGTAGAAAGAAGAAAAGGAAGAGACTAGAAAGGAGCGCACCAGCCAAGAGAAAAAGAAACCTAGCCCACAAAACTCGAGACTAACTGGTACTGTCCAGTTTGTGAAGAAAACATTGTAGAAAATATGATACAGGTATGAAATGCAAAACTTGGATAACACGAAAAGTGTGCCAAAGTAAAAGCCTACTAAAAGTTTATTTGCATTTCATGTAAATCTTCAATATTTTTTTAATGTATTACATGTGTTTTGTCAATATATTATAATCTTTGGCGTATAAGTATTGTCTTTCCTCTCGTAAAAAAGGTACACTGACGAATAATAGAACGGTTTCGAACGAATACGGTACAAGGACTTCGACTGACGAATTTGGTAATTGGCACTAATATATTCATTTAAATAAAACTAAGTTAAAGCCCAATTAATATCATTAAATTTGAATTGTAAAGTCTGCAATAGTATAAAAATCATTACACTGCCAATACAACTAATTAATTATAAATAATTAAATTCTATGGTGGCATACATGCCAAAATTGCGCTTAAGATGACGGGTATTGGTACATTTACCTTATTTCCTCCAATTTCGTATAAACACTGCACTAAAACAGAGTTATTAACTTTACTCCGCTTCTTACAACGATTTCTGAGACCGTACTTAACTCCTAAATGGAATAAACATGCTCGTTATTGTATTGTGTTTATTCCATCAGGAAGGTGACTTTCTGTGCATAACAGGTGTTCCTGTTTCTAACATTAAAGAGAAAGTGAATATCTGTGATTAGAAAATCAGTCCTTTGGCATTTTATTCAACTTCTCACATCTAAGTGTGTAGATATCACATAAAATAGTACACCCTTTCACGTGCATTAGTAACTTTACGTCGACCTAATTGAGGGCTAATTGAGCAATAGTTTATTCCTATTCTTTATCAAATTTATTCTAGCCATGCCGGCCTTTTTCAAACTGCCAAAATTAAATAAATCAGGTTATAAATCTAAAAACAAAGTAACTGATAATATTCCAAAGAGAAGCAAAATTATAAAACTATAAAGAGAAAATTTAGTACTGTACAAGCAGTCAGATAGCTAAAATTTCTATTGTTGTGGTTTGTAGTGGTAATATATTCATAAAATAATACTTGTGTGCTGACTATAATTCGACCAGTGGACATTTTTTGACCATATGTATACTTGCATAATATTTGGAATAGGTATTCTTTTCAAATGCGGAATCACCAAAGCTTTCATATAGGGGAACCTGTCCAGATAAATCCTTCTTGGACGTTCAGCCACTTGGTATGCTTGTTAACTGGTGGATGTTTAATGCAAGGTCTAGTGATTATAGGCGTTTAAGAAAAGTGAATGTGTTTGTGTGTGTGCCAATTGTATCAGGCAAACCGAATTAAAAAATTGCCCTACGCTTAATCTATATGTTTTGCCTATATCACAAAAATGATTAAAATAAGACATAAAATAGAATAGGAGGAGAAACAATAGTTTACTGTTACGTTTTTCATTGAATTTTGAAGAATACTCGTTTTCCCTATCCAGGCGTCATAAAACGTTTTGTTTTTACTTCATAATATCTAGAATATGTGCTGAAAGTAATTACTTTAGACATGTGGTACTTGACATCTCACAGGAAACACTAATTTCGATAAAGGTATTATCAATGTAACATTCCTGTAAGTTGATTTCGGATTAGTATAAAAGACCAGAAAAATCATAGCATTTTCAGTTCGATACAACTTTCTAATCGAGTAGATGCATCATTAAGAAGTGACTGAGGATGGCAGGTAAGTCTTCAGAACTTTACTAGTCGTGCTTTATGCTAATATATGGTTCCACGCGATCTGATTACCCATACGTATTAGAACCATAAATAGCGTTGCGGCGCGGGGTTCAGGAACATTTTGGAAAAATATGAGCTGTCGAGCTGTAAGTTCTTACGGATAGTTGCAACAGTACCGGTCATTGTGTCGCAAAGGTCGTTCCGAAATCGCCCGCCATATTGTCGCAGGCGCTTATGAAGTTAAAAAACTAATACAATTTCAGATTTGAACCAGAAGCGTTTGATTAATTTGGATCTGGGAATATGTTTTTGTGATGGTGTGGATAGTTTGCACACCGGCGAGTATGTAAGGGACCCAGCTGATTGTAGTGCATTCTACGAATGTAACTACCGCTAAAGAGAGTATTAAGAAAAATTGTCCCAGCGGATTACAATTTAATTCCGTACTTGGAGTTTTGCGATTGGCCGCAAAACGTTCAGTGCAATGTAGCGGCAGTTAAATATTCCGCTTTTGACTGTACCTCCCGGATGTACGCGAGCTGTGTCCATTGATTGCATCGTGGTTAGACAGTGCATCTTCCATCACAGTCCATTCCCGCACGATACGGATTGCACCAGGTTTTGTCAGTGTGATTTACTCGGTAGAGAATACACGATATGCCGTGTGTCCTGGAACAGCCTTCAATCCTAGTCTAGAAAGTATGCGACTGGCCACATGTTGTTGGCTGTCCCCCTCCACCGCCGCCGCCTCCACCACCGCCTCCGCCACCGCCACCTCACCACCGCCTCCACCACCGCCGCCACCACACCGCCTCCACCACCGCCGCCACCACCGCCTTCTGGATGTACAGCAGCTGCTGTTACTTGCAACGCTTTGTGGTTAGACAGTGCATCATCCATACGTCCATTTACCGCACGATACGGATTGACAGGTTTTGTCAGTGTGATTTTACTCGGTAGAATACACGATATGCCGTGTGCTCCTGGAACAGCCTTCAATCCTAGTCTAGAAGTATGCGATGGCCACATGTTGTTGGCTGTCCCCCCCCCACACGCCGCCCCTCCACCACCTCCTCCACCACCGCCTCCACCACCCACCACCTCCACCACCGCCGCCTCCACCACCGCCTCCACCACCGCCGCCACCACCGCCTCCAGGATGTAGCAGCTGCTGTTACTTGCAACGATTTGTGGTTAGACAGTGCATCATCCATCACAGTCCATTTACCGCACGATACGGATTGCACCAGGTTTTGTCAGTGTGATCTACACGGTAGAATACACGATATGCCGTGTGCTCCTGGGAACAGCCTTTCAATCCTAGTCTAGAAGTATGCGACTGGCCACATGTTGTGTGGCTGTCCCCCCCACACCGCCGCCGCCTCCACCACCTCCTCCACCACCGCCTCCACCACCTCCGCCTCCACCACCTCCTCCACCACCTCCTCACCACCGCCTCCACCACCGCCTTCTGGATGTACAGAAGCTGCTGTTGCTTGCAACGCTTTGTGGTTAGACAGTTCATCATCCATCACAGTTCACTTCAGGCACGACTCGGATTGTTTCAAGTTTTGTCAGTGCGACTTGCATGGTAGGGTGCACGAGATGCCTTGCGGTGCAGGCACGCATTTTAACTCTGATCTCCAAGTATGCGTTCATCTCTGGGGTAGGATGTATATAAAACAATTGTATTTTGCGGGATCTTAGGGATAATGACTGATACATTTTCTGTAATATAATATATAATATACAGTGCAATGCAAAATAAACTGTGTTTTGCTATTACATCTATCCAACCTTTTCCTCGTGTGAATGGATATTTATCGTACATATGTACATATACAGAAAAATGGAGAAAAATTACATACGTATGTCGTAATTGACAGACATGTATGTTTCGCCTTTTCTAAGACTCGTCAGTGTCACTCGGCGACATTGGGGAGGTTTGTGATTGTTTTGTGCAAGGCCTGCAAGAGCACTTTCCTCGCGTGGTTTGAATGATATTTTTTCCCAGCTAGTCCAATTATAACTAAATAAATGTATAAAAGTAATAAAGATATACTTGTGAATGACATGATAGATAGTGGGTTTAAGCTGGCAAATATTTTTTGAAAACTGTCAAGTCAGCGTCGTTTTTCAAAAAGTGTTCAATAATAGTAAATAAACTAATTTAATATCATAAATATTTATTTTAAACATTTGTATACAATATGCCGAATGATATCGCAGACAATGATTATCTTTCATGCACACCACCTGAAATTCGTATAGCGTCAAATGTAGGGGAGGGTGGGTATAATTGTAACACTTTTTATATTTTCAACCTTAGAGGTCATCATTGATTAAATAAAAATATTTTAATCGTATCATTTTTAAGGTTCATCTTCTAAACTTACTGAGACAGAGAACGAATAATTCCTACATTGTACATTGACAAATAATAGAAGAAACAAAAACGGTAGTCGAGTGTTACATCATACCCCATGAGTGGGTACAGTTGTAAGAAGGAGTGGGGTAAGATGTAACAAGAGAAAAAAAAAGAAGTTTGTAATTATTTTTTAGAATAAGTGAAACTGCTGCGCAATGTTTTCTTAGTTGCCCTAAGATTTTTCACATTCTTTCTCTTGGCTTTCTCTTCTGCAAGGCTTCGATTGTAAAAAAAATAATGTTGTACTCGATATATATTAACGTCACAATAATTTACAATCCTGTTAATTTGACAATGTCAAGAAATTTTTGACAAAGTCACATATACAATTTATTATAAAAAAATTTGGCGATTGTAGAAAACATCATGTATGTAACTCGTTGCGAAAGAAGTGTTTTAGGCACTTGACGTGTTGACCAACGCGGCTTACACCTCGTTGGTCAATATCACGTCTAAAACACTTCCATTACGCAACTTGTCACATAAATAGCTATTGTAAAATCCGCTTTACAGTTCTTCCATGCAATGAAAACTGCGTGCAACAAAAATTGCCCGCCTGCGCATTAATGGATTTAGATCAGCTGAGTGCAATTTTACTTGCATTACATGTGTAATACACGGAATAGAACATGCGCAATTTTTATTGTATGCAATTAAAAAAAAAATTGCAAACTGTTCAGCGGCCTTAACAAAAATACTTACCATTTGAAGGTGGGGATAGTGGTAACAAATATTGGGTATGGATGTAACAAGTTGTTACAAATATCCCCACACCCCCTATTTTTAAATTTCAGCCATCATTAAACACACACCCGCTACAATGAACCGAAGTTCACTGTGAAAGCAGCTATGAAGCTCTATTTTATGCTAGCCAAGGATGGCAAACTTACATTGACTGCTTAATGATTTATAATCAATTAATTCGAGATTGTAGAAATTACTATCTTACTAAAAAACAGTTTTTCTCTCTTTTCTTTTCTCAAGTAAACATGTGCCATTACTACGTCAAACTACCAATGACGGATATAAAGCGTCACCTAGTGATACCATTCATAAACAATTATATCTGTCATTCCACTTGACATTCGCTTTGTTACAACCATACCCATGTTACAACTATACCCACCCTCCCCTACCGATGTAATGTATCAATAATGTCACAGATGTACAGCTTCATCATGTCAATGCCAGTTACTTTCCGCCATAGGGAGCAAAAGTACAACTTTCCTCTCTCAAATGAGGGAGGAAAGTGTCTACTTTCCTCCGTGCTGGGAAAAAAAATGATTTCATATGCCCAAACAAGTTTCTTGCCGGCGCAGTGACATTAGGTTACAATCAAATGATTATATAACATGATTATATGATTATGATGTAGATGATAGTATGTAAGTTATAAGATTTTGAAAGATTTTTGCTCAATCAATATTATATCTACAATGGCGTACTCCAAATTATATTACAATTTTGTGTTCGAAACGGAACATATTTGTAGATATAATATTGGTGAAATTACCAAAAAGCTTTCAAAAATAATGCGTTTTAAAATGTTGACGATTAAAAATTCACGCACTTGAAAAATTAAACGTCAGACGAAATACGTATGTCGCAATTGACATACATGTCTGTTTCGCCTGTTCTAAGACTCGTCAGTGTCACTCGGCGACATTGGGGAGGTTTATGATTGTTTTGTGCAAGGCCTGCAAGAGCACTTTCCTCGCGTGGTTTGAATGGTATTTTTTCCCCAGCCAGTCCAATTATAACTAAGGTAAGGCGCACACGACCGACAGTCGGTGATCGGCTAGTTTGCAGGTGGATAAGCACACACGACCGATAGTTTAGTTGATGATAATTTAAGGCGCACACGTCCGACACTTTGTCGGTTGATGTTTATGTGCCACAATGGATCATCAACTACGAAATCTGATTATGTTTTTAAGATGCCATCGTAAAAAACGAAAAAACAGAAGATTTTGGGTCCATCCAATGTGAGCCAGCGGTTATTGAAGGGACAATTTCATACATTGTATCCAGATTTATGTGAACAGCCTGACAATTTTTTTAATTATCATCGTATGTCTATAAATTAAAATAAGGGAATATTTTACTAATTACTTTACATCCCCACAAGGTTAAATCCATTGGCAATATGATAAAGTGTAATTATCTACACTATTAAATAAAAAAATTCTTAACCTTACCTGCAATTCCAAACTATTCCAATTATTTATTATTAATTCGATACATACATACTTTTTCCCATAATTTCTTTTTAATATTTCGATCATGATATTCGGCACTGGAAGTATCATACAAAGCAGGACATTTTTGTACCTCAACAATTAACTTCTCTGTATCAATGTTCATGACTATCAGGTTATTAATTAGAATTTTTTAATTACAACGTAACGTATGAATTTGAGTGCTTGCGCAGAAAGCACATATAACCGATCGAATTGTCGGTCATCTGCGCAAGACTATAGCAACATATATGACTCATTTTCCCGGCCGACAGTCGACTCGGTAGAAAAATAGATCTGGTTGCATCTTTTTTGTTGGACCGACAATATAGTTGATCGTGTGTTCGTATCTATTACGTAGCATAATGTACATTGCAACCGACGTAATTGTGGTATACCGATTGTCGGCGTGTGCGCCTTTACCTAAATAAATGTATAAAAGTGGTAATAAAGATATACTTGTGAATGACATGATAGATAGTGGGCTGAAGCTGTCAAATATTTTTTGAAAACTGTCAAGTCAGCGTCGTTTTTCAAAAAGTGTTCAATAATAGTAAATAAAACTAATTTAATATCATAAATATTTAATTTAAACATTTGTATACAATATGCCGAATGATGTCGCAGAGAATGATAATCTGTCATGCACATCACCTGAAATTCGTATAGTGTCAAATGTACTGTATGTAATGTATCAATAATGTCACAGATGTACAGCTTCATCATGTCAATGCCAGTTACTTTCCGCCATAGGGAGCAAAAGTACAACTTTCCTCTCTCAAATGAGGGAGGAAAGTGTCTACTCTCCTCCGTGCTGGGAAAAAAATAATTTCATATGCCCAAACAAGTTTCTTGACCGGCGCAGTGACGTTAGGTTATAATCAAATAAATGCGTGTTCCATCTACCAATGCCTATTTCTCTGTGAAGGTCTAGTTTTACAGGACCCGCAGTTGCCCACGACTTTGGCGATGGTCTTTTCAAACAATTTCGCGAGCGCCACTGTTCCGCCACTGATCACCAACCTAGACTTCAAAACTAGAATTGAAAGTATGTAAGACGTAAGTTTAATTTTATAATCTAAGACATGAAGGAATCCGGATAAGACAACAACCGATAGAAAGGACGCATGGCTATAGATTTTCGTGTTTTAGAAGCCCGTTGAAACTTGCGAGAAGTTGGTTTAACTTATAAGTTATGCGTTACTATTTAACGGTGGATACTAGAACATCAATTGTTCTTAAGGTAGTTTATTTATATTCAAAGGAAACGTCTGGGATGAATTTGAATGTAATACTGTTTTGATGAACATAGCTTCATTCGCCTGATAGCTAGGAGTGAATAATGCAGTGCTTTTATAATAGGTTACATTTTAATTATTAAACAAATAACTTATTGAAAATCTGTTCCTTCCATAAATAGTAAATTGTTTACATACAAACGCGTTGATACATATTTATTCCCATGGAAGCAATGTGAAAGATCTACTTCAAGCACAAGCGTTTCATTCATGCAGTGAATGAAATAGACTACTTTAAGTCATATTATGAAGCGGAAGATCTGCCCTGAATGATAATGAAAGCTTCGTCTACAGCACTAGAACACATTTTAGGCTATACGTTGTTAACGATTAATTTCAAATACATGTATTAAGAACGAACATATTAAAGAGGGTTTTTGTTAGCCTACACGAGGACCCCGCTTATTTTTTGTGATTTTTACTGTCCTAAAACTAGGTATATTATATTATTAATAACCTTTCCTCCCTTCTACTTTTCGAAGACAATTCCTTTTATTTTCACATCTCGTTTATAAGGTGACTTGGAACATGCCACCAAAATATATGGAGCGGTTGGGAAGGTGAAAATATCGGGAATTTTCTTTCGTAGCAAAGCTCTTGTCTCTGGCAGACCTGAAAATGGGTAATCGCCCTTCCTTCCTTTTCAGGTCTTCAACGAAATTGTACTGCAGTAGCTTATAGAAAAAATAATGTTATAATTATCCACTTATTAAACTAAGGAACTTATAGCCGAAGAAATCCCAAAACACCAATCCATCATCAACAATTTTACGTATATGAATCAAGTTTTATTAAAGCGTAACGTTTAATTATATTTTTCAATACCTTCGAACACTTGTATTTCTGCTCGGTAGTTTCAATATTAACTATTTATCACATTACATACATTATTTCGTGTGATTTAAAAAAGCCTAGCAGTAAATGAGTTGTTTGTACATCATTACACTTACAGAAAAGGAACAAAATTAGTTCATGTATAAACCTGTGTAAACTGCCAGAAAAATATCCAGCAACTACTACCAACAAGTGGTGGAGCATCACAGTGGATATGAGAAATTTGATTTTCTTTATTTAGGCCTTTTTATTGCTAACTATAGCAATTATTGTAATTGCAACAGGTTTAAGATATAATATTAATAATAACCAACGCTATGTTTCCATATGTACCTATCGAAAACATACTGCGATCTTTTTTTTTAATGGATACTCGAGAATCACAGAATTACGAATACCGAGAGATATCTTTGATGTAACATTTCCTGTTGTAAGTTTGTTTCATATTGGTATAAAAGGAGAAAATATTGAAGCACCTTCAGTTAGAGAAAACAATTCAATTGTGTAAATGCAACACGAAAAAGCGAACAGATAATGAGAGGTAAGCCACCCGAGTTATTGTTTTGTTCGACGTACATTTTACTTAACATATACCCTTGTCTTAAAAAAATACTGTATTTCAGATTTGAACCGGAGTTTAGTTGTTTGGATACTTGGGATATTCTTTGTGTTTGGTGTGAATAGTCGCACACCCGGCGAGTATGTAGCGGATCCAGCTGATTGTTGAGCCTTCTACGAATGTACTACCGTTAAATAGCTTATCAGGAAGAGCTGCCCCAGCGGATTATAATTTAATCTTACACGTGCAGTTTGCGATTGACTCCGAAACGTTCAATGCCAGGTGGTGGTAGTAGAATCCTCCCCATATGCTGTACCTGAGGGTTGTACGGCCGCTGCTATAACTTGCAATGCATTGTGGTTAGACAGTGCCTGCGACAGCTTTTGTCAATGTAATTTATTCGGTAGGGTACATGACATGCCCTGTGCTCCTGGAACACTGTTCAACCCGGAACTAGAAGTGTGCGACTGGCCATGCACATAATTTTGATTGCGACGCTGATGTCGGTCCAGGTTTGTCTGATGAAACCCCTGGATCCGTTCAAACTTCTGAGTCTGATGAATCCACTGGATCTGGCGATGGTTGTACAGTTGCTGCTGTTGCTTGCAATGCATTGTGGCTAGATAGTGCATCATTCTAATAGTTCACATTCAAACATCGACACGCGATTTGCATAGTAGGGTACACGAAATGCCTGCGCTGAGGGCACGCATTTTAACTATATTCTCGTTGATCGTAGGACGAAGGATGTATACAAAAAAACTGTATTTTGCGGGATCTTAGGAGTAATGGCTGATACATATTTTCTTTAATATAATATACAATATACAGTGCAATATAATATAAACTCTAAAGCGAACTGGGACATTAGTTTTTTTTAACTTCTAGCAGAAATTTGATTTTGAAACTTGCAGTGTAGACATGGCCTACTGTGATCTATTTAAGAAAAATATTTTCAACTTTATAGCACTTGCGGTATACAGGGTATTGATATCAACTTTCTTATTTTAAATGGAATGGTATAATTTTTATTGGTCTAATGAATTTGGCGAGTCATTTGCAACTAGTTTATATGAGGGTTCTGTATCCCTAAACTCGACCGTTTCTAAGATATTTTCATTCTCGTTGATCTTTTGACATTTGCACTCTTTTAAATAAAATCATATATTTCATGCGATAGCAGATGTTTAGTGGTTCTACTAAGGTCGATGTAAATATAAGGACGTAGCTATACGGTCTTATAGCAACAATCACTGAATCACATACAGGCTGTTCAAAAACGCGCCTCCAATGTGGATACCTTTTAGCTAACAAAACTTTTTTTCTTTCAAATGGAACATGGTATTTTTTGCTACAGTACTGAATGCAGCGCAAAATTCTACATCGATTGCCATTAGGGTTTGGTATAGCTATTTTTGATAGTTTTTGAGATATTAGCATTTAATGCCTAAAATATGACTAATTTCGAGTACATAAAATATTTTTTTCCTAAAAACATGTATATTATTTTTTTTAGAATATGAGATAAACTGAGATATTTATCATCCAAAGTTTTCCAATTATTAGCAAATTTTATGTAATTGTAATTATAAAATATTAATAAGCCATAATTATTAGGTGACAGCAAATTACATGCTAATATTTTTACCTGCTTATTAAATCCATCAAAAAAAGGCAAATTAAAAAAAAAACTAAGAAACTACTATTCTGAAAGAACGTTTATATTGGACATTTTTCAAGACTGTTAATGGTTTGTTCCTGATTTATGTTATCTGTCTGTATCGCTTAATACATAGATTAACACTAAAAGCCAAGAAGCTGCATTGTTTAATGTATATAAATATAGATATATAATTTTTTGCGGGATCTTAGTATAATGTAATATAGGGGCTGATATGTTTTCTGTTATACACATTTCATTCATTCAGTCATTCAAATTAGGGTGGGCACTTGATGTCCGGGCACTTGAGCAAGGTGCTCATTGAACCATCCCTATTGATTCTCTTAATTCCAATCGAGCAGCTTGGTGTTTCTCTATAAAGCCCAGTATCTTGCCCAGGGATACTGAGATCCTTCGAGGGCTCCAAAATCTCTCTCGATAGTACTTCTGCCTAAAGTACCTTAAGTTCCTCACAAGTGCAGATTACATGTAAACTCGTTTCCTCGTGTAGTTCGCATCTTCTACACCACGGTTCGCTTACTCGACCTGTGTTGTATAGATGCTTTTTAATGGGACCGTGTCCAGTTACCAGCCCAGTAATGGTCTTAACTTCTTTCTTACTACCTTCTTGCTGAATCCTTAGTGATCCCACATACGGGCTCTGAACCCTTGAAGGGTCTCCTAGAGCCCTCCTTGGCTAACTCATCGGCTATTACGTTGCCCTTTATATCCTCATGTCCCGGCACCCAAATCAGAGACATCGTATTGTCTCGTGCCAGTGTATTGAGGAATAGTTTGCAGTCTCTAACTAATTTTGACCTAGTTACTGGGTTCGAGACTGCCTTAATGACAGCCTGGCTGTCAGTCATTATATAAATTTTCCTCCTCATGCAGCCCCCTTTTACAATCATTTCTGCACAGGCTGCAAGAACGGATACCTCTGCCTGGAAGACAGTTGTATGTTTCCCAGGCTTATAGATATCCTTTGATTAGGACTGGGCTCACAAATACAGGCTCCTGTGCCTTGGCTGGATTTGAACCCGTCCGTGAACCAGTTATCATTAGCAGCGATCTCACTGTGTGCCTGGTCTCTGTTCGGTATGGAGATTTTCACCTTTTCAGTGAAGATAATTTCGGGTGCCATGCTGTCCGTGGGCAGTTGCAACAATGGCCCGTCCAGCATCGTGCCCGTAGTATAAGTATGCCCTCCCACCCTGAAGTTGAGATGCCACAGGTTGTTGGCTTTCAGTCTAAGAATCGCATTCATTGCCTCCGCCCTCACATAAAGCTAAAGCGGGGGGAGGCCCACAATGGTCTCCAGAGAGGCGGCCCCTGTGCTGTTAGTTGCACAAGTGATACCCAGCAACGCCTGTCTCTGAACAGCGGTTAGCTGTTTCGCTGCGGAGGACACTTCTGTCCTCCTCCACCAGACTACTGCCCCCGTATGTTATTGCCGGTCTTATCACGGCAGTATATAGCCAATGGATCACCCTCGGCTTTAATCCCCAGGTATTGCCAGCAACCCTCCTGCAGCGCCAGAATAGTTGCGTAGCCCTGGTCGTTGTTTTGACTAAGTAATTTTTCCAGCTCAGTTTCGCATCGAGGGTAATACCCAGATACTTTACTTCCTCGGTTAATTGTAACTCCTGCCCAAACAGTCTAACGCCGCCTAGGTCATCGAGTTGCCTCATGTTGGTAAACGCAACCAACTTTGTTTTTTTGTGGATTAACTGAGAGTCCTTGTGAAAGGCACCATTCCTCCGCCATTTGCGTGACGCATGATGCCTGCCTCTACGCCCGGGAACTTCCCTTTAGCTACTATGACATCATCAGCGAACCCATGCGTCCATATTCCTTTGTCGTTTAATGATCTGACGAGATCATCCACGACCAAGCTCCACAGCGGTGGTGACAATACTCCCCCTTGAGGACACCCTCTGGTGGTCCTCATGGCGATATTTTTATCTAGTAGTTATACAACATATAATATACAGTGCAATACAATATGGATTGTTTTTTGCTATTACCTAAATCTAGCCCTAATCCCTCTACTCTCAATAATTTGTATTTGAATGGTACGGTTTTCGGGTGATCTGGTAAATGTATGGCTTTATATGTGGCCAGCTCGTATTAGCAGTAATAATAATAATAGTAGCGGTTTATTGGGCAAGAAAACAAAAAAAAAATACAATTTAATGTCCTTACAGAAAGAAAAGTTATAATAACATGCATGCCAAAAGGTTCAGGATCAGCGGCTTACAGCTTAAACCGCTGTTCTTCCGCCTGAAGCAGTGATTTATTATAGTAAAAGATAATGATGAAGCAAGAACAAACAAAATCAAAATTAGATTCTGGTAAAGAACAAAGATATCAAAAATAGTAAGATCTAAAAACTAAACAGCCCCTTTCTTCGCAATTGACGGCACAAGGAGATGGGTGCAAGTTACTTATATTAAGTAGTATTACGTTTCAAAGTCTAACAACATTATAACTAAACGACTAAAAGATTTCAAGGTGGTAAGCTGGTGGTGTTAGCAAGTCCTTGTATTTGTATTTGTATTAGTTTTATGTCACTTAACTCAAGCGTCTCTTTGCAAAATAAAATCAAATATCCCATAGGATATTGTATATTTTATATGATTAATTGACAATAAATAAATTAATGTTGTCGAACATCTGTGACCAATACAACATAATGAATATAAAGAAATCAACAAACACGTTCTCACCGGAGAAACAGTTCAAAATTTATAGCTAATAAATGCGGAAAATCGAAATAAAAATTTGTCCCAGCAGTATGGCTTTCAATTAGCGATAGAATGTAGGCAAGTTAGGAAAATTCAGTACTGATGAAGGTAATATATTGAAAAAGGAGAAATCCATGAAATATAGATCATGTTTACAGAGAGATAAGTCATTTACAAGAAGATTCACAGTATTGCAATTGCAGATATTTATATACACGCTTCTACATATATACCTCATACTCACCAGATAATTAAGGAATATAAAATCAAAACTTTCCGAGAAACCCATAAGGGCCGACGATAGCTTCTACTGTCCTGACCATGCACGCAGCTCGTTTTTGTGTTTTAAAGATCTCTGCAAATTCGTCGCAGGCATGAATTTCCAACAAGAAATACAATACAAATATGTTTACCAAGATTTTGTCCTATCATTCTAATAGCACAACATATAGAGGACAAGCCTGTCGATAACAGTTGAACGTCCACCCAAGCCGATATACGCAATAATACCCAAAAACAGAAGACTGTTATCAATAGCAGTTTTAAGATTTGTTTCTCGTGTATAAAATAGGAGTGTGACTTTGCTGGTATTATTTATTATCATCAATTATTAGGATATTAGACATCAAGGTGTATTCCGGGGGTAAGTATATGACATTAGGTATCTAGTTTTGTAGTATGCTTAATGTCTAAAACCTACATCTAACTTACCCTAATTCTGCAACGAGACGCGTTAATGCACGCAGTATATCAACATTTCAAAAAAAAAAATATGTAAATGTGAAAAATAATTCGCGGATCGGGCGCCTGAACACACCAATAGAACTCTGTTTCAGGCATGAAGGTAAGGGATTAAACAGTTTGTAAATACAGAAAGTGAATGATCTTTCATAGAGAGCAGAGTTGTGACCAGGTGGTGCAATTAAATTTTTGTTTCGGACATTGATGTTACATACATCTGGCCTAAAGGTGATCTGGTCGTACTGATACGGTGGCGATTTATGGGATATTATATTATAATACAAGCACAGACACTGAAGTAATCTGCGGTGCTTCATGTTTAACCAATGCAGGTCTCGAAGTTTTTGTGAAATATGGTCGTATTTTTCTAAGACCAAATATATAGCGCAAGCAGGTATTTTGAACCTTTTGTACCCGCTGAACATCAATAGAGTCCAAGCATGGGCCATACACCTGTGCGCAATAATTAAACACAGATAGCACCATTGTCTCGCAGCGAATAGTTTTTAATCTAAAACTGAAGGCATTTCTAAAGGAATATAAAATTTGGAGGTTGGAATAAGCTCGCTTGATCAGTTCATTAATAAATTGTTTAAATCTGAGTTCATTATCGATGATCACACCTAAATTTTTAACTTCTGATCGAAAAGGAATGTGCACACCTTTAATGCCGATGGCAATGTTGTTCTGGTATTGACTACACACCTGCCTACCACCAAATAAAATAGCAACACTCTTCGAAGGGTTTAACGCCAACGCATGCCGCTTCGCAAACTCAGCAATGCCATCCAAGTCTTCCTCGATTTTCATTATCGCATTATTAAGCTCATGCGAAAAAAAAAATTACAAACCTGAGTGTCTTCAGCATACATTATAACATTTTAACTTTTTACTGAATTTGGCAGCAGGCAAGTGTATACCGAAAAAAGTAATGGCCTCAATACAGAACGCTGAGGGGCGCCCTTACCCGCACCAAGAAATCGCGAAAACTGATTATTTAAGCGGACACACTGCGTTCAACAAATAGGATCTCATGAAGTCAGTCGACACAGCATCGAAACCAACGTAATGCAATATAGATAGTAGTAAATTATGATTTAGCGTGTCGAACGCCTTGCTGAAATCCAGAAGCACCAGGACCGCGAGTCGGCCCTCATCCCGTGCTTGAATAATGTCGTCCGTTAGCTTCAGCAGTGCAGTAGTACAGCTGTACCCTCTACGAAAACCTGATTGATTTTGCGGAAGAATGTTGTAAGTATTCAGATGTTCTGTAATCTGGATATTCATGATTTTTCTAATATTTTGCTGAAGATAGGCAAAATGCTAATATCATACGCAGTGTGCAAAACTAATCTCCAATATGGATACACTTACATCAACAGAAGTTTTCTTTTTGAATGGAACATAATGTTTTATTATAGTATTCTATGCTGTGTAAAATTCAGCCGTTAGCACAGGTTTCTTATTTCTACTCTTCATAATTTTTAAAAAATTTCTTGCATTAGCCAAAACGTTTTGTTACGCATGAAAAAACGTTTCTTTTTATAGAAAGCATTTCGTTTATTATTGTTTGCAGCTGTCAAAATATTTGTCCTTGATTTATACGATTTGTTATTGCCGGTTTTCAATTTGTTTCTAAGTTTTTAAATTTCCTTTAACTCTTGAGGGTACCTATTAAATGATTAGATATTAGAAAAATGTCTAAACACAATTAATTGATAAATTGCCACCAAGCGGAGGCTCATGAAATATTGTAGAAATTATCATACTAACAAAGGTAATGAAAGGGAAATAACACTAGAAATGGATTTTAGCTTCTGCTTACCAAGCGTCATCAGCGTTCCTTCGAGTGTATAAACTCACTCTTATCGCTATCGCATCTCAAGCTTTATGCACAATCAGGTCATTACGCGAAAGAGAGTTAGGTCTGTGCGCCCCCTAAGAGCCACACGCCGAACTTTCACTAAGCAAGTGATCGCAGTATAAAGCCGGCAATGCAGCCACTTATTTAGCTCGGGTAGTTCCTCAACTGCCATACCCACTAAATTTGCTCGTGTAAAAGGAGAATGTTTGATTGCCTATGTTAGTGATCCCAAGAACGGATCATCATGATGAAATAAATGTGATATTTCTATATAGCGAGAATTGACAGTCCAGGAACTACCCGAGCTAGATCAATGACCACACTACCGACTTCATGCTGCGACCGCTTGCTGGGTGAGAGTTTGGCATGTGATTCCTAGGGACGTAGAAACTTAAGTCTCTTTTGCGTAGTGGGTGATTATACATAAAGCCGGAGGTGTGATAGCGATGAAAGTGAGTTTATACACTCAAAGGAATTCTGATGACACCCGATGGGCGGAACACGAGTTCGCTTCTTTTATTACTTCCCTCTTATTGCTCTTGCTAGTTTGGTGGTTCCTTCAACAGACCTGGTGACATTTTATCGGTTATTAGCAAGTTGCTATCACAGAACAGCAATAAGGAGAAACGCAGGTCTTCAACATTTCCTTGGATATACATTACGTCTTGAATTACATTATAACAGCGTCCTCCGAAGCAAGGGACGGCCAAGCAGAGCTACAATTGAGCCGTGCTTACGACGTTTACTTTGATTGGTGTGATACGTCTGCTAATAATGGGCCGCATTTGCATCACAATGTCGTAATTATGTTAGAGTTAGTTTTTCTAATAATTTTTGAAATTGTAAAATTTTCAATATTGTTAGGGCATTGTTGAATTAAATATTAGGGGTTTGAAGTAACTAGCAGAAATCATAGAACAATCTAATTTACACAAAAATGTCTCTGGAAAATCATTAGTAAACTTTGAAGACAGAACATGTAGTTAAAAAAAATGAAAATTTAATTAGGAAATTAACTTGAACTCTGAAAAGAGGAAAACTAAAATGAACTAGAACCACAACATCCATTCAATAAAGACTTTTAAAGGAATGTTCTTTGTGTCCGTATTAAATTTGGCTTACTCAATTTTGAATACCTAATACTTATAAACAAGCATTTTAATTAGGCATTAAAAATTTAGATTTTGTTAAAATGGTCTTTGGATGATAATTTATTTTCTAAAAGAAACTCCCTTTTCTTATACATATTTGTAGATACACAGCCGAAGACATAAAATGAATGAAACTAACCTGAGTAAAATTGTTGCAAAATAAACGAATTTGAAACTGATTTCCACTCGTAAATATATTTTCTGAAGGGAATTCATGATTTCTACAATGAAGACATTTGAATATGCTACAATAAATAATATGAACAAACCTAAACTGAAGGAAACATTGAGTGATGAAGATGAAGGATGTGTAAAAGAGATGCAATATTTATGAGTAATTAGAGGTGAAAGACATAAACTCAGAGATAGATTGCTATAAACTTGTTCGAAAGAAAATAAATTCATTCCCAAAAGTAGGGGATAAATCATTATTAACATTTAAAGAGATCGCACTAGGTGTAGTATCACGATTAAAGAACTTCTTTAAATAATCATTATTGTAATATAAAAGTATGAAAGTGCCGAGAGCATATTCGAAGGGTTTTTACTTTTCAAGATGACAAGCTTCCTTCCAAGTTCCAGCGTTGGTCGATATTTTATGAACTTATGAAAGTGAATTCATTCTTCAACACTATCAACATCCAGAATATGCAATATCCGTAAATCTTATGCATTCATTCATTCATTCATTCATGAAAGTTAGGGTGAGTACTTAATGTCCGGGCACTTGAGCTAGGTGCTCATTGTCCCATCCCTATTAAGTCTCTTATTTCCACTTGAGTGGCTTGGTGTTCTCTATAAAAGCCAGTATCTTGCCCAGTGGGAACTTGAGAACCTTCGAGGGCTCCAATAGATCTCTGCCGAAATATTTCTGCCTGAGTACCTTCAGTTCCTCACATATGCACATTACATGTAAACTCGTTTCCTCCAGTAGTTCGCATCTTCTACACCACGGTTCGCTTACCCGGCCTGTATAAATGCTTTTTCAGGGGAATGAATCTTAGGCATGCCCATATGGTCACATTGTTTGTGCCTAGCGTTCTGACTTGCTATGATGCGCTCGCTTATAACCACACAATATATTATTACATGTACATAGCTTGGTGTCATCGTATTTATCAAACAGACAGTAATATGTGGAGATAAACACCGCAGGTTCCGCGCTGGGGCCTCTCCTCTTCGTCATGTACATCAATGAGATGGATGCTAATCTTTCTGCTGATAGGGTTTGCCTATATACGGATGATAGTGATTAAAAAAAGAAGGGCGATGAAAAAATCGCAAAATCAAGAAAGCAGAAAAATGATTCTCCTCCAACAAGTTACACTTACATAAAAATAAAACACTGGACAACTGGATTTCTTCTCTGCATAGGAAGGTGGAAAGCGCGAGTATAAAGGTCTTGGGGCCGCGTGGGATAGTAAGTTGAGTTGGTCAGCCTATATTGAGGAAACGGTGAAGAAACTGCCAGCTACTATCTTCAGTATTAGAGGTATTCAAGATATTTAGAAAGTAAATCAAACAAAGATATAGTTCCTCACAAAAATTTCTTTAATATCACAGAAACAACCGGTTTCGTTCTAATCGAGCATCATCAGGCCAGAATTTTTAAAAATCAGTTTGAAATACGTGCCAACCATAGGTATAAATAATATAAAGCTATATAACAAAAGGCAATTTATGAAACATGAAAAACAAACAAAACACTTGTTGAAATATATTGTCACAGCTTAGGAACTCTTCAATAGAATAAAGGTATTAAAGAACAAAGTCTGTTTTACTATTCTATCTGTTGGGAATGTCTCCCAGAAGTTGGAGGTTCTTTGTGTAGTCCACAGTCTATGTAATAAAAAAAAATACGTACAAGAAAAGGGAGTTTCTTTAAAAAACAAATCACAATCAAAAGATTATTTTAACAAAACCTAAATTTTTAATATTTAATTAAAATGCTCGTTTATAAATAGTACACTGAGAAAAATGGGTTAAGTAAACTGTATACTTGACAAAAAATTGTTTACCATAGGTAAAGTTTTGCTTGGAACTATTATCTTCAATTAGTACCTGCAACTAAACCCAGTTTCCTGAATGCAAGTTGTTACTGTAAATAGTGCTTTTATTAACGGCTATTATACAACGTGCCTGACGAATTTGTGGTAAGTAACGTATTACTTATGACTACAGCACACGGTTAGTAGAAGTAACAAGAATGCTGATCGCTATTAAACTCATGTATTTTCTTAAATAGCTAACAACTTGCCACAACTATGATTGTTTGAGTTTTGCTGCCACCCCGTGATCGTTTTAGTGCTCCTGATTGGCTAACGCGGCGGAGTAATAAAATAGTCCCCGAGATTGCAAGCGCGGGCTAGCGTCAAATAAGAGTTGCGGACAGCGGACGTGTGAAAAGATCGTCGAAAAAGTGTGGCCAAGGAGTACGGCCATTGTAGGCCAGTTGGAACGCAAATATATTAAAAATACCGAGTGGGTTAACTCAAGGCCTCATCCGTATAAAGAATTCCAGCGAAAGAAGAAGTAACGAGCCTATAAGCAATCGGATGTTTCAAGATTGCAGTTTTAAACCACGTGGTGGGATATTTGAATTCCTCATCACTGTGATGATATCTGCGCCCGTTGGTGAAGTTAAAGTGTGGATGCCGCCGCTAGTGATCCGACAGTCCAAGTGCCATCTGCAGCTAAGGATACCGCGACGAAGAAGCCGACGTACGCCGACAGAAGATCAACTCGCTGAGACAACGCCTAGTGCAAAGAACCAACAGAAACCGCAAGTTTACCGCCTAGGTATATTATTTCTTTGTTTGTTATTAGTTGTAACTTCAAAGCCATATTTTTCTTTGTCCTTTGTTTAGATTTCAATAATTTCAATAACTAAATAACGTTTCAAGGGAGTCCCATCTACCCTATCTTTTATTATTGCTTTGTTCATTTTTTTTTCATTATTAAGGAATATATTTTATGAGTCATTACGTTGTAAATTGTTTAAAAATAAACTGTTCTTAAAGCGAAACCAATGTCTTTCATTCATATCAGGTAGTCACTGTGTTTGTCCTATACAAAATAAAACTATTACTAATAATACTGCTTTTTATTTAAATTTAGTTGATATATAAGTTGAACAACAAATTTAAGGTATATGGTATATATATATATATTATATAAACCATTACTTTTTTATATCAGGTATCTAGTGATCGTGCATTAATGATACTGTTTCCTTATCACAAGTAATCCAAATAGCTTGCATTAATTGAGGTTAATAATGAAGGTGTGATAGCCATTATAGAATAGTTTACTCATAGCAATACACCTACTACTTGACAAGGGCAAATTTTTACTTACCGCAACTGCATATATTCTTTGGTTTACTACTTCAATTTACTTATCATAAGTAACTTCATAAGTTACCGGTATGAATCAAGCCGTAAGTAACTTAGATTTCTTGTTGTTAGTATCAGTGTTTAGGATCTCTTTTTTACTAGTGCTAAGTAATCTGTGCTTTTGTCCTCTATCCAGCTGAACTTTTTACTTACGATAATTGTATTTTCATTTATGATTATTAATTTTTTTTCCAAGGAAATGTTCAGGACTGGTGTTTCTCCTTATTGCTGTGCTGTGGTAGCAACTTGCTAATAAAAGATAAAATGTCACTAGGCGGGATTCGTGGTCTATTGAAGGAACCACCAAACTAGCAAGAGTAATAAGACAAAAATAACACTAGAAACGCACTCATCAGATGTCATCAGAATTCCTTCGAGTGTATAAACTCACCTTCATCGTTATCGCATCTCAGGCGTTACGCATAATCACCCACTACGCAAAAGAGACTTAAGTTTGTGCGTCCCTAGGAGCCAAACTCTCACACAGCACAAGATCGCAGCATAAAGTCGACAGTGTGGTCATTGATCTAGCTCGGGTAGTTCTTGGACTGTCAATTCTCGCTAGAAATATCGCATTACTTCATCATGATAATCCGTTCTTGGAATCACTAACATAGGCAATCAAACATTCTCCTTTTACACGAGCAAATCTAGTGGGAATGGCAGTTCAGGAACTACCCCAGATAGATAAGAGGCTGCATTGCCGGCTTTATGGTGCGATCACTTGTTTAGTAAAAGTTCGGCGTGTGGCTCTTAAGGGACGCACATACCGAACTCTCTTTCGCGTAATGGCTAATCGTGCATAAAGCTGGAGATGCGATAGCGATAAAATTGAGTTTATACACTCGAAGGAACGCTGATGGCGCTGAAGGCAGAAACTCAAGTCCATTTCTAGTGTTATTCCCCTTTCACTTCTCTTGCTAGTATGATAATTTCTAAAATATTTCATGAGCCTTCGATTGGTGGCATTTTATCTATTAATTGAATTTAAACATTTTCCTTTGCTTAATATCTAATAATTTAACGGGTACCCTCAAGAATTAAAGGAAATTTAAAAACTTAGTAAACAAGAGAAAACCGGCAATAATAAATCGCATAAATCAAGCACAAATATTTTGATAGCTCCAAGTAATAATACACAAAATGCTATGAAAAGAAATGTAATTTTTTATGTGTTTCGGCTAATGCAAGAAATTTTAAAAAATTAGAAGAATAGAAATAAGAAACCTTTGGCTAATGATTGAATTTCACATAGCACAGAATACTATAATAAAACACTATGTTCCATTCGAAAAGAAAACTGCTGTTAATGTAAGTATGTATGTTAATGTAATATTGGAGATTGGTTTTGCACTCTGCGTATGATATAGTGCTGAATACTACAAAATTAGATACTTACTGTCTTATAGTTACCTCCGGAATAGTAAACACCTCGATGTCTAATATCCTAATAATTAATAATAATAAAATCATTCTTAATACCAGCAAAGTAAAACTGCTGTTTTATATACAAGAAACAAATCTTAAAACTGCTATTAATAACAGCCTTCTATCTTGGGTGGACTAAGCACGTTCAAGTGTTATCGACAGACTTGTCATCTACATGTTATGCTATTAGAATGATAGGACAAAATCTTAGTGAACATGCTGCTACAGTGATTTATTTTGCACTAACATGAGGTAGTGCATTTCTTGTTGGAAATTCATCCCTGCGACGAATTTACTCGAGATCTTTAAAACAGAAAAACGAGCTGCGCGTATGGTGAGGACAGCAGAGCTCACTGTCGACGTCGGCCATTATTTGCTTCTCGGAAAGTTCTAACTTTATATTCCTTAATCATCTGGTGAGTATGATGCACAAATATACAAGCAAATATATAAATATCCGCAATTGCAACACTGTTAATCTTTTTAAAACTGATCCTCTAAATATGATCTATATTTCACCGGTTTCTCCTTTTTCAATAAATAAATACCTTCATCAGTACTGAATTCTCCTAATTTACCTACATTCGATAGCAAATTGAAAGCTGGGACATGTTTTTATTTTTATTTTCCGCGTTTGTTAGCTATAAATTCTGAACTGTTTCTCCGGTGTGAACGTGTTTGTTGATGTCTTTATATTCATTATGTTGTATTGTTCGCAGACGTTCGACAACATTAATTTATTTATTGACAATAATAATAATAATAATAAATAATTTATTCTGCTTAGACATTATTACATGTTTTGCAGAGGAGTTCGTAACAATATATAACGTAAAACATCACTATCAGCTAATCTGAAATTAAATAATCTTAATTAACAAACACAAAAAAGAATGAAATATAATAGAACTAAATGACATTTCTATTCATTCATTATAAAAGACCTTAATCGCAGTGCACCGTCAATGTAACGATAAAGATGGTTCATCCGCCGTTGGTCAGTTATTGTCAGCAGTGATTCCACTGTCATTGTTTCATCTTGATTCAGAAAGTGGATTCGGAGATGGTCATAAATGGGGCATTCAATCAAAAAGTGTTGTAATGTTTCCGGGTCGTGAGTGTTGCAGATGGTGCACGTTTCGTCAGTCCTGATTGTGTAGGTATTCCTATTGTGGTACCATTTAATTTCGTTTTTATTTGCAACGCGAGTTTGGCTGATCAATCTAGTTTTTTTTATATTCATTTTAAATTTTATATATTCCTCACCCATTCCTAAACTGCTTATATGGCGGTACAGGGGTGCAAATTCTGATGTCATTGCTGCATCAATGTCTTTACTAAGTAGATGGTTAGTCATTTTTTGTAATATATCGTCTTTGTTTATTTTTATTAGTGAGGATGTTTGTTTCGTATTCCATACGTTTAATTCGCCGATCTCTGTACAAATCTCCTTTAGTTGTGATACCCAGTTTATGCGTCTTTTATTATTTGATGTTTGGTCAAGGTATACTAGCGCATTGTAACATTGCTTAGGAAGACGGTCGTCGTGCATATCGAGAATCTTTTGCCACCAATTACATATCCTTTTAGTTGCTTCTACTTTGATATGTGTTTGCCTCGTCTCAAGTCGTACTATATATCCTGGTGTATTCCTTGGCCAATGGTAGATTCTCTTGAGAAATCAACTTGCACTTTTCCTATCGTGTCCATATAATGCAGGGCCCATATTTCCGCAGCATACAGGAGCGTTGAGCGAGTCATACTCTCAAATAATTTAACTTTACTTAAAAAACAAATTTCTCATATCCACTGTGATGTTCCACCACTTGTTAGTAGTGTATGCTGGATATTTTTCTTGTACTTTGTATATGTACTAAATTTGTTCTGTTTCTGTAAGTGTAATGATATACTTTGAAATATGTGGTACGGGTTGTTAGTTGGGTGACCATTCGGGCAACACTTCTCAGCGACTCGGTGTGTTCCGGCATCCTAAGCCAAAGGGCCATCAAGGCCAAGTGGTGCTGGATTATTATTATGTGTAAAAGCTAACAAAAGACAATACTGGAGATAGAATAATGTTATATTTATTTGTAATACTATAATATAAATAAGGTATGGGTATGTTTAAAAAAAAACAATTTTAATTTCTATTGAAAAACTTTCTTTAAACTCTTTGTCATCTTTATTCATTTCTCATTTTCAAAAATTGGATTTTATAATATATGATGTAATTTTAATGTTCAAATATATTTTTTCAAACAATTCCATTCACTTCACAAAAAAATAACTTTATATTTCTTATATCTCACACTATAATTAAGACATATATACGTTTTTCTGAATATGAACTTATATCAAAAATCGATTCTTAAAATATTTGAAATTTTTGTTTCAGAGATGTACTTTTGATTATGTATGATTTTTGTTCTAATGTGAAGTATATCACACGACGTCGCTGATTTCATTGGTGTTGTGTGAATATGGTTTGCTCCTCCCATTATTTGCGTTACTCCGTCGTTTAGAAAAATAGACTATAGACATTTAGCTTATAACGTTGTTTGTATAGTAAGGTTACCATCCAGGGTTTGATACATGTGTGGCTTGGGCATAGGTTACCTGAGTTAAAAGCTCAAACTCCTCTTCCTTCCCTCCCCACTTCGAAAGGAAGTTGCGTATGCTAAAACAACAACCATTGCCCCCTTGAATCCCCATACCCGTAAGAGTTCGACGCCTTATCGGAATGGACCAGTGTTGGGCAAGATAGGAGAAGTGAATAAATTTCCACAGCGACTAGATACGTTCGTGTTTATTCGCGCCTTGAGTGGGGAGCAATGTTAACTAGTGATTTATTGAGAGCCAACAAAACACGAGTATGTATAATCGCTGTAGAAAATTATTCACTTCCCCTAGCTTGCCCAACACTGTAATGGACCAGCTGGCCCCTGCCACCACATCATGTAGAGGGTTGCCGTCTGGAAACAGTTCCTCCGACCGTGTTAGGATTTCTCCAGCCTGTTAGACAGTTAGCGGCCGAGTCGAGGCTCTGTTCGACATATATCCCAGGTGCGGCACAGGGATCGGATAAATAGAACTGGCAAACAATCGCTGGGTGATAGACCACACCCGACCGAGTTACGATTGTTCATGAGCTCCCCAGCTAGTAGCAGGATCCGTTGCCAAGCCGAAGCACAACCAACTATAGTGTCCATTCCTCAGACAGCTGGAACAGGATGCCTTGGTACCAGCTAGAAAGTGAACGTTAAGGTCTGTTGTCAAACCAACCGCGTTAGAAGGTATGCCCTCGCATCGCTTCCCCAGACAGGCAACGTTTGGCAAGCCAAAGCCTATCTATCAGCCATACAAGTGTCAGGTACGCCGTCCGCTATTTTACTAGGTAAGGATAGGGCGGGCAATTATCAACAAAGCAAGGCTGGTTGCTCGACGTTGCTCAGCCGTGTTAGTATTTCTCTCAGCCTATCGGTTAGCTTACGACCCAGCCGAAGCTCTAGCCAAATTTGTTACCCAGACATCTGGGATAAGATCCCTAGCGGTCTGCTTGATAGAGTACACATCGAGACCACCGATTAGAACCACTTTGAGTCCCCCTGATTCCGAGAAGTTCGTCCATGTGTCGTTCCCTGTACAGGCCAGAGGTCGGCAGACCAAGACTTGCCTACCCACATGCAAATGTCGAGCGCCCATTGCCCTACTAACAAAGGAACACCGGCAACTGTCAAATTACAATTTCCAGGAAGCTTTACTAACTGAAAGAGTACACTGAACCAAAAATGGATTTTAAAACGATAAAAGAAATCATTGTTCACATGAAATAATGCATTACAATTGGTCGAAAGAACGAGTTTATAAAGTCAATGAAAATGATTTTATTAAATAACGGCGAAGTTTACTGAGTAATAAAACATTCATTGTATTTATGAAATCAAAATCATTGAAAATGAAAGGGTAGCTTGATTGGCTCAATGAAATATGATATTGTTGTAACGAACACCAGTTTTGTTTTAACAACTTTATTTGGTTTACTGAATGATCGTGAGTTACTAATTTTATGTGTAAACTCCAGTAGAAGAATGAAGAAATGCATCAATACAATGAACAGTATTTCTGCTGCCACACATCTTTCATTAAGGTATGCTATGTGTTCGTTGTTGCAATAACTCCAAACATTGTACTAACGAAGAAAGTATTATTTAATACTTTATTGCGATGCACGTGCCTACGTGATTCAACACGTGCATTCAAAATATTATTGCGCAAGACTTCCTTTTTTTGATACTTTGTTGATATAATGAACATTTCACTGCACTTGTGAATATACGTTATTATAGAAATGTAAATAACTGCATCTCAATGATTCGTTGTGTTCCTTTATACATATATTTAATAAATGCGTTAGCTAACATAACGTATACTTTTTGTCAAGGTATGTGATCTGTTAGTTCTTGCAATAAATTGCAAACCCTTAAAGTAACGAAGACGATATCATTTAATACTTTATTGCGTCAATATTGTGAATAATTTTAGGAAAATTATACGTAAAAATAACAATGTATATACATTCATATTCGTATTATTAACAAAAATATTTATTGAACCTATGAAAATATGGTTACCGTAAGAAATATTCTCCATGGACTAATGAAAATGATTTATTATATTAATGAAAAGGAAATTTTACGAAACCTTATTTCACAAATGGAACTCGTTATTGCTTAATCAACGATCGTAAATAATATCTTATCATAACAAGGATACATTTCGTTCTGTTTTTGTCACTCAATAAATGTAGATTAGTGATATATATCACGACCAGTATTTTTCTCGTTGTATGGTGGCAGAAGCACAATGCATTTTTTGCCCAATCGCCAATGGCCCTAAACTCGACACAGTGTTGAGCCGACTCGTGTAGGATGGTTACAATACATGTATGTGACTGCATAGGCCAACAAAAGTAAATGAGAGAGATGCCAGAGTCATAGGGCGCGTTAATTATTTGACGCTGCTCTACGTTTCTCGGACAAATACCTGCATAAAACTAAGCTGGAGCAAACACGAGGAAACATGTAAGACATTTTGCGTAAAACCTGGCGGCTTTCCCGCCTTATGGCTGTGTACTGTCACAGAATATCTAACACCCAAAATACCACCTCTTTGTCGGCTCTTTTGATCTCAGTGCGCAAAATTTCGTGACCTTGATGTCACTGTTCGGTCGAGAAGTCAGGATGGGCTTTGATAGAATTCGATACCTGACAGGACCTAACTGAAGTGAATTTCGAGAATATGATACATATCTATGTTAAAATGAAAGGATATCGTTTATTTTTACAATTATTTTACTTTCGTTTCCATTATTTTCATATTTTATCCACTTGCACTTGATAACACTATTTAAATTAACAGACGAATATAAACTTGAAGTCAGCGACGGGTGCCTAATGCAAAGAGTGAACCACAAGTTCTCACCCGATTCAATAGCGGACCAAGCTGCGCGTTGAAAATGCGCGAATCCTTCCCGCCAGGCCAAGATGATATTCTGGTTGTTAGATATTCTGTGGTACTGTCATAATTAGGCTCAGATTAACTTGGCGTCCTCGTCTGGCGGCCAAGGGTGAAACTAGTGGATGCGATTTGATACATGTGCAGCTCATCGCACACCTCGGCGTAACAGGAACAATGCAAACATCAACGATACCCGATGCTTGCGGTGGGACAAAAACAAATAAAAGAGTTCCAGAAAGAATAGAGGGGCGAATTTGCAAAAATAACAGTAATAATTTTTATTTAGTCCCACCATCAAAAGGGGGATGAGATTGTCAAATACATAGCACAATAGCACAACAAAAAAAAATGAAAAATAAGTCCAAAGTTGTTCTCAATGCAAAGACACACAAACAGATCGGCCGAATTAAAAAAAATGGAGTTGATAAAAAGCAGAAGATTTTTCTTTAGGTTGTTTCTGAATATACCGAAAGAATTTGAATCTTATCATATCCACAGGCAATGGAGCTTCTAGCCTTTCTAAAGGTGCATCCACACTACTCCTGCTCGTGCTCGTATTCGTACTTCTACTCCCGGCATGGCAAGCTTATCAGGTTTGGCACGTACTCGCCTCAACTATATTTAAAGCACGGACAAACGCGTTCGGAGAAGCGGGGAAGCGAAAAACTCAGTGGCGTTGCTTACACGCAATCTATGCCTAGAAACTTGCATGTGTATCTATGTACATATATACCTACATAGTTTTGCGAAGAGAATATTATGTAAGGTTCTGCAATCAAATGTAAGAGAACTTCATATCTACAAAGGAAAATCTAGAAAGTATTATGTGGTTACAAATTTTAAAAACTTATTAAATTACAATGAAAAGTAACAATAATTAACATAATTTAGTGAAATGAGCTTCCCTGTTTTTGGCCTAGTTGCATAATATTTTGAATAGAAGTCTTGAGGTAGGGGCCTTGACTGGATTTATTAAGATTTAACGCATTTTTTTGATAATCGTTTAAATTTAACGTGTCGCTAGATATAACAAACTTACCCTCATTTTCAAATGTATTGTTGTGGAAAATTAGAATGTTTTGATATTGATAATATGTAAATTATTTCTAATCAAATAATAAAAAGGCTTACCAAGTTTTTGTTTTATTATTTTAAATAGTTAGCGACTCTTTATTCCTGCTTGTTTTATCTTTTTTTTTTAATAAAATACAAGAAATAAAGAAAATGTCACTATTACCTATTTAAATAAGTAATACAATTATATATTTTATCTTGTTACAATGCTTAAAACGTATTCAAAATATAAATTACTTTAGCAATTCTTACTTTTCAATGAAAGCCTGAACGGAGATATTTGAGTGCTGCACAAATATAAACAAACAGCTATATCTAAGACCCCGCCAATGCGTAGAACATTGCGTTGTGGTTCGTGTCGCACGTAGTTTTTATACATGGTTGTGTCTTTCTTACTCGGCCAAAACAACTAGAAGATTTATACGGGCAATCGGGTAACTTTCTATCGACACCCGTATGTGCATGTGTTCGTTCGGAACGCAGACCTCCTTGCTGTGGCTATATTATGTATGAAATCAATCCTCACGAGCACACGACTTGCGCTGCCGGCGCTAGGCGGTAGCGAGGTTAGCGTCGCAAGCGGAGCGCATCACGTGAAGGACGCTACAGTAGAATTTCATTAAGAGCAAACAATAATTAACGGTGTTGAAAAAGCTTTTCAAACAACGTTGCCCACCTTACCGATTTATCGATAGTTCTGCCGTTTTCGAAAATCATTTATCGATATACCGATTTTTTAGGAGTTTTTCACATCCGTATACATTTAATATTTATTAATATGTACCATTATATAACTGCCTCCGATGTACGAACGCAAGAAATGTGGCGGGTAGAGCGATGCCAGACGAGCGCGATTTCACGGACGCGCTGAGAACACAGGGAGTATATGGGTGGTGCCACACGAGCGCGGACGCGAATTTGCATTGTCCTTTTGTAAATTAGATTCAAGCAGGTTTTGATTTTGGCCTGGACCCTCAGTCCAAGGTTTGATTTTTCCTGCGTAATTTCTAATTAAATGTTTTTTTTTTTAAATAAAAATTTCTGATTATTAACGTCATTCAAAATTTCTGTTCTTTTATTTCTGATTCAACCATTTCAATTGTTGGAGTAATTTTAGAAAGTCAAATTTTCAAACGCCTACATTTTACTTTTCATGATTAGTTTAATTGTGAGAGTAACCCTGAGATAAATAGTTCTTTTGCGCCCTTTTATTTTTATCCGCTGAGCTAGTAAATTTAATTTTTCATTTTTTTTTTACTTTTCATTTTGCATTTATGCTGGTACTATCAGTACACAGCAATATGTACGATAAATATCCATTCACGCGAGGAGAAGGTGGGATAGATGTAATAGCAAAACACAGTATATTTTGCATTGCACTGTATATTATATATTATATTACAGAAAATGTATCAGTCATTATCCCTAAGATCCCGCAAAATACAATTTGTTTTTATATACATCCTACATCCCAGAGATGAACGCATACTTGGAGAATAGAGTTAAAATGTGTGCCCTCAGCGCAAGGCCTATCGTGTACTCTACCGAGTAAATCACACTGACAAAACCTGGTGCAATCCGTATCGTGCTTTAAATGGACTGTGATGTCGCTTGAACTGTCTAACCACGGGCATTCAATGGCAGCTTGCGTACATCCAGAAGGCGGTGGTGGAGGCGGTGGTGGAGGCGGTGGTGGTGGAGGCGGTGGTGGTGGAGGCGGTGGTGGAGGAGGTGGTGGAGGCGGCGGCGGTGGGGGGGACAGCCAACAACATGTGGCCAGTCGCATACTTCTAGACTAGGATTGAAGGCTGTTCCAGGAGCACACGGCATATCGTGTACTCTACCGAGTAAATCACACTGACAAAACCTGGTGCAATCCGTGTCGTGCTCTAAATGGACTGTGATGGATGATGAACTGTTTAACCACAAACTGTTGCAAGTAACAGCAGCTGCTGTACATCCAGGAGGCGGTGGTGGAGGCGGTGGTGGAGGAGGTGGTGGAGGCGGCGGTGGTGGAGGCGGTGGTGGTGGAGGCGGTGGTGGAGGAGGTGGTGGAGGCGGCGGCGGTGGGGGGGGACAGCCAACAACATGTGGCCAGTCGCATACTTCTAGACTAGGATTGAAGGCTGTTCCAGGAGCACACGGCATATCGTGTATTCTACCGAGTAAATCACACTGACAAAACCTGGTGCAATCCGTATCGTGCGGTAAATGGACTGTGATGGATGATGCACTGTCTAACCACAAAGCGTTGCAAGTAACAGCAGCTGCTGTACATCCAGAAGGCGGTGGTGGCGGCGGTGGTGGAGGCGGTGGTGGTGGCGGCGGTGGTGGAGGCGGTGGTGGAGGTGGCGGTGGCGGAGGCGGTGGTGGAGGCGGCGGCGGTGGAGGGGGACAGCCAACAACATGTGGCCAGTCGCATACTTCTAGACTAGGATTGAAGGCTGTTCCAGGAGCACACGGCATATCGTGTATTCTACCGAGTAAATCACACTGACAAAACCTGGTGCAATCCGTATCGTGCTCTAAATGGACTGTGATGTCGCTTGAACTGTCTAACCACGGGCATCTAGTGGCAGCTCGCGTACATCCGGGAGGTACAGTAAAAGCGGAAGATTTAACTGCCGCCACATTGCACTGAACGTTTTGCGGCCAATCGCAAACTCCAAGTACGGAACTAAATTGTAGTCCGCTGGGACAATTTTTTCTAATACTCTCTTTAGCGGTAGTACATTCGTAGAATGCACTACAATCAGCTGGGTCCGCTACATACTCGCCGGGTGTGCAACTATCCACACCATACAAAAAGCATATTCCCAGTATCCAAATAATCAAACGCTTCTGGTTCAAATCTGAAATGTATTAGTTTTGTAACTTCATAAGCGCCAGCGACAATATGGCGGGCGATTTCGGAACGACCTTTGCGACACAATGACCGGCACTGTTGCAACTATCCGTAAGAACTTACAGCTCGACAGCTTATATTTTTCCAAAAGTTGTTCTGAAACCGCGCCGCAACGCTATTTATGGTTCTAATACGTATGGGTAATCAAATCGCGTGGAATCCATATATTAGCATAAAGCACGACTAGTAAAAGTTCTGAAGACTTACCTGCCATCCTCAGTCACTTCTTAATGATGCATCTACTCGATTAGAAAGTTGTATCGAACTGAAAATGCTATGATTTTTCTGGTCTTTTATACTAATCCGAAATCAACTTACAGGAAATGTTACATTGATGATACCTTTATCGAAATTAGTGTTTCCTGTGAGATTGTCAAGTACCTACATGTCTAAAGTAATTACTTTCAGCACCATATTCTAGATATGTATGAAGTAAAAACAAAACTGTTTTATGACGCAATGGATAGGAAAACGAGTATTCCTTAAAAATTCAATGAAAAACGTAACAGTAAACTATTGCTTCTTCTCCTATCCTATTTATGATCTTATTTTAATCGTTTTTTGTGATATAGCCGAAACATATAAAATTAAGCGTAGGCATATTTTATAGTTCACACAAAGAACACACATACCTATTACCAAACATTATACTAGTATACATATGGTCAAAGAAATGTTCCACTGGCGAAATATAGATAGCACCACAAGTATTAGCTTATGAAAATATATTACCACTACAAACCTTCAACAATAGAAATTTTTAGCTATTCTGACTTGCTTTGTACGGTACTAAATTTTTCTCCTCATAAATAAATAAACACAATACAATAACGAGCATGTTTATTCCATTTAGGAGTTAGGTACGGTCTCAGAAAAGCGGAGTAGAATTAATATCTCTGTTTTGGTGCAGATTTTATACGAAAATGGAGGAAATAGTTTCAGCTTTCGACTATAGTAGCTCTGTTTTGGAACAAAATGTATTCAAACAACGACTCCATATTTCATTCCATTAAATTTTTACTTCAGAATGGGAACAACACAAAAAAAGTGACGCGGCAGAAAATTTCAAATACGCACAGCTGTCAATGTTTCTTCATAAAAATGTGGTCCCACAATGAAATTGTCTATTACACCACACCATACATTAACACTGAATCGATTTCGATGCCGCACTACTTGAAAATTATTTTCTGGCTTTTCTACGCGCCCACACGTGTTTGTTTTTCCGATTAAACATGCCGCAATTGGAAAAAATTTGTATCGTCGGTCTATAAAATATTTTATGAAAGTCCAAGTCTACTTGCAAATTTTGAATAAACCAGTTACAAAAATTTAGTCTACGTTGTGCATTTCTAGGATAAAGGGCTTGTACTGAATGAATTTTGAATGCTTTATATTTGTGTTCCTTGAAAATTTTATGCACGTAATCAATTGACTAATTACACTCCCGCGCAGCATCCCTCACCGAAAACGAAGCATTTTGTTAGAAAAAAACAATAATTTTCATATTTTCATTCCAAACATAGCATCTCTGCCTGTCAAAAGATCCCGTATAGTTCGCAGTCTATGACACACAAAAAAGTCGTTTTATAATTTGTTATAGCCAATGATTAGAGAGACTCAAAAATGTAAAAAATATATCGCTGTCCCATTTAAAAACATACATTCTATAGTCGTATCTTAGTAACCAAGCGCTCTTTGGTTTTTTATGCGCATAGCACGAAATGCACACGGAGAGTACACGAACTGTATCTCTAAAATAAAAAAGTTAGCTATTGTAGAATGTTTTGTGAACACCTCGAATGAACAGGGCATGACTTTCTTTATAACTCTCGTAATAGTGATTCTACAGAAACGTTATTTTATACTGTGTTATAGTCAATGATTAGAGAAACTCAAAAATGTAAAAATATATCGGATATCCCATTTAAAAAAAAATACATGCCATAGTCGTATCCTAGCAACCAAGCGCTCTTTTGTGTTTTTTGCCATAGCACGAAATGCACACGGAGAAGTACACGAACTGTATCTCTAAAATAAAATTTAGCTATTGTAGAATGTTTTGTGAACACTCGAATGAACAGGGCATGACTTTCTTTATAACTCTCGTAATCGTGATTCTACAGAAAAGTCGTTTTATACTGTGTTATAGCCAATGATTAGAAAAACTCAAAAATGTAAAAATATATCGGGTATCCCATTTAAAAAAATGCATGCTATAGTCGTATCCTAGCAGCCAAGCGCTCTTTTGTTTTTTATGCCATAGTATGAAATGCAGATGGAGAGGTACACGCACTTTCTCCATTTAACCGACTCTGTATCTCTAAGAATAAAAAAGTTAGCTATTGTAGAATGTTTTATGAACACCTCGAATGAAGTGAGCAGGATTTTCTTTATAACCCTCGTAATCGTGATTCTACAGAAAAGTCGTTTTATACTGTGTTATAGCCAATGATTAGAGAAACTCAAAAATGTAAAAATATATCGGATATCCCATTTAAAAAAAATACATGCCATAGTCGTATCCTAGCAACCAAGCGCTCTTTTGTGTTTTATGCCATAGCACGAAACGCAGATGGAGAAGTACACGAACTGTATCTCTAAAAATAAAAAAGTTAGCTATTGCAGAATGTTTTGTGAACACCTCGAATGAACTGAGCATGATTTTCTTTATAACCCTCGTAATCGTGATTCTACAGAAAAGTCGTTTTATACTGTGTTATAGCCAATGATTAGAGAAACTCAAAAATGTAAAAATATATCGGATATCCCATTTAAAAAAAAACACATGCCATAGTCGTATCCTAGCAACCAAGCGCTCTTTTGTGTCTTATGCCATAGCACGAAACGCAGATGGAGAAGTACACGAGCTGTATCTCTAAAAATAAAAAAGTTAGCTATTGTAGAATGTTTTGTGAACACCTCGAATGAACTGAGCATGATTTTCATTAAAGCCTGTCAAGTTCATGAATAATCCCGTTCCCGAAGCCATGTTTGAGCATAATTTAAAAAAACTGTTTTTCTATTTAATGAGCTATCTTTCTGGAAATCCATGCGAGAGGCACATCCAAGGAGTGAAGAAGTTCCTCAGGATGCAGACCCACCATTGCCACACCGACTGCCACGCCGACTGCTGTCCGAAACAGGATCTACCGTTCGTGGGACCTCATAGAGTGGCTAGAGTTTTTGATGGAGTCACCTATGAACTGCATTCGATGGACGGTATGTTGAACATTTCCACCACGACCAAGGGTTGTTGTCAGGACCCGGAAGTAACGTTTTCACCCCTGTGTGGGGAGACAAAGTGTTGTCGTGTGCGGATAATTTCTAAGCGGAAACACTCAATTTTCGTTGAAACTATCGTTTTCCTCTTAGTAATTGGGAGATGTGCTGTGGTTTGGCACCCCGGGGTTTGTAAATTCAGTTATATTTTATTTGTTGAGATTTGTCTTTGTCGATGTGTCGGGAAAATTCTCTCAGAATTTAATTTTCCATTTTTAAGTAAGATTTTTCTAATTGAATTGATTTGATTGTTTAATTTGTTTATTTAAATGTTCAGTTGGTTTAAATTATTTTCACTCTGTAATATATTTTTATTTGATCATGTAGTTTGTGTCCTTCTTAGAAGAATTCTTCTTCTATGATCTTTGCATTTATGCGCTGCTTTGGCACGCATCTGTTTGTTATATGTATGCGATGTTTGGGCCCCTGAAGGGCAGTTACTTGAACGATAGCGTGTAAGTAGATTGTTATTTTATTTTCTTTACTGCCATTTTTGGTTATTTCGTTTAATTTTAAAGCTTTGTTCGTTTAATTTGTATATTTTATCATCCTTCAAGGAACTCGTTAAATAATAATTGGCATTATATTATTGTGTGCACAATTTAGATGTAAGATCTTTTATTATATTTGTTCTAGAAGGTATATTAAGTTTATAAAGTTATTTTTTTTTGTTGCTTTCTAGTTTGCTGATTAGTTTTGAGTAATTAATCACATCGATTTAGATGAAAAGAAGCATTGAGCTTGTAATTAAATTTCAATTTTATAAATATATTTGATTTGTCCACGTTTAAATTAATTTAGTTTATTTTAAATTTTGAGACCACGTGGATTTTTGTGAAAAAAGGATTTTCTTCTAGAACACATTTGTCCTTTGTTTGTTGAAGGATTTGCATTGTCCTTTTGTAAATTAGATTCAAGCAGGTTTTGATTTTGGCCAGGACCCTCAGTCCAAGGTTTGATTTTTCCTGCGTAATTTCTAATTAAATGTTTCTTTTTCTTTTTTTTTTTAATAAAAACTTCTGATTATTAACGTCATTCAAAATTTCTGTTCTTTTATTTCTGATTCAACCATTTCAATTGTTGGAGTAATTTTAGAAAGTCAAATTTTCAAACGCCTACATTTTACTTTTCATGATTAGTTTAATTGTGAGAGTAACCCTGAGATAAATAGTTCTTTTGCGCCCTTTTATTTTTATCCGCTGAGCTAGTAAATTTAATTTTTCATTTTTTTTTTACTTTTCATTTTGCATTTATGCTGGTACTATCAGTACACAGCAATATGTACGATAAATATCCATTCACGCGAGGAGAAGGTGGGATAGATGTAATAGCAAAACACAGTATATTTTGCATTGCACTGTATATTATATATTATATTACAGAAAATGTATCAGTCATTATCCCTAAGATCCCGCAAAATACAATTTGTTTTTATATACATCCTACATCCCAGAGATGAACGCATACTTGGAGAATAGAGTTAAAATGTGTGCCCTCAGCGCAAGGCCTATCGTGTACTCTACCGAGTAAATCACACTGACAAAACCTGGTGCAATCCGTATCGTGCTTTAAATGGACTGTGATGTCGCTTGAACTGTCTAACCACGGGCATTCAATGGCAGCTTGCGTACATCCAGAAGGCGGTGGTGGAGGCGGTGGTGGAGGCGGTGGTGGTGGAGGCGGTGGTGGTGGAGGCGGTGGTGGAGAGGTGGTGGAGGCGGCGGCGGTGGGGGGGGACAGCCAACAACATGTGGCCAGTCGCATACTTCTAGACTAGGATTGAAGGCTGTTCCAGGAGCACACGGCATATCGTGTACTCTACCGAGTAAATCACACTGACAAAACCTGGTGCAATCCGTGTCGTGCTCTAAATGGACTGTGATGGATGATGAACTGTTTAACCACAAACTGTTGCAAGTAACAGCAGCTGCTGTACATCCAGGAGGCGGTGGTGGAGGCGGTGGTGGAGGAGGTGGTGGAGGCGGCGGTGGTGGAGGCGGTGGTGGTGGAGGCGGTGGTGGAGGAGGTGGTGGAGGCGGCGGCGGTGGGGGGGGACAGCCAACAACATGTGGCCATCGCATACTTCTAGACTAGGATTGAAGGCTGTTCCAGGAGCAACGGCATATCGTGTATTCTACCGAGTAAATCACACTGACAAACCTGTGCAATCCGTATCGTGCGGTAAATGGACTGTGATGGATGATGCACTGTCTAACCACAAAGCGTTGCAAGTAACAGCAGCTGCTGTACATCCAGAAGGCGGTGGTGGCGGCGGTGGTGGAGGCGGTGGTGGTGGCGGCGGTGGTGGAGGCGGTGGTGGAGGTGGCGGTGGCGGAGGCGGTGGTGGAGGCGGCGGCGGTGGAGGGGGACAGCCAACAACATGTGGCCAGTCGCATACTTCTAGACTAGGATTGAAGGCTGTTCCAGGAGCACACGGCATATCGTGTATTCTACCGAGTAAATCACACTGACAAAACCTGGTGCAATCCGTATCGTGCTCTAAATGGACTGTGATGTCGCTTGAACTGTCTAACCACGGGCATCTAGTGGCAGCTCGCGTACATCCGGGAGGTACAGTAAAAGCGGAAGATTTAACTGCCGCCACATTGCACTGAACGTTTTGCGGCCAATCGCAAACTCCAAGTACGGAACTAAATTGTAGTCCGCTGGGACAATTTTTTCTAATACTCTCTTTAGCGGTAGTACATTCGTAGAATGCACTACAATCAGCTGGGTCCGCTACATACTCGCCGGGTGTGCAACTATCCACACCATACAAAAAGCATATTCCCAGTATCCAAATAATCAAACGCTTCTGGTTCAAATCTGAAATGTATTAGTTTTTGTAACTTCATAAGCGCCAGCGACAATATGGCGGGCGATTTCGGAACGACCTTTGCGACACAATGACCGGCACTGTTGCAACTATCCGTAAGAACTTACAGCTCGACAGCTTATATTTTTCCAAAAGTTGTTCTGAAACCGCGCCGCAACGCTATTTATGGTTCTAATACGTATGGGTAATCAAATCGCGTGGAATCCATATATTAGCATAAAGCACGACTAGTAAAAGTTCTGAAGACTTACCTGCCATCCTCAGTCACTTCTTAATGATGCATCTACTCGATTAGAAAGTTGTATCGAACTGAAAATGCTATGATTTTTCTGGTCTTTTATACTAATCCGAAATCAACTTACAGGAAATGTTACATTGATGATACCTTTATCGAAATTAGTGTTTCCTGTGAGATTGTCAAGTACCTACATGTCTAAAGTAATTACTTTCAGCACCATATTCTAGATATGTATGAAGTAAAAACAAAACTGTTTTATGACGCAATGGATAGGAAAACGAGTATTCCTTAAAAATTCAATGAAAAACGTAACAGTAAACTATTGCTTCTTCTCCTATCCTATTTATGATCTTATTTTAATCGTTTTTTGTGATATAGCCGAAACATATAAAATTAAGCGTAGGCATATTTTATAGTTCACACAAAGAACACACATACCTATTACCAAACATTATACTAGTATACATATGGTCAAAGAAATGTTCCACTGGCGAAATATAGATAGCACCACAAGTATTAGCTTATGAAAATATATTACCACTACAAACCTTCAACAATAGAAATTTTTAGCTATTCTGACTTGCTTTGTACGGTACTAAATTTTTCTCCTCATAAATAAATAAACACAATACAATAACGAGCATGTTTATTCCATTTAGGAGTTAGGTACGGTCTCAGAAAAAGCGGAGTAGAATTAATATCTCTGTTTTGGTGCAGATTTTATACGAAAATGGAGGAAATAGTTTCAGCTTTCGACTATAGTAGCTCTGTTTTGGAACAAAATGTATTCAAAACAACGACTCCATATTTCATTCCATTAAATTTTTACTTCAGAATGGGAACAAACCATAAAAAAGTGACGCGGCAGAAAATTTCAAATACCGCACAGCTGTCAATGTTTCTTCATAAAAATGTGGTCCCACAATGAAATTGTCTATTACACCACACCATACATTAACACTGAATCGATTTCGATGCCGCACTACTTGAAAATTATTTTCTGGCTTTTCTACGCCCCACACGTGTTTGTTTTTCCGATTAAACATGCCGCAATTGGAAAAATTTGTATCGTCGGTCTATAAAATATTTTTATGAAAGTCCAAGTCTACTTGCAAATTTTGAATAAACCAGTTACAAAAATTTAGTCTACGTTGTGCATTTCTAGGATAAAGGGCTTGTACTGAATGAATTTTGAATGCTTTATATTTGTGTTCCTTGAAAATTTTATGCACGTAATCAATTGACTAATTACACTCCCGCGCAGCATCCCTCACCGAAAACGAAGGATTTTGTTAGAAAAAAACAATAATTTTCATATTTTCATTCCAAACATAGCATCTCTGCCTGTCAAAAGATCCCGTATAGTTCGCAGTCTATGACACACAAAAAAGTCGTTTTATAATTTGTTATAGCCAATGATTAGAGAGACTCAAAAATGTAAAAAATATATCGCTGTCCCATTTAAAAACATACATTCTATAGTCGTATCTTAGTAACCAAGCGCTCTTTGGGTTTTTTATGCCGCATAGCACGAAATGCACACGGAGAAGTACACGAACTGTATCTCTAAAAATAAAAAAGTTAGCTATTGTAGAATGTTTTGTGAACACCTCGAATGAACAGGGCATGACTTTCTTTATAACTCTCGTAATAGTGATTCTACAGAAACGTTATTTTATACTGTGTTATAGTCAATGATTAGAGAAACTCAAAAATGTAAAAATATATCGGATATCCCATTTAAAAAAAAATACATGCCATAGTCGTATCCTAGCAACCAAGCGCTCTTTTGTGTTTTTTGCCATAGCACGAAATGCACACGGAGAAGTACACGAACTGTATCTCTAAAAATAAAAATTTAGCTATTGTAGAATGTTTTGTGAACACCTCGAATGAACAGGGCATGACTTTCTTTATAACTCTCGTAATCGTGATTCTACAGAAAAGTCGTTTTATACTGTGTTATAGCCAATGATTAGAAAAACTCAAAAATGTAAAAATATATCGGGTATCCCATTTAAAAAAATGCATGCTATAGTCGTATCCTAGCAGCCAAGCGCTCTTTTGTTTTTTATGCCATAGTATGAAATGCAGATGGAGAGGTACACGCACTTTCTCCATTTAACCGACCCTGTATCTCTAAGAATAAAAAAGTTAGCTACTGTAGAATGTTTTATGAACACCTCGAATGAAGTGAGCAGGATTTTCTTTATAACCCTCGTAATCGTGATTCTACAGAAAAGTCGTTTTATACTGTGTTATAGCCAATGATTAGAGAAACTCAAAAATTTAAAAATATATCGGATATCCCATTTAAAAAAAAACACATGCCATAGTCGTATCCTAGCAACCAAGCGCTCTTTTGTGTTTTATGCCATAGCACGAAACGCAGATGGAGAAGTACACGAACTGTATCTCTAAAAATAAAAAAGTTAGCTATTGCAGAATGTTTTGTGAACACCTCGAATGAACTGAGCATGATTTTCTTTATAACCCTCGTAATCGTGATTCTACAGAAAAGTCGTTTTATACTGTGTTATAGCCAATGATTAGAGAAACTCAAAAATGTAAAAATATATCGGATATCCCATTTAAAAAAAAACACATGCCATAGTCGTATCCTAGCAACCAAGCGCTCTTTTGTGTCTTATGCCATAGCACGAAACGCAGATGGAGAAGTACACGAGCTGTATCTCTAAAATTAAAAAAGTTAGCTATTGTAGAATGTTTTGTGAACACCTCGAATGAACAGGGCATGACTTTCTTTATAACTCTCGTAATCGTGATTCTACAGAAACGTTATTTTATACTGTGTTATAGTCAATGATTAGAGAAACTCAAAAATGTAAAAATATATCGGATATCCCATTTAAAAAAAAATACATGCCATAGTCGTATCCTAGCAACCAAGCGCTCTTTTGTGTTTTTTGCCATAGCACGAAATGCACACGGAGAAGTACACGAACTGTATCTCTAAAATTAAAAATTTAGCTATTGTAGAATGTTTTGTGAACACCTCGAATGAACAGGGCATGACTTTCTTTATAACTCTCGTAATCGTGATTCTACAGAAAAGTCGTTTTATACTGTGTTATAGCCAATGATTAGAAAAACTCAAAAATGTAAAAATATATCGGGTATCCCATTTAAAAAAATGCATGCTATAGTCGTATCCTAGCAGCCAAGCGCTCTTTTGTTTTTTATGCCATAGTATGAAATGCAGATGGAGAGGTACACGCACTTTCTCCATTTAACCGACTCTGTATCTCTAAGAATAAAAAAGTTAGCTATTGTAGAATGTTTTGTGAACACCTCGAATGAAGTGAGCAGGATTTTCTTTATAACCCCGGTAATCGTGATTCTACAGAAAAGTCGTTTTATACTGTGTTATAGCCAATGATTAGAGAAACTCAAAAATGTAAAAATATATCGGATATCCCATTTAAAAAAAATACATGCCATAGTCGTATCCTACCAACCAAGCGCTCTTTTGTGTTTTATGCCATAGCACGAAACGCAGATGGAGAAGTACACGAGCTGTATCTCTAAAAATAAAAAAGTTAGCTATTGTAGAATGTTTTGTGAACACCTCGAATGAACAGGGCATGATTTTCTTTATAACCCTCGTAATCGTGATTCTACAGAAAAGTTGTTTTATACTGTGTTATAACCAATGATTAGAGAAACTCAAAAATGTAAAAATATATCGGATATCCCATTTAAAAAAAAATACATGCCATAGTCGTATCCTAGCAACCAAGCGCTCTTTTGTGTTTTATGCCATAGCACGAAATGCACACGGAGAAGTACACGAACTGTATCTCTAAAAATAAAAAAAGTTAGCTATTGTAGAATGTTTTGTGAACACCTCGAATGAACTGAGCATGATTTTCTTTATAACTCTCGTATTCGTGATTCTACAGAAAAGTCATTTTATACTTTGTTATAGCCAATGATTAGAGAAACTCAAAAATGTAAAAATATATCGGGTATTCCATTTAAAAAAATACATGCTATAGTCGTATTCTAACAACCAAGCGCTCTTTTGTTTTTTATGCCATAGTATGAAATGCAGATGGAGAAGTACACGCACTTTCTCCATTTAACCGACTCTGTTTCTCTAAAAATAAAGAAGTTAGCTATTGTAGAATGTTCCCGTGAACACACTGCAGTTTTTTTTTATTTATAAATATTGGCATTCTCATATTTTATTTTTACTCTACCGGATTTTAAGCAAAAGTGAAGGTGATTTTAAAATGGATTAAAATATTTTAGACAGCGGTAAAGGGCATCGGTTGTCACGACCTTTGGTAAGCATGGTTCATGTATGCCTGTGTGTTTAACCTTATGGAAAACTTGTTGTGTGTCAACTAGGAACCTTGACATAACCTTGTAATAAGCATATTTCCTTTTCTTATTTCTTAGTTTGTGACCAGCTTTATAGCTTGTCGCAATATTCTTAGAAAAAGGTTGTCCAAACCTTAAATTGTAATCTGGGTAGCGGCTGTCCCGCAATCCTTTATACCTTTATACCTATAAGTGTTTCAGAAGTTATGTCTGGTATATTACAAATCAAGCCGTTCTTTCAACCGATTGTAATGATATATCAGATTAAGAATAGGCATTTGTTTCATAAAATTATATGAACGCGAACTAGTATTTGCTCTCAGAGTAAGGTTTTCGTGGCTTCCCTTACTCATACACTGAAAGAACGGTTAGCTTCACTTAAACTAATTTTTAGTTAACTAAATGCATGTTAATATATGTTGAAATAAGATTTTTAGTATCTTTCAATGTATGTGGATACTGGGAGATCTTTAAAGTCGCTCCACGGGCGTAATATTATCAATACTACCATCACTAATTCCGCAGTAGTAATTAGGTAATAGTTAATTAGGGACCACTGACATGTTTTTAGCAATGCGATAATTAGAGTAGGTTTCCTCATGCAGTAAGTACCTTCGACTAGAGCAAGTAGTTTAGGAGTGTATGGTTATTATTTTATCAATAAATGTTTGCCTTCTGGAAGCATTAGCGCGCCCATATTGACTACTGCGCCAAACTATCACCTTCGATTCGAGTTTCACTAAATTTTGAGGTGAAATTTCTCACTTCAATAGCAGACGATCAAAACAAGGAAAACATGATGAGATACACACGTAGATTACATGAGGAGATATTGAGATAAATGTGCTTTGGACAAATAAGAAATTGCGTGCAAATTCCAATCCAAGCTACTATAAAAAGTGCCGCTATGTATATTTTAACCTTTCATAACAATCGGTTGAAGGCTACAATCAATATGAGAACTATTGATGTGATCTAATAACATGAAAATATAATTCCGCAATATGAAATATAAAATAATTTGTCAATGATCGATTTGATTAATCAGTCTATTGATGAAGATAAGATTTTTCAATAGCATTAAAAATAGCTTTTGTATACCGTTAGAGCTCTCTACAATAAAGTATAGGTATAGTCGAAGAGCTAATAAAATCGGCCCTTGCATAAGGCATCTGGCTCCTTTTTTCTTAAGTAGCTTTATATAGGTTTCCCAGGATACGCAAAATATAAAGTGCATCTATGTGTATTTCATATACCATCCCGTTGCAGAACTGGGAGTACTCTCCACAGCGGTAGGCTATAGAGTTATTCCCGTTAGCTTTTCGTACGTTCATATCCTACTACTACCTAGCAGGAACCCCTTCAATGGTAGCAAGTGGAAATACGCTCCCCGGATTGAGTTCCAAATAGATATAATGGACAAAAAGAACTGGAAAGGAATTTCGTATTTGGGAAATAAGCCCTGCTTGATCTAAAACTTATTTTTAACTTAGTTGCGATTTTTTAAAATTAAGCAGACTTTTAAAGTCGAGGAAAAACTATTTTAGTTTCAGGTAAAATAGCTTTTCTGTTAAAAGTATACCAAAACATTATTAAGAAAAGTCGTTCGAAATGAAAAGTTATGAGGTTTAGGCAGAATTTCAGAACGATCATCCTACTTTTCTTTTGTCAATTTTGTCTCAGCTGAAGTACTTTTCCGTTCTCAGTGCACCAACGTTACTAAAAAAAAAGGTTGTTCAAAACGAAAAGTTGAGTTTAGAAGTTAATTAAGAAGAAGGCATGCCCTAATCTTTCATCCAACATTTAAAAAAAAAAATATCGTTTTGGCTGGGCTCGAACCTTCGACCTTTTGGGATTTTTTTCGGACGAATCAACGCTTACAATAAATGGCGTCGTATCTACACAAAACTGGTCTCAAGAAAATTCATATGTTCGTATAGAAACCAATGGTCGACCGGTACAAGCTAATGTATGGTGTAGTTGTAGTGCATGCAATAAGACATGATAAAATTATTGGCCAATGCTTTTTTAACACTATATTACCGTATTGGAAATGTTCGAAATTTTTTTTTCACCTGCCGAGAAAGACATGAATTTAGAGGAATTTTATTTTCAGCAAGACGGATATCCAGCACACGCAACGCGTCTGGTTACAATTTTTTTATACCAGCACTGTCATGAAAGATGCAATCCGTTGGCCAGTGAGATCATCAGATTTGACGCCGTCAGATTTATATTTATGTGGTTTATCTAAAAGAAAAAGTTTATTCATGTAATTTTAATCATAATTTTGAATTATTAATAGAAAAAAATAGGAATGCTATAGACGAAATTAACGCAGTAACCGTATCAAAGGTGTTTGACGAGTTCGGAATTAGAGTGTAAATATTAGCCAATTATGGAGGGAGCCAAATATAATAACTGTTTTGTATTTAATACGATTAATAAATAATATTTTTTTGCTTAGATAGTATCAATCATGATTTGTGACGCGAATTTAATAAAACCTACTTGATCTTGACATGTCTTTCACTAATTGTATTTTATTTGTTTATTGTATTTCTTTTTTATCGATGTACCTACTATTTCATTGTCGAAGCTTATACTTTTATGGACAAATGGCTAATAAAAATTATTATTATTGTTATTATTATCATTATTATATATCTTTTTAAAATTTTGTATAACAGGATAACTTTTCAGTCTGCACAACTTTTTTTGGTAATATAGTGGAATACTGTGAGCGAAGAAAGTACTTTATAACTAACAGCTTCTTGCGGGTTTCGCCGTGTCTCAGAAGCTGTCAGTATGAACAGCGAAACGTCGGGCGAAAGTTTTGACACACGGCAAGAAGCTGTTAGTTATAGTTACACCGGCCGTGAAAGCCTACGCAGTGTTAAGAAAGTAGTTTGGTTGAGGTGAAATTGACGAAATTAAAGCTACCCATTTTTTTATAAATAATACCGATTGTGAACTCAATCGGGGGACACTCAGTGTACAATATTGAACCAGTGGCGGTTTCCGTATAGGAGCACATGAACACGTGAACCCCCTAAACAAATCGTCGCTTACAAACTAATAAAATCTATTACTCGATCTTATATATTCGTGAAATATAACGCAGCGAAACGAATAAACGACGCGACGTTCCTTTCTATACATATGTATTGCTGTGTTTCATAAGAGGAAAGCTACCAACCATATTGAAATGCAATTACTATTTTATGTACACACCTGTTTGTAAGTCCAGTATAATTTTGATTGAATCGTATTAGTAGTCATGGAAGTTGAATATCATTTATCGTTTGACAACTGTACGATAGTCTGGTATCCTAGGTATCTATTTTAATTGAATGGGGAGTGACTCAATGTGATTCGTATAAAGAAAATGTATGAAAATCCTTGGTTACGTGTTGATAGTTGATAGAAAGTCTTAGAAAAAGCTGTGTCATTTCTCATCAAATATAAATCAATTAAACCATATTGCGGGGGTATATTTGGTATCGAAGGGGATAAATTCACAAATTTGGTGTTTACCATATCTGGGTACTTGTTCTACATGGGAGAGTGTGCATGTGTTTGCTGTTCCGAGTCTAATCATACATCCTGACTGTAACGAAGGAGGTGAATATACGAGCGAATCTGGATTGTCACTACAAGGAAATCACATTCGGAGATACTCTGGCATCTGTATGAACCGATAAACGAGGTATCTGGTCAAAACATTGTTTAAATTATTATTATTTCGTATCAGATTTAAATTCTGAGCTTTCGTAAGTTGGCAAACGTGGTTGGTGGTTTTCCATTCTCTTATGATAGCGCGGGATATTTTACAAGTTCCTTTTTGAATTATAGACTCTAAATTATACTGGATAATTGATAATACTTGTTTGAATATCCCAAATATACTCACCCTGAGTAAGAGTTCTCATACTTTTTTATATATTTCCTGTATAGACTTGTTAATGAATTATACATGTTATTAATGATTGCACTGTTTTATTAAAGAAAGTTCTTTATTTATTTTTCTTTTGCCGTAAAAAGCATATAGCCGGGAAATCACAATAGTATGTACATTGCGAGCAAGCGACCGACGACGGAGCACGTGCGTCGAGTAGGCGGGACTACTTAATTACATCCAATGCCTAGCCGCATAAAGAACGCAGCGGAGGTGGGGAGGGATACGGCAGATTCCATATGAACGGTGCACAAATTGAGTGTGCTCCTATGCTCGCTTTTCGTTGCGTTCTTGGGTCACGTTAACAAATCGATCGACATTAACGTTCAGATATCGTGTTTTACGGATAAACTATATTATATATATTTTGTTTATGAATGACTCACCGTTCACAGGTCGTAACTACCATAAGAACTAATACTGTTTGTTGGTGACAGTTTTATACTGAAACCAAGGGTGCGTAATTATTTTAATTTATTAAATAACATACTGCTGTAGTTTTTTTATTTTAAAAAAAACAATTATCTGAATAAATTTCTTAATTTAATGTTATTTTCATTTGAAAGTTGTTTTGATATTTTAGGATAACGATGAATTTTTTATACTTTAAGTTTTAGCAGAATTTCCGTGACTATATATAACATTATATTATTTATTTCACTATTGCTATATTTTTCCGTATTGGACGGATTTCTTTCCAGGTTTTTTGTTTGCTTTCTGGCTCTCTGCTTCGTACGTGCGAGCAAGAGAGCTAGTGTGATATAGATATCGGGGTGGCTCACATGTGTTGTTTTCTTTTGCTTGGAATTTAAAAATTTTAATAAATTAAGTGCTCAATGTTTAATCACACTCGTGCAGTTTAGATGAGTAATTAATACAGGTCTATATTAAATTTAATTTTATATTTTAGTTTAAGGTATAAGAAGATTTTCAAAGAATTATAGATGATAAAAGATGATATAATTAACACAATAATCATGGTTGTAGCAATTTAAATACTTAGTGTTAATTTATAAATATCTTAAATTTAACTTTGTAAAAAAAAGGAAATTAGACAATATATTTGTTAAATAAAAACTATCTATTTTATTTAAAACACTGATTTAAATTTTCGTTTGAGGTACTTCATCTATAGCAATACGTTTGTTAAACCCGCGCACATCAAAATCATAAACTTAAACTCATAAATCTTTAACTGTTCCCCTCGCTGTTCCCAAAAAAACGTACATTTCCCTCAAAGATACAAATAATAATTGATTTTTTTAGAAAAACAAAAATAAATTGGCAACAGCGCAGCCGCAGTTAAAAACTACGCCGCATCGTTAATCCCTCTGCAAAAAGCCGACAAAGCAAAGCCGCCACTAATGCGCTTTGGTGCAGCCGACAAACACATAGTACGTAAAAAAAAGTAATGAAATGAAATATACAGTACGTAAAAAAAATAATGAAATGCACACAAAACAAACAAAGTAGTATTGAAAGTAAACACTAAACTATGGATGCGAACAGTTTTACTGTACAACTACTACAGTTTTACAACATTTGAAAGACAATTTTAATTCGTTTAGTTATGAACAAAAAATTCAAGTTAAAAGTATGGGCAGACCAAAACCAGAACTTAATTTGACGCAAACTACAAGGGCAAATTTAGAGACTTTACAAGAAAATTTAAGAAGGACATGTACGAAAAAAATGATTGGATTTTAGTTGAAAATTTGCATGTTTTTGATTTTGTGAACACCCTACATTTTCGACCACGAGCCGCCACTGTATTGAACCTCAAAGTTTTAACTTTGCAATGTTTCAAGTAAATAACTGTTAAAAGATGCCTCTTGAGCAAACTAAAAATGTATTTTTTTTTCGGCGCCGATAGAGTCTAAGCAATTAATTGTTTGTCAGGCTCCCTCATAGAGCTAAATTTCTCTCCTAATCATCATTACGGCCCCGGAAAAAAAAACGATATTCGCAACTTAACAGAGTGAGATTCGAACTTGCGAGCCCTGACACTAGTCGAAATTCCGTAAAAATAATGCAAGAGTAATAATGTTTTTTCTATATTTGCGGTTTGGTGAGTACCCATATTTTTTTCATCAAACGTAGTTATTACATACGCAAACAACATATACAAATTGCTCCATACAGGGAGCATAACATAGTAAAATAAAGGAATATAAAATGAAATAAACATTTATTTTACTGCGTTGCACAAATTGTATTCATTTGACATTTGTAGGTATGGGTTGCTTGGATGTTAAAACTAAATATATATGGTACAGAAGTAATACGTACTCCACCAAGACAATATACAAAAAAAAAGTATACATATACATATATAAGCAGACGAGAAGTCTTTGCCGTTGGGATGAACGTGTACAATTGAAAATTTTGGGTAGCGCAGTAACTCGGAATTAAATTACTCTATTGTTCTTTATTTTTTTTATTGCCAATATTTCGCATCATGTATTTCACATAGTAGTAGTAGTCATGGCCTACTGTGATCTAGTTAAGGAAAACATTTTCAACTTTTGAGCACTTTTGGTATACAAGGTGTTATTATCACCTTTCTTATTTTAAGCGAAATTGTCAAATGTTTATCAATTTACTGATTTTAAGCCCATCATTTGTTACCGGATCGTATTAGGGACCCTAATAAGTATTCCTAAACTCAGCCATTTTCAGAGGTATTGGAATTTTGTTGTGAGGTTTTGACGTTTACCTTCTTTCGAATAAAGTTAAGTAGTTCATGGGGTATTCGCTATTCAGTTATTCTACTACTGTCGGTGCAAGTACAAGGATGTAGGTATTTAGCGTTATAACAATAATCACTGAATCATTTACAGATGTTCAAAAATACATCTCATAAAGGCCAAATTAAAAAATCTACTCTCTTTCAAATAGAATACCTTTTACCATTGCATTTAAAATATGAAAGTTGATATCAGCACACTGAGAGAAATGAAATGGTTATTTCAACATTTTTCGTAGTGTCACGAATTTGAGCATTGATTTAACCATGTTGCATTTAAGTGAATCATATGCACCTATTTGAAACAAACATTATTATATTGTGCACACTTTAGAGTTAATTTAACAAGATTATAGTGTTCAGGCGTACCAATATTTATCTTGTTGGTTAATCCCACAAATTGTCGATTTGACATTTGAAAAAGGTGTTCTTTAAATATTTACTATCGGTGTTAACTCAATGAAATGTAATATTTAATACTATTACATATAGCTGATCGCACATGCGTATAGTCAGTCAGTGTTGTTTCGAAGCGTACTATTGTACTATTTTAGTACAATTGAATAAAACGTAGTACAATAGTACCTCACTGAAGAATTTAGTACAATATTTTCAATTAATCAATTCCTTGTAATTATTCAGAAAAAAAAATACTTTCAACTGATGTAAGTGAATAGGTCGCGGTAACAAAGAAATCTGATTTTCTGATGATAGCAGATCATATCAAATTACAGAAACCTGTATTCACAAAATAGTACAATTTAATTGGAAAAATAGTACCATCTGTTTAGCCGAATCTCAAACATTGTTTAGGGCATTAGACAACACTGGTAGTCAGTCAGATCAACCTCCGGAGAAAAGACCTATGTTTGTAAGTTTCTGTAACATTAATATTGAATAATAAAGATAATCAAAACCCATCGCGCAGTATATATATAACATGGCGCAGTCAGAATAAAAAATAAACAAAATACAAAAAAAAAAAAATCAGTGAAAGGAAGAAAAAATGCAACAAATTATAAAAAAAAGTGTCAGAAAGGAACAAAACAAAATGGAGAATATATCTCAACCCGAGAAGATGAAAATGGAGGACAACCTAGCAAAAAATTGGTGGCAATTCAAAGAAGATTGGGAATTATATTCTACCGCGAGTGGTTGCAGTGGGAAAACAGCCGAAATACAAGCAGCGACGCTGTTACACTATATAGGAAAGGAAGTTCGAGAAATTTTAAATAATATTGAAATTACGCTGGAAAACACATCGATCGACAGCCGGATGCAGGAGCACGACAGAAGACACGTTTCACCCAAGGGCCGCACAAGGATGGAAGATCATTGGAAGGAGATGTCTGGCAAATGCAAATAAGATCGTTTGTAACGGATTCGAACAATTCTAGAACAGATCGGTGTACATGTTGTAATTTTACGCATGCGCAAAACAGTTGTCCAGCTTATGGTAAAATATGTGATAAATGTACCTAATCGTAAAAATCATTTTGCATCTAATTGTTTAAGTAAATCGATTAATATGATAAAAACCAATTCCGTTGAAAATAATGATTATTTGGTGGGTAGTATTACGAAATCGGTAAATGCTGATAACGAATTTTGGTTAAATGTTGTTATTAATGATTTATTATGAAACGTTAAATTGTAAATTTTTTCAAATGTATGAATAAAACCTTTATCATTTTTTAGTTATGTTATTAAGCTAATATAAGTTGAGCATATAATGCCGTAAATGTTTTTCTTCTATTACCTACTATAGTCTTCCTAATTAGGCAATATATAGCTATGCGTTGCTATCAATGGACTAATTGCTGAATGTGCGGGCGGATTTTTTATTTCATGGATTACAGTATATCTCTGTTTAATACATTAATGATACAGTAATCGATGGATCCATCGATGAAATTAAAAACTCGCCCGATCGGTAACGTGATTTTAAGTAAAATCGAAAATGGTTCCACTAACAAGAAAATCTTTTTCGTATAACCACCTAAAGGTGTTGAATTACATGCAAATAGTCATTCGATGAATACTACAGGTAGGTTAAATGAAACAATATAAGCTTTGAATCAACATTTTATAGTGCTAAACCAATATTATAAAATTATAGAGACAATTATACTTCGTGTGTCTATAACAAGTAACTGTGTTGGGATAATGTTATTGTATTATTCAATTAGCAGGTAGAAATTGTTAATGGAAAATTAAGTACATGTTCAAAGAATCACGCGTAGTCTGTTTCTTATATAACACTTATTATTATTCAGTTAACTAACGCAATTTAACATTTTTTTTACGTATTGCATTAACACTAAAAATATCATTGCTCATTGAAAAGAAAAAGTGTTCAATACACCATTTTATTAGTTAATCCAACACTTTTTTTTCTCTCGGTGCACCTGTATACCGAAAGTGATATAAAGTTGAAATATTCAAAAATCAAATTCCAACTACACAACGAACTCATACATAACAAATATTTAATTCTTACAACATTTCTTGATTTCATATAGTTGTGATATGTATTTTTGTAACGCGCCTTATTCGATTGTCTGTTTAGTTGTGTTGATCGTAAACGTGTTATTGTGAATGTTTGAGAAGATGACTTCATGTGATAGGTATTCGTGATACATCTCGCACATACGTTTAGCGTCTTTTAATTAGCGATTCGACGGATAAGGTTATTTTTTTCTAATTTGCCTATCACGATTAGAGTTCCGCAAGCTTCAGAGGTATGTGTGTATGTATCTACAAACCGAAGTACGCCAACAGCGTAACACTTTAACACAAGACTTGAATTTTAACATCGCATTGTAGCTGTGGTTAGCTTGTGGTTAGTTTGAAAACAATAATAGCTGAAAGTGTTAGTACATTATTAAACTTAAAAATATTTAAACAGTGCCTCTCCGGATACATGTTGAAAAATAGAGCGCATGCACGCCTTCTGAAGAACAAAAATTCTGTTTCAGTAGAATTTCTCAAAAACACAATACCATATCTTAGTCTAGAAAGTAGGGCTGCTCCGGGTTACCCGGGTATCGAGCTTTACCCGACATCAAGTTTTATCCGAAACCGAGTATTACCCGAAATAGAGCTTTACCCAAACCGGGTATTACCTGAAATCGAGTTTTACCCGAAACCGGGTAGTCCGTAGAAAAAATTCGGGTACTCCTATGCCCGGGTACCCGGCTTCGAGCAACAGCCTTACTAGAAAGCATATTCACATAGTAAGGTACCGTCGCTGCTGCAGTGCTAACATTTCTAAACAACACTCTTAACGCATAACAGTAACCAGTAAATTTGCAAGCAAGTTATTCTAAGTGAGTCAGCCAGAATCAACCAGTGATCCCTAGAAAGCTACATTAATTTCATAGAGGAGTTTGTTTCCCCGATATTCCATTTCCCATGGTTCTATATGAATTTTGTTTTATTTAAATGTACCTTTAGGTTGTGATGTTGGAACAATTTTTCTTGTTTTCTCCCCTCATTCCTCTGAGCGGTACGTGTTACAAAGAAAGTCTCATCCGCATTTTACAATCTGTCCGTCTTGATTTTATTTCTTTACCATCTGCAATGTAAGTTGCGACGCACACTTCTTCTTCTACCGCTAACGAAAGTATGTATGTATGTAAATGGAAGGGTGATGTTACACTGCGACCTAAAAGATCTGTTGAACGAAAGACTTCACGAAAGACTCCACTCCAAAACAGCTCACCGAAATCCAAGTGCTTTCAATTTATTAAAAAGTAGCTGATAATCCACCGAATGACATTTTTGATAGATCCAACATTACACAGACCGGGTTTCCCGACTGTTAATACTACTGTTATTTTTTGTTAAAAATTAAAATGTGGCACGTGTGGTTGATGGGCCCGCATACAACTACATATTTTGGGCTTGCTTAATATAATTTCTTAATATTTTCTTTTTTTTTCAATAAATTAAATGATTCTGGTTGACATTTTTTTTTAAAACTTTTGAGATGTTCGACGCCAGAGCTTTTGGTCTGTAGTTTCTGAAGTCTGGTTTTTCTCCCTCTTTATATTATATGTAGTAAATTCATTAGGAAAAGTACCATATTCAAAGAACGCATTAATTAACTGTGTAAGAGATATTGATTCTTCTGTACAACGTTTCAAGAGTGCAAAAAAATAATTTAATTTTTAGTGAATTACTTTTTTTTTTAAACTGTTTAGTACTTCCCCGCAATAAAAATTGGAGGGAGTTATTCCTGAAAAATACATCATAATAGTGTTTTAAATAAAAAAAAGCCATTTGCTTAGGTAAACAAACAAAGAAAATAAAAATTGTGTTTCCCTTTCTTTGTAAGAAATACGTCAGCTTATGCATAAAATATCCATTATATTTTACTCGACGATCCTCGCTTAAATAACTCATGTGCTCTCTGTTGTGTTTTCGTCGACATAAAATCACAAAAACACCTGAACTAAACAGGTGACTCATGTATGTGCAGTTTAGAAACTAAATATATGCAATTCTGAAGAAAATACGTTAGTATTTATATTTAGGTAGATACGTATTCCTGATAAGAACTTTCATTTTAAAATGGCTTCTAAATTTGTGTCATTAATTTTTTTGCCTCGGTATTATTTTAGTCAGGGCCATTATAACAATCGCGGTTTAAACCGTAGATCAATAATCTTCGGTTTAAACTTCATTTTAGACTTACAATCAATATAAATAAAAAAAAAACCCGACCTTGCCATATTTAATCCTTAAATCGCGATTGTAATAATGGCCTTAAGCAATAAATGAGGTAATAAATAACTACAAGCTGATTTAAAACTTTGTAAAATTAATAAAATGAAGGAGGAGAGAAAGGGAAGAGGGCAGTTGGCCCGTGGTTTGACGAGCCGCCACTGATTGTCTCTTTCTAGGCATTACGATTAGTAAATCTGTTTAGTAAATGACAAAAGGAGTAATAAGAACATATATTGATGTTAGGGATGTAGAAGTTCATCTTTCTCGGGAGTCGGGTACTCGTTCAGTACATTATCCGTTTTCTTATTATCCTGGACTCTAGATTACCCGAAATCGGATATTATTTGAAATCGATTATTACATATTATATCTATAAAAGTATGTTTATAAATATTTTTGTAACACATATTCACACCTTATGTAGAATTGTGCACGACAATGTTAGCGTTACTTGAACAAATACATATTTATAACTGTATTCGTATAAGTATAATTTTATATATGTACATCTATTAGGACTGTTGCTAGAAAGCGGATACCTATGGGTATTTGTGTACCCGGGTTACCGGTTTGCCGTTTCGGGTATCCAGAATTGATCGGGTATTGATAGTGATGGACGTAATAATGTGCAATTATAAGGAAGATTGGATCCACCACTAATTCTGGTAATACCCGATTACACATAATACTAAATTTCACGTAATATCCGATTTCGGGTAACATTGAGTTGCCGGGTAACAAGAAAACGGGTAGTGCAATGGACAAGTAGTCAACTCATGAAAAAGATGAGTTTCGACAGCCCTAATATCAATATACATTTTTCTTACTATTTTTGTAATTTACGGAACAGATCTACTAATCGTACTGTCTTGAAAGTGAATCTGTTGCCAAACCTGACACAGATTTGGCAAGAGATGTATACCTATGGTATTTCATAATTTAAAAAAAATGTGTGAAAATGTAGATAAAGCAAAAAGTGAAAGAACTTTAACCACAATCGTTGAAACTGGAGTAAATTCTTAGGTTGCTGCTTTTTAATAACGAAGATATATTTTTATATGTGCAGGTATACGTATATATTTTAATATAATAATTACAAGGAGTAAAATATGCAAAGATTGCAAGTTTTTTACAGTGACAAAATAACAAATTAATGTACTTCTGCTTTTAACTGTAGTAATTAGGAGTAATTTTTCCTAAGAAAAAATTTTGGGGGATGTTTTCTTAGGAAAAATTACTCCTAATTATTACAGTTAAAAGCAGAAATACATTAATTTGTTATTTTCTCACAGTAAAAAACTTGCAATCTTTGCATATTTGCCATCCTGCAGGCCTTTTCAAGATCTAATATCGACATATGTTCGGTTAGAGCGCTCGAATCTCGCCCTCTACACTAGCTTAATTGGTAAAGCGCCCGTGCGGCTTACGGGAGGATGTAGGTTCGAATCCTGTCTGAGGAGAAATTTTTTTCTTGGGAAAAATTACTCCCAATTATTATAGTTAAAAGCAGAAATACATTAATTTGTTAGAGAGCAAAATAGTTTAACGACTTACTCTAAAATTTAAAGTGAGCGACAAAGATGTTATCAATTAAAACAACCAACATAATTTTGATTGAAATTGAAGTGAATTGATACATATTTAAAAACAAGATTCTGAAAATTTTTAGCATGGCAGTAATTTTCGCTTAAGAAAACAAGGCGGAAATGAGGCCAAATGTAGATGCAGAGTTGGCTGCACGCTGCATCGCATAGATATGTATTTGTTAACCCAGTTAACTAGTAACTAGTCAATAGTCCAACAATATGGCTTATGTGGGTTACTGCGAGAAAATTACAGGCAAATTAAAAAATAACTAAAACTTTTGAAGCTTGGAAAAGTAATTGAAATTATGGACACAAGGACAAGGGTTTGAGAAACAAAAATTCTTCACAGTTGTTGTTCATTTCAGTAGTCTGCGAATCCACAAATTTTTATTCAAGTACGTATTCTCGGGTTTTCTGTTTCCTAGTACGTATATAAGTTCACCAATGTTCATTTTAAGTATTAATTTCCGACAAACAAAATTTTATTGTAACTTTGAAGAGATTCGATAAAACCCTAATTGTTGTTGTGATTTTAATTAAAAATTTTTAACTCAAGTAGTATAATGGTGCTGGTAATTGTTTTTTTTTTATGTACACTGAGTAGATAAAATAGTGTTTCAAGTAGCAACAATGCGGTAGAGTTTCTCATCAAGTATGTGATAAGATCCTCTTCAATAGGTACATCTGAAACACTAATTTTCAATTAAATTTGTATCATTGTTTAAATCAAATTCATTATAACATTAAACGGTACTATTGTAGTTTGGATTCATCGAAACATTTCGCGACAGATATTTTAGGTAGAAAAGCAAAGATAATCTGTAAGTTGTGTTAACATATTTTTTGTGTCTGTATTGTGTATTAATAATAATGATAAGTCAGTCATGCCTTGACATCCCCTGGCAACACCTTTAGCCAATTATAAGGAGCATCGACCCAGCCATAAATTATTGTTACGCCTGCGCCCGTGGAGCGACTTAAGACGTTCGTTTCTCGGCATTCGCCAAGGAGTGAGGGAAACCACGAAAACCTCACTCTGAGAGCAGTCCGTCGGGCTCGAACCGAGGACCCCGCAACTGATAGCCAAGCGTGCACACCACTAAACCATCAGCCGACTTATAGAATACAATATTATTACTGTTGCTACCATATAATCATAAGTGCAGTGAAATGACTGCGGGGTGTGTATCTATCTTAAAAGAGAAATTCAGTTCTCGTATAATAGATAAAATAAACCTCTGTGGCTGAAATCGACTCTTTTTGAAATTTGTGTGTTGAGCTGGTTACTAGTTCCCTTGCATTAAATGAACAATACGTATTTGTAGTTAAAATTAGGTATTATGGCCTGTAAAAACCAAGAAGGATACAAATGATATGTTCTGTTTTGGATAGTCTTCACAGAATAAAAAATTTAAATTAATATCAAAATAAATGTAAAAATTTTTGGTTGAATATCATTAATTCGTTAGTGCCCAGATTAATTTCACTTAAGAAATACAGAAATTTTAATATCTGAAATAGAGTTTTCCAAAATAATTCATAAACGTCACCCACATAAATATGCATACCAACAGAATCTAATCAAATTAATTAGCAGTCGGATTTTGTAATTTTTTAATTATCTGTTTGCACGATGACTACAACTATGTTATCACTCAATAGATGGGTACCTACGTGGGTACTTCAAAATTATCAATTGTTAACGAGTACCTATCTACACATTTATTCTGACTTAGTATCAATTGCATGAAAAAAAGAAGTTTGTTAGAAGTTTCCATGGTTAGAAAAAACTTCGAATTTTCAATTTTTGGACTCCAGGGTCAATATTCTCTTTCATTTTTAAATATTTTCAAGGCCGTATCACTTCCGGTTATACCGGAGGTCGCCATTAACTTGCTTATTTTAAGTGGAATACCCAAAGTATTATCTCATTTTTGGATTCCTGAGAAAATTTCATGATGTGTTCCATCTGGTTTCTTTATACTTATTTTCATTTGTCCCTCAGATAACTGGATTATTTTGAAAATTTTGAAATTTGTAAGGCTATAGCCTTATTTTCAATACAGTGCCTTTTGTCTATTGTCGACTAGTGGTAAGCGCTTTCTAAGGATAACGCAAGAAATTCGTTTCTTAAGGCCTTTCTGGACTTGGACCCTTTGCAAAACTCACTTTCAAAGTGAAATTCCTCTAATAAAACTCTTACGCATTAGGAACACTAGCTTTCCAGTGGTGCCGAGTGGTTGATCATTCTGTATATGTACAAGACACATACTGTTAATTTTAAGGTAATAATCATACAACATTCAGTCTCCTGAATGATTGTAGGTATTGCAGATGGCAAAAGACGATCTCGCAAGCCATTAGTAAAACAACGATTTTCGAAATGAACACTGCAAATTCTATGTCAGTGCAGTTAGCAGTTAATACCTAGCTCTAGCTTGTTGAAGAATATATGTTAAAACTTCTAAGGAGCTTGTATGTGAGCGAAATCCTTACCTGTCTGCAACATTTGGAAATCTAAAAAAATGTAAATCGAATTCACCAAAACTATTTTTATAATTATTAATGGAGCAACGAATGCCAGACATGGTCAATGGTAGCAACAAATTGATCAAGAAAACGCTAACTTATACTTACTTAACTAATAAAATATCAAAACAGTATGCAAATATGTTAAACGGACTAAAAAAACACACTAAATAGAATTTTTGAAATATATACAAATATTTTAAATTTGTATTCGCGAATGACAATTGACAAGTCTGTCAACTAATCATATGGATACCAAAATAATGGTCTCCAGAAAACGGTAATGGCGACGAGTGACGCTACTGATACTTCCTATACTGTGGTAATATCTTTGGCTACGATGACTGCATTTATTCAAATGTCCTTATCTCATACTATGGTATTACTTTACTTATGACCAGTGGCGTATTTATGGTCAGCTTAAATCTGGCTGCCCCCGTCAACCCAGCCAGCATTTCCTCCGATGATTTCCATTAAGTGATTTAAAAATAAATAAAATAGGTACAGAAAAAGGCATAGCGAATCGACGCAGAATAAAATTCGGCATCCGATCATTTGAAAAACCGGACTTTTTCACCCTTGAAAATGATAACACTCTGCATGTGATAAATCAATTGTAAATGTGGATTTCAAAAGTATAATTTCGGTGCGTCCGTCTAACCAAGAAGCGCTTGCCACCAGTCGAAATGGGTAAAAGGTGCAGTACTGAAAATAAGGCTATAGCCTTACAAATTTTAAAATTTTCAAAATAATCTAGTTATCTAAGAAACAAATCAAGATAGGCATAGGAAAATTAGATAAGATTCGCATTCGCATTCGTATTCGCGAATATTCGCATGTTTTTGGATACTCGCATTCGTATTCGTATTCGCAATAAATATGCGAATAAAAAATTTACCGGTTTAAATGTATAATTTAGAAAAAAAAACCAATATTTAAATATTTATTACTTTCAAGTTTCTTGCATATATTGCATTTCGCGTGTTCAGAATCAGAGAGGGTAAAATATGTTCAAATTTGACTTAACTTTTGTACTTAATTTATTTAATTTTAGACAATTTACAAACAGCATTCAATCGTAATTTGAAACAAGAAAACAACTTTTTGAGCACAAATTTGCAGTTTACACTAGAATAACCAATAACCTTAAACTTGAATTGACAAGAATAAGGCTCTCGGCTATCTCCATTGTTGTTGATGTATTTACCAAATTAATATATTTATTTTAACAAGTTTCAGTTTATTTTGAAATCGATTAGAACACCTTATTTAATTTTTTTTTTTAATGTTTTGTGTCAACTTGTGTTTGTAGTAGTTTCGATTTACGTGTTAGTGATTTTAGTTAGGCGTTTTAAGTTCGTTTTAGGTTTTGTGTGGATAAACTGTTTATAAACGTTGTAGTGGAAAAAAAGAAAAATAAAACACTGCATTCACAATCATTAATTAATTCTTTCTTTTTTTTCTCAATTTTTTTTTATTCCAACACTGTCTGCATTAATGTTTGTACTAGACTAATAGATATTTCATTTAATATGTTTTAAATTATTTAAAAAAATATGAACCACTAACAATTAGTGAAATTTTAGTACGTGTAAGTACAAACAAGTATGAAGGTAAGAGCTAAAGGAGTGTAGAACATGTTGAGTTAAAGTAAAACTTGTAATTATTAATGCTTTATTTACTTCATTACACTAAAATAAGTAAACATGAAATGTTATACTAAAGGCAAAAAATTCTTTATATCAATAGAATCACTCATCGCAAAGCAATAATGATTTTGTACTCAATTGAAAATTACATTAAAAATGTGAATTATCTAAAATTTTGTTTCAATACAAATTTGATTGAAGGAAATTGCAAAAATAACAGTTTTATTAATTTTAATAAGATAGATTTAAAAAAAAATGGGAGTTAATTTTCTTTACATTGGTGATATCTATTATTGGATTGGTAGTACTATTTGGCCCTTAAATACGTCACACCTATATGCGCAAAAGCATACCCTTATTTTCTTGTATCATGAACGAAAAGTTTCGATGTATTCGGCTATTCTCGCTGTGGTGACAGAGAAATTTAAGTCTCTGCGTGTGCGCATAGACGCTTAGTGCACGTGTTCGTATAGTTGTAAATTCAGAGCTAACAGATGGCGCTAGTAAAGTAAACAAGCTAATATTCGTATTCGCATTCGCATTCGCGAATGTCTAGCGCAGATATTCGTATTCGCAATGTTTAAAATCACTAGAACAGATATATGGGGTGTTCCATTTGAAATAAGGCAGTTAATGGCGGCTTCCGGTATAACCGGACCTTGAAAATATTTAAAAATGAAACAGAATATTGACAAACCCTGATGTCCGAAAATTCAGATTTCTAAGTTTTTTTCTAGCCACGGAAACTTCTCTAGCGAACGGCTACTGTGAGAAACCCTGTACACAGGGCAACTACCATATATAGTAGTTGCTTTCTTCACTGTTTTATAATGCAATTCAGTTTAACATGATTGCGAATAAAATATTATACCATTCTAGGTAAAAATTTCATTCCAGTGTCGGGATCTGACTGACTTCGACGCTACACGTCTCGATCCCTCAACTTGATAATGAAACATTTTCCACCTGGCATGTAATGTATCTATTATTTCTGATCTTTAAAAAATTGATTCCACAACAAAAACAGCAAAATGTGAGGAATTTAAAAATAATTATTTTGCTTGATCTGTGTGTACTGAAGAAATCGACCTATCAGAGCATATTTTTTAAGAATGATTACAATAGGTGCTGTGATGATAGATGAATATAATGTATAGACGACTGCTACTTAAGTTTTGAATGATATAATCAGATGTAATTGATATTAATTTGATTTTAATAAAAATGTGCTTATAAGTAAAATTGCACCCGGTAGAACAAAAAAGGTAATTGACAGGTTAATTATAACATGTAGATATAATGATTTATCATTTCCCTTTTATAAATTATCAGTTGTGTAAATTGTAGAAAATAATTGAATTTCTAAGAAATGTAATCAATTTCGAAAAGACAACACGCGATAAGGAAATGAAAAATAACTCTTAGTATGTTTCCCAGTAAAAAAAAAGTATGAAATGTTTTGTAGGTTGTTTAAATTAGTTTTGTATCAGCAGGTATTTAACAATGATCCCATTACAATAGAAATTATTGCATGAACAAAATCGAGTTCACTCTGTATGAAATATTTATATGTGTATATACTTATATATTCAGCCTGCCAAATCGTTCAGTGAATTACAGGAAAAACAAATGCATCGCCATATAACCAATACTCTTTGTCCGTAACACAAATCCCCAGGATCAGGTATTGAATAGATATACGGTTTACGGTAAATTACGAAACCATTCATAAGTGCGTAAAGGTTAAGTAGATACCTACTACTTATCTAATTCGCATACTAACGTAATGAATATTTGTTGTTAGATTAATATTAATCACTACTGCATAATATCATTGTTTGAATGTATTTTTTCTAGTTTTCTCCTAAAACAAAAAATGGCTATATACCTACTGCTTGATGTAATGATTGCAATCTAAAAACTATTTGATATATCTATAGTAGCGCACTTAGATAAATTCCATATATTTGTGATATATACAAGGTGCATAGAATACAGATCTTAATTAGTGTTGGGAACGATACTTTCATCATCATTCACCATAGATCATCCGCTTCATAATACGACTTCAAGCAGTCTATTTCACTCATTGCGTGAATGAAGGGCTTGTGCATGAAGTAAATCTTTTGTTCAGTTGCTTTATAAAATTTGTATATCGCGCCACTTTCTTTTCGCGCCAGAATGAGGGCGCTACACACACAACAGCGACGAGAATGAACTAAGATGGCAGAACTGTGTAACGCAAGTTGCAATAAAATCTTTTGAAGTTTATTGTATTCATTTGATTATATTCATAATCACGTTAAAAGCTACATATTCAACACTTTCTCATCGCTTTCACGAGAATAAACGTGTAGCAACCTCTTTGTATGTAAACACTTTACTATTTATTTTATCAATAAGGTATTTGCTCAAAAACTAAGTCGTAACCTATTATAAAAGCCACACCGTGAACGAAGCTGCTTGCTTCTGCCTATCACGAAATATATCCATTCAGCCTTTGTTTCATTTGTTATGTGGCTTCGCACTGCAATATTTACTCATAGTTATGCAGGAGAATGAAACCACGTTCATCACAACACTAATCTGAATAAACATGCGCTGAGTCAAAGGGAGAACGTCAGATATTTGAAATTTTTTGAAATTTAAATTTGGGTGTTGGTCTACTTATGATCCAACTATTTATAGTGAAAATACATAGAAATGTCTCGAGTACTTCAAGAGATTACCAATACCAAATATATCCGCAACTATTAAGTTAACATTGATAGGTGTAACTAAAACTAACTAAAGGATAATAGTCAGCGAGTTAGACCGGGGCCACACGGAAATTTCGCTGCGTAAATTCCGTTCGCTTGAAATTAACACGTACGGAATTTCCGCTTAATGTGGCAGTTTTTACGTTTTTGCATTAGAAATATGCATCTACAAGAGAATCGCGAATTACGATACTGAATTTTCGCGACGGAATTATCCCCAGTGTGACGCCGGCTTTAGGGTAACTACCAACATTTTCAATCGTTGGTACCTATTCGAATATGATCGATTGGGCCGGAACTAGTGCATATTAATATGCACCAACAGAGATAATATATATAATATAATTGGTTATGTTGTAGTAGCTGTATTTGTGCTTTGTTACTTGCTATCCACGTGTATTAAATTGTCCCAGAGAAGTGTAATATATACAACTATTTATTTATCTCATTCACCGAAATGTAGTATGGGTTGTGTTAATCTTTTATGTTAAATTGTAATTAGCACAAAATATAAAAATTTAATGATATTATTAAATAAAAGTTGAAATTTTTATATTATTAATATAGAACATATAATTAGTAAAAGTAACTGGAGAAAATTTAAATGTGGTTATTTAATCAGCTCCAGAACTACCTATTATTACTATTATAATTTGATTATATTATATAATAACATATTATATTAATAAACTATATGTTTTTTTTTTTATTTTCGTCAAAAAACTCTTGGCGATTCGATATTTTCCGTAGTTTATAATTACATTTTATACAATTCTCATTTTTCAGGGTTTTGTATACGAACTATAAAATACTTTAAAAAATTCAACTACAACTGAAAACCAACCTGTCGTCCATGCAACGTAGGATATTTAATTTCATGCGTGCTGTTAATATGTATACATATGTATGTGATTGGTTTTATATCTTTTTTCGTGACAACTTAGAATACGACCGTCTGTTATGAATGTTGAAAATGTTGAGAATAGTTTTGCACACGGTGCCGGCCTTTATAGATAATCGACTAAAAACATATAACAGTGACCGGCAGAAAGTGCGCAGCATATGGGAAATTTTTTTGTCTTTGAATTTAGTAATTTCTTTCTTACAGTTTACCTCTGCATGTTTTGAAACTAAAATAACACTCGTCAAATCTGTCGAAAATTTAATTGTATACGAGGGAAGGTCAAAAATATGAAAGTACGCTAAGAGTAAAGTATCTCGGTTTTTGAATTTAGAATATTATTTTATTAATAAATATTGTTCCAAATTCAACGCTATATACGAATATGAAGTTTCGTTTAATTTTAAGGAAGAATGAGATTTAATCATTTTTTCGGAATTACCTGTATACAAAACTTATTGAGATCTTACAGTAGTTATATCCTATTCTGTGCATAATTTGTCAGAGAAAATCATGCATGCTATGCCAAATTAGTTAGTTTAAAAATGTTTGTAGCCTTGAAAAAGAAAACTTTAAAATGGGATTATTATTTTTGCTGCACTCCTTGATTTGTTTTCAAATGATACAAAATAATTACATCCAACTAAAGTTTTGGGACTTCGTCTTCCTTTTTAAATAGGTCCAAATGTTAATCACCATATGTAGAACAAAAAATAAAACGCAATGCATTTCCAATAATGTCAACAGCATATATTTATTGGTTTAAAGAATAATCATATATATAATATAATTTTTTATTTAAAATAGAGAGAATAGAGAGAAAGAATAAACATTAAACTTCTACATGTCGCCCTCCGTCTTGTAAACATTTTGTCGATCTATTATTAAATTCCCTTGCAACGTTCCGTAAAAAAGCAGGATTGATTTCCGCGATACATTGTTCAATTAGATTTTCTAAGTGGTCAATATCTTTAAGTGGTCGAAATTTGTAAACCCCAATTTGTAACCCCAGAAAAAGAAAGGGGGAAGGTCTGGCGATCTTGGAGGCCAGGGATTTTCCGTATAGCGGCCGATCCATTTGTTCGGAAATCGTTGATTTAGCCGTTCTCTTACTTGCAAGATGGAATGAATGCATCATCTTGTTGAAAATAGAGATTTGCTCTTAAATTTAAGGATAGTTCATCTAAAACTTCACTAAATTCATTTTGTAAAAATTGTAAATATTTAGCCGCACTCAAATTCTCTCAAAAGAAAAGTGGCTCCACGATGTGAGTATTTATTATACCACACCAAGCGTTAACTTTAAGCGAATATTGATTTTTCTACATTCGATTATAAAATTCAGATTGTGATCAGCCCACCACTTGCAATTTTGAACGTTGCCTCGTCTGTAAATAATATTCACTTTTCAAAATATACATCATCCTCCTTCATGCCTCGGAACCATAAGCAAAATTCCATCCTAGCATGTAGATCTCGGTCTTGAAGAATATGAATAAATTTAGATTTGTACGGAAAATACTTGTTTTTTTTTTGTTAACATTGTTCTAATTGATTTTTCAGAAATACCGACTTTTTCTATTTCCGACAATGGCATGGTAGGACATTTAGATACAGATACTAAAACATTCAAACTATTTTCTTTTGCACACACTTTTTCGATGCGATTGTTTGCATTTATTTCCCACCGAACCAGTTTGCTTAATTTTTTTCACAATTCTTAAAACAGTGGAATTATGTATATTGCTATTATGCCTATTGTTAAAAATATTTGCTGTTTTGCGATAGGTATGATAATTTTCGCTATGTATCATAACTATTTCAATTTTTTCTTTTAAAGACAACTGTTCAGCATTCATCATTTTGACAACAAAACTAAATGTCTCAATGACAGTTATTTAATTTACTTGTTTGTCATGTACTCATTACTACTTTGATTTTTACAATATGTGATTCTGAACTCTAAGAAAATAATGGATGTACGTACATACATACGTGCCCAATTTTTTTATAGTTCCAGTATAGGTATGGCATTAATAAAGAAGCATTTGGTAATATTTTGAAAAAAAAAGCCATTGAAAAGTTGGTCTATGTTGTAATTATTTTGTATCATTGAAAACAAATCAAGGTGTGCAGCAAAAATAATAATCCCATTTTAAAGTTTTCCTTCTCAAGGCTATAAAAAAATTTAAAGTAACTAATTTGGCATAGCATGCTTGATTTTCTCTCATAAATTATACACAGAATAGGATATGACTACCGTATGATCTCAATATTTTTTGTATACAGGGTAAAACGATTAAATTTCATTTTTTGATAAAATTAAGCGAAACTTTATATTTGGATATAACGTAGAATTTGGAACAATATTTATTAATAAAATAATGTTCTAAACTCAAAAACTAAGATACTTTACTCTTAGCGTACTATCATATTTTTGACCTTCCCTCGTATACAATTAAATTTTCGGGAGATTTGATGAGTGATACTAAATTCAAAGACAAAAAAAATTCCCATATGCTGCGCACTTTCTGCCGGTCACTGTATGTCCCTTATGCGCATTATAGGTTATACCATGTTATACACATTATTATACTGGGAAATAACATAGTGAAATAATAGTATATTAAAATACTATAGCATGGTACAAGTAGATTAGGTATGCTTGAAAGGACAACGTTATTCTGCTGTTTTTACCCAGACGCGTCATATAAGGCGTTTACGAACATTAGATTATAAGATTATAAGGTATCTACCGACTTTCTATCCTGTTCTAGCACATTGTAAATGCTATGATTTCCTTTCACTTTCGGTACATCGGTACCCACATAGCCAAATTTAAATTGCCCATAATTATTCTTAGTAACTTCAACTTTGAAACATAACATTACCTACTATTTTGTATTACATTCATAGTTATTTTAATGCCTTTACGTTGAAATTACTGAAAAATAGTGGCGGGAAATTTAAATTTGGCTATTAGGGTATATATCCAATCCAATTTTCGTAAACCCCTACAAGGTATCACTTGACTAATTTTACACTCCATTAAAAACTTTGGCAGTTGACAGCTCCTATGATGCTCTTATGACACGGCTGGGGAATAACAGCGTAACGTTATCCTTTCGAGCATACCTAGTATATCTGTACCATGCGTGCTATAGTGTAACAATAATGACATTCGTCGTAATACGAGTTTAATGTACGATGAGTATTACGGTTATATTATTAAATAACAATACAGCAAAAAAGAAAGAAACAAGCAAAATGACAATAAGATGAATTTAAAAAGCGGTACAATTATTCCAAGGATAACATTTATTCTCGATTACTCCAAACAACTGTCAAGATCAACGTCAGAATAATCGAGAATAATGACTGCAATGGTAATGGCATAGTATGTGACATAGTATATATGTATATCGAGTAGTTCCACATCGCCGGTAGCATGGCCGGGTTTCAAACATGGCGCCCAAGGAAATTCGCGGTGTCGCATAGGTGGGTGAAATTGTAACTAAAACAATTTGAATTTGTTTACAAGCAAAAATCTAACCTACAAAGCTGTTCCATTCTGTCATTTGTTATAGGAGTGACATTCATGTTGTGCGGTTTTCTGTCAATTGTCAGTATGTTTGAGTATATAGGTTATTTTCGTACCTACTTTGCAAATTAATAGGTTTGTTTGTTTGTCTGATCTAAGCAGATCCCAGAAATTTTACGCGTTTGTTTGTATTTTAGAGCATGATTTCTGCGTGTTTGTTTGTTTAGAGCAAGCAAATCCAGATCACAAAGAGGTTGCTCTTCCTGCTCGCGATCCGGCGTCCGAGCAATTACGAGCAATTTGTGCAACATAACCTACTCGCACTAACACCGTGTTGTAAAGTATCGTTTGTAAATGTAATCTGATTTATAACTGCATCAAATATGCACGAAATAGATAATATAATGGTACCAATGTGATTGATGTAAAGAACGATCCTTATATTTTAAAAACTTCACTTGGTAGGTACATAAATACTAGTATATGATGCATTTTTATTGTAGTCAAGATTCATTAATTTGAAAAATTATATTTATCTTTCCTATTCGTAGTAGCTGTGACAATCTGACAATAGTAAATAATAAAATTAAGGTTATATTGCAATCGAGCGCGCTTGTTTGTACCATCTTTAAATCCAACTCTGAGACGCTCTCAAGTTACTCTGATGACGTGAGTAGATACTGCTCCAAGTACTCAAACCAGAGATAATATATCCACGAGATAGTAAACTTAATGTTAAGAAATTTAAACGCTTTTCATGGTGGAGGGGAGCAACGTTCAAGTCTCTGTTCATAGAGGCGCGCTATACTACGCGCGCGTAATTTAAATATATACTTATATATAAATATATGATTTTGTTACTATTTCATAATTGAAAATACTTATATTATTGTAAACATAAATATTGTGCATTGTTTACAATAATACAAGTATTTTCAATTATGAAATAAATGTATTGTGGGATTTCTATTACAATTATTCCAAATAAACGCTCTTTTAAAAGTAAATTCATTTATTTACACAAAACAGTTTATGTAATACAGAAGAATGACAAATTGTTTCTATATCCTAACATATAGAACTAGTTGTTAAATCTTAATATACATCCTTGTTGGAGAACACTGTACCACTACAGTGGTATATGTGGTATTTCAACGAGGACTATGTGAATTAACTTCTCAAATTCTTGCATTACGGCAATCATAAAATTGCTATACATTGCTCATAACAAACAAAACAGTTCTGTTAAACAATGCAATAGAAATAACTGTCGACGTTGTAATGAACCAAATTATATTTTAAGTTCCGTTTACTCACCACCAAGTATGTATTTTAACAAATCTAGTCTCTTTCATTATATGTATTTGATTCGGCACCGTTAACACATTAAGACGTATACATATACAATTTTAAATTCAAGTCTGTGTGTTAAATAAATATTGTATAAACTTTACAGGTGTTCCCAATCACAAGTAATGCCTATATAAAAAAAAAAAACTGAAATACTACATAATTATAGAATTAAACAATAGAATGCGAAGTTAATGCTCGATTCAAAATAACTTGTCTTTACCAATAGTGAAGTGAATATATAAATTGTTTATAGCGTCGAAATAATACATACAAAGTTACAATAGTTGTTTGATAAATATTGGATATAATCGCTCTTTATTCGATTATGGGAAATTTCTACTTCACATTTCGATGACATGAAAGAAAGACGTCTAGGTTTAGAGAAATTAGATAAAAACAGTAAGAATAAAGACAGAATAACGCACATTCTTGGCTCACACGTATTATCGATTTAAGTGGATGCGATACATTTTTCTTACATCACATTTTCTAAAAATTATAGAAATCAGGCTCTGGTCAAAACAGACTACAGTGTGTAACAACCAAGATATATTGGATGATTTCGAGATGCACAAATCATTAAACGCAAATTAAGGATTATTTACTTTTTTTGTTGTTGTATTTATTATATACATACTTATAGTGGACCATTTATTTATTTGTTATTTGACGTTTCTTGTAATGTTTTTCTTACAATGAATAAACATATCAATCTATCTATTGCCGCACGGTAATGTTCTAATATCAGTAGGTAAACTATTAAAGGGGTACTGTATAAATGTAGTTTATCTACAGTCCTCTAGTCTGCCTTTTACGATTTATGCATTTCCAAATCATCGGACAGTAGAAGAAATTTAAAAATGCAGAAATAACATTTTAGAGCATGCATAAATTGCAGTGATGTGGATTGGTGTTACTCCCGCAGTATCCTCGAATTCTCCCAAACATGTTCTCAATAGCGTCCTGCGAGTTCTTAAATATTGCATCTCGGATGTATTTCTAATGTGATACCATAAGGATTTAATAGCGTGGATGTTAGATTGCCATCTTTTTTGAGCCGGAGACTTGACTCTTTTGAAACCGATAAACCGCTACTGATCTGGAAAAGCAAATTAACATAAAGTTTTCAAAATAAAAAAAATGCATGAAAAGGGAAGATAATGTGTAGTATGTAGCAGAGTTGGGCACAGTTAGAATTAAGTCAGCAAAGAATTTACCCTTGTTTATATTTTAAAGTATGGAAATTTGCTAATATTTATTTTTATATATTACTAACGGATAAAGATAATACATACTTTTATTTAACCCCGCGGATAATAGATGATAAATGGATTATCATTATACAAAAAATAGAATGACTAAGTAGGTCATAACTCACAATCGCCGTTTATTGATATTAATTAGTAATAGCTACTAGTTTTGAGAATACCTCCCATCTTCAGGTTAGTTGGAAGCCAACGAAAGTTAATTAACTTAGTCTAATAATTTAATATAATATATAATTCAAATTTAATCCTACATTTTAATTTTATATGTTCACATTGTAATAAAACATTTTTTCATTGGCTTCCAGCTAGCCTGAAGATGGGAGTTATTCCCGAAACCAGCCATTTGTATACCAACTAAGAACTAAATTATTTTTATGCGTGAGTTTTATTTGAATAAATATATGCCTCAAGCCGGTATATGTAGGTATATAAATTGAAAAACCAAACAGTTCAAATGGTAACTATTATTTTCTATGTATGCAAACATAGGATTATAATTTGTACTTCATATCAATGAGGGAATAAGGCTAAAGTAGTTTAAATAACATTTACTAAATGAAATACGCGAACGGATATTTGTCAGTAAAATACATACCTATCACCTTTTCCATTTTAGTCCAAAATTCAAGAGGTGGCTAGGTGTCAGAGATTGTTACTTTCATATTTTTCCTTATCCTGGAAATTTTTTGTCCCTTTAAAACTATCGAAAAGTTCGTCAATATCTTTAATGAATATTGAGGTGGTCAATGCGTTATTCCGTAGTGTACCTAAAGTAGAAGAAGTAATTATTTTTATATTAAAAAGATAATGATGAAAATTTATCATTTTCAGTGTAAAAATACCTTTTGAAGCTGTATAAAAAAAGTAGGGTTGCAACAGAATGACTTAACAGTTGAGTAGCAACGGAAACTTTCAGAAAAACTATTGGGATAAAGGTGTTCGTTTGTGATTTTGGGTGCTGTTCTGAATAAATTGCTTTCGAGTGATACAAAAAGATCGTAAACTTAGTAAAAGAAGTAGAAATGTATAGCTGAAGCACGAGTTGACCAATTTTTTAGATACATAACTTAAAAGTGGCTGACTTCTCAATTTTAGCGGCTTTTACTTACCTAACTGCTGCCGTACTTGTTGTTGCTTTTCTGTAACTGCAGTAGTAGATGAAGAACCCTAAACAACATCGTAACTGCTATTAACTATTTACATTTTCAATATGACTATATTTATAGGTACCTGATGCATATTTAAAGTTGTGAACTCCAGTTGTTTTGTCAGGAAGGCATAAACAAGTTTCTGTACCCAACATTTGCTGCTCACCTATCTTCTGTTTGCTTCTCTTTTTCCGGAGCTATATGCTGCTCCATGAAGGACCTTCAACAAGAGTGAAAATGATTTAACCCATTATAATTTTTAATAAGTACAATTAGCTGAATTTTCGAAGGTAGGAACTTCAGATGTTTCGCCAGAAAGACTTTTTGCAAGATTCTGCAAAGAATACGTACAATTACAATTAATTTCGGCAGGTATCATGGATCAGTTACTTTTCAAAAGTATTTCTAAACACGATAATTCCACAAAAGTACTTTAAGCTTTTTTAGATTTGTTTATATTCTTTTAAATGCTTCAAGTTCTCTTAAGCTTCTTGTGCTTCTAAGTTGTATTTTGAATAACATGTTATATAACCGTTTATTTATCTATAACTAGCAAGTCATGAAGTTAACGACCGCAATATATATACGGGTTTAAGATTTTATTATTACCCTTTTAGTAAAAAAATATTACGATCGAACAAAAAAAAAAAAAAACATAACAGCGAAAATCAGGCATTAGGAAACATATGGAAAGATACACCTCCTTTAATCTACCAGCGATTGCGCGTGTGCAGATTCTAAGAATTTTAATACTACATTATTCCAGGTAAACTATAAAGTAAAATTCTACGAATGTATAAATCTCTTATCGAAAGAATTGCGGCATGTTTATCGCATAACATTAAGCGGATTAGCTTTCGGAACGATTGTGGGCATATATATTTTTCTTTTGTTCTTTATTTTAGCCATCGATGATTCGGGGTGTTCAGATGATATAATTTACAAATACTTAAAATGTGTTAGTGTATAATTATTTGACGAAAAAAGATTACTGAAGCCATTACTTGGATTACAAAGGCTGTTTAAAAATCAGTTTTATAAGATTTTTTTTTAATGTGGATGTATAAAATAAGTAATGAATTGACAATTTATATTAACAAAGTCTAAAAAATCATACACTTTGAAAAAATTGTTACCTTTAAACAAAAAAGTTATTCTTTCTTAAAGGTTTAAATTTATTGCTTTTTATGACGGCAAAAATCGAATTACAGTTTTTAGAATTTCTGTATAAATAAATATAGAGTAGATGTTTTGACTTCAAAACTTCCTTAATAATAATATAGAAAATATGAACAAGGAAAGACCTATTATGCATTAAATTGTATTGGTACACCTATTATTACAAAAAGTATTTATAATTATTTTGTTCTTCTAGGGATTTTCCATAGAAAATTTAATTAAAGTGGCAAACACTTTAATTAAATGAAAAATAAATAAGTAAATCATTTGTTTTTCAATATTCTTACTTTATGGGTATCGATATTTGTAAAGGTAGAAAAGATACATAAAGTGGATATTTATTTATTAATGTAACAATAAGTTATAACCGTCTTGGCAAAACTTAAATTTCCCACAATTATTTGTAGTAACGTCAACAGAAAGATATCAAAATAACTAGTAATCTAATACAAAACCATTAGTAATTTCGTGTTTCAATGTTGAAATTACTAAGAATAATTGTGGCCAAGAGGATACACCTGAATAACTGAAATAAAACAATTTAAATCAAAACTATCTACAGAAATAAAATTATTGTTTACAAAAATACTTATAATGATATAGGAAAAAATACGAACAGTTGATTAAAATAAAATTACGACGTGAACAATTATCGCAATTTTTTTATGCGTGCAATACAAGTAAAAATGCACCCATCCATTTGAAATCACTAAATGCGCAAGTGCTATTTGTATTGCATGCAATTTTTATTGCATGCAATAAAAAAATGGAACTGTAAAGTGGCCTTTAGAATTACGTGTCTGAATTCGTTTTAAGAACCTGTGGTCATAATTTTTGAGGTAGTTTGTACAAGTAAACAATTAACGTGTCACGAGTATTAAGTTCTATATAAGATTTTCATGCAGCTTATTTTCGACTATAAACAATCTGTATTCTTTATTATTCTTTTCCCAATTATTTTTGGCAACTTTAATGCAATGGAAATGTAGTTTGTTATCAAATAGCAGTAACAGTTAATAATAAAAACAACATATGACACAATTGATATAGAATTTGTTTGTGAACTTCAAAAACTATGTTAAAAGTAAATTGGTGCAAACATAAAGTTTACTGAAATATTAAAATATCTTCTTATCTCAAAACCGATTCTCTTTTATAACGGTGTTAGGAAATATAAATTTCCATCATGAATAACAAACTGCAATAAAGCTAGCGGGATTCCAGAAAACTTTGCAAATCATTTCAAAGTTTTGGTGGCGATGATCTGATGAAGTAATTCACCACGTCTTAACATTAAAAAATAAATGCGAAGGCGAACCATTTAAGGGAGGATTTGTCATCAATGTATTACCTAAATATTTCTTGGTCTTAATTAATACTTACTTACCTTTCTTCATCTGTTAGAAACCAAAACAAAACGTGCAAACACTGCATCACACATTAAACATTAATTCATGGGCACTGCTAAATATACAACGTTGCGTTATCCAGGCCATTCCGCGCAGCCCCTGATTCTATTATTCGTTTCGTAAAACACATTTTTTTCGGGACTTTTCAAAGCAAGTGATTATGCAACTTTTGAAACACTAGGCACTATTTTGATGATTCGAAGCACCTGCATTATATGTAACCCTTTTAACATATTATGAGATGTTCAAATATGTATTTCGGATAGGCAACATATTTTACAATTGCGACTCGTATAGCCCTCTCTGAACAGAGACTAGAACCAGCTACCCTTCGGGAGTGGGGGCGTTTACGTTTCGTAATAAGAGTTTAACAGGGCCGACTCAAACAAACAGAGCTATTAGTTGCAAATATAGCCGTCAAACGCCATCTCGAATTTCCTTAAATTGATAGACAAAACATCAAAGGCGCCGACACTTAATGAAACTGCTGGATGAGGTTTATACTGTGGTAATGGCGCCCTCTCTGTAGATTGATAGTGCTGATCAGCCATAACGCCAAAGTCGTGCGCACGGACGCGTCAAAATGGCAAGGTCGCTTCTTGTCTTATCTATCTATTGTCCAGTATAATATGTATTACTTATCTCTGGTCTTATCTATTTCGCAAGTTAAACCAGCGAACAGATAAGACAAGAAGTGTCACTTGTTGTCGGCACCTTTGATATTTTGTCGCCGGAAATATTACTTCTAGGGGTACCTACTTCATTATTTTAACACTAGGTGGGTCAGTTGTCTTCCTGGTCTTTTACACGAATCATAAAGAGCGTGTGTCTGAGAGGGATGTATAATATCAATTCAAAATGGCCGCTATTTGTCATTTGCTGTCATTTCTTGCGTTAAACACGTGTGTAGGTACCGTCAGCTGGCAAAAAACCTTGGGGCCCAGTGTTGCCTTAACCACTTTCAAAATTCTAGAATTTACATATTGTGAGTGTACTCACATATTATGCCAGACATTGGCCACTTATGTTTTGCATTTATTTTTAATTACCCGCTGTCACTTTTGACATTACGTATATTTCCATTTTATCAATGAATTTACATTAGGGACATTTCCTGTCCCAAGATTTTTTGCTAACTGAGGGTATATTTTACGGAATTATTAAAAACAATGTATATTTTAATAGTGTATGTAATAAAACAAGAAACTACAGATAAAAAAACAATACAGCAAGAAACAAACAAAATAACAATAAGTTGAATTAAAAATACGGTAGAATTATTCGAAGGTTAACATTTAATTATTCTCGATTATTCCCAGCAACCGTTAAGATCAACGTTAGAGTTAGAATAATGACTGCAGTGGCGCTCTCTCAGTGCTGTCACTATAGTACTATACAAATACGGTATGCTCGTTTTGAATCTATCGGAGGAGCGTATCGAAAACAATAAAATACATGTATGGTAAATAGCAAAATGTTAATATCCGAATTATTCATAACTACCAATTAATGTAATTCAAATGCAGCTTTGCTTTAAAAAAGTCCGTTTGAGTTGAAATTTACTTTATCCAACTTGTCTATCTGTGTTTTCGTGGTTTTTCGAGAAAATTGAATCGTGAAAACACCTTAACGCTTTTAAAATATGTTCCGTAACCCCGTCCGGATTTTCTAAACTTACCTCTCGCATTAACAAAACCCTCACGGTCGAAATGGATTTTAATATAATAATTATATTTATATGTGGCGCAATTTATGCCCCCTTGTGACATAACTTCCATATGCGCGTAAGCATACCGTATTATTTGTACCCTGAGTGCTGTCAGAACACCAAAGTCGTGCACACGGACCCGTTAACTTGCGCTACCGACTTCACATAAAATGTCACCACAAACAGTGCCACAAAGTGGAATTTCTATTATACTAGATAATATTCTATTATTAGAATAAAAAATGTAAAATTTTAAAATAAAATTGTTTTTCACCGCCTAACATTCACATTCTAATTCAAAACTACATTTTCTGAAAATCACTAATCCTATCACCTATATACTATACATGCTATCCTAATCGCCAATTTTCGATGTATTTCTACAGCACATGGTGTAAAAATATACAGGCCGTTTCATATGAAAAAAAAATACTTTTAGTACTAAGAATTTATCCCAAATTAACTCTAGATTGTAAGACAGCCTATATAATTTTGTTTACTTTTTATTCCTTGATTAAATAATAGAGGACTCACACTTTCCACAGTCAACATAAAAACCCTCTACCTTTTGCTGTGTAGCTGTTATATGCATTTAATACATATCGTTGTGCACTTTTTTTTTCACGAAAATCAAAATAACTGACACAGTAACCGATATATAGGTAAGTAGATGTGTTATAAAATTGGCTTTAAAATGCATAGGAGTATCTAAAAATGCACTAAAAAATATACCTAGGTTCCTTTGTGACATCAGTTTGGCATTAATTTCGATGTAACCGGAAGTGCGACATACATGAAGTTATTTTTTTTTTTAAAATAGATCATAGCTAACTATGTTTAACCCAAAGTTTCAAAATCGAGATATTGCAAATTCTAGAACTTTTAATGGACGGGTCCCTGAATCATTCTGTATGTTTGGCTTTTAGAAAAGCAATAAATTATTGAGAATCAATTGACTTTTTTTCCTAAATGTTTTACTTTGGATATTTTTAATAAGGAAATATTATTTTAGTATCCGGTGTGCGGTTTTGGTTTGAAGCCACTGTAAATCTGCAAATTCGACGTTGGTGTCTGTCCATTATCTATTACCTACCAAAAATTTTATTCAGTTAGAATGGAAATGATTCACCTGCAAAACTTTTATTGACAGTATCCGCTTTGAAAAAAAAAAAATTATTCAGTAATATGCGAAATAGATTAATCAAGCGACTGATCATCTAATCAATAAACAGTATTGATTGAAATCGAACGATTCTAATGAAAATACAATAAACCATCGTGATTAATACTTGTGAAATCGTATTTCCGGAGATATTTTTTTAGTATATGTATCTACATGACATCCAAGGTAATGAAGCTTATAGGAGACAGGTGCCCTGTTATCAAATGTGACATTTTAATAAGATTGATCAAATGCTGATTGAGACATTTTTAAGAGCAACTGCCATTATCATATTTAACTGAAACATGAACCTGTTTAATCGAAAATAATAGCAAAAGTATATTAAAAATGTTATTAATTCCATTATTTATTGACAAGCTATATAAATATTAAATGTCTTTCTTTATAATGATAAGAACATGGTTATGTCATACAATATAAAACTCACTAACATCTTGAAATACGTACTCAGCATTAGTACAACTACTAAAATATACCAATAATAAAACAACATATACACAAATTTAAAATAATGTACAACAGTGCTTGTAGTTCCTATTCGGTGTCTCTATTTTGAACTCTTCTCTCTTCTATTAACGCAGCCATTTTTCTATTTGCTGGTCGTTTAGCAATTATGTCAGCTTCAAAGTTTTCTAAAAATCTTTTGCCGTTATTGGTATTTATTGCGTTGTTTATATCTTTTAAATCCTAAAAATCGCATTAAAATAAAAACAGTTTTTTTTTTTTCTGATGGTACGATCGACGACTAGAAGTCTCGGCATATTCCAAAGCCAATTGGCCCGCAGGTTTACTCAGAGTGCTGTTCCTAAGACTTCTTGTCGTTAATTGTACATGAAATTACTTCTGATGTACTCCGGTTAAAGCAATAATTCATAACCCTTCCTGAACCAAATATTTTTGGGGGACTATCGTAGGGCTTAATGAAGATATTTTTTTGAATTTCCGTTTTGGGAGAAGCTATTAAAGGTTTTACTAATGGCAGTGGGCTCAGATGTAAATTAGTCGCCTAGTAAAATGAAAAAGCAAATTTAATAAAGCACATAGTCGTATGGTTAAGTGAAATACCTGATCTGAAAATCTCAAAACGAATTCCTGAATTTTTGTAACGTAAACCTTATTGTAAAAGTCTATCAAATCTGATCTAATAGTTGGATCCTCTGGAAACAAAAGTTATACTATTTGGTACTATTTCTTAAGTAAAACGTCTACGAAACATACCTTTACTGACTAAAACATTCCTATAAATATCACTGCTCGCTTGAGGTTGCGTTCTGTACTGCTTCATTATATCAGTGAAAGGGTACAATTGTTTAGTAACTTTGCTTATAACATACACCGCACACATCAACAATTGGTCCAGGTGCCTATTCTTCATGAGATCAGTATAACGTACAGAGTGTTCAAAAACAGTCCATATTTTACATTGCAAATCCATTGCAGGTTTACCGAGTTTAGAACATAAGTGGTCCATCCTTACGCCCGCTAGATTATAGAACTGGAATAGGGGACTAGTAATATATAATTCGACATAAAAATTTGCGCTGGTACCTTTCGGAATATTATACCAAGAGATCCACTCTTTTTGGGCTTTACGTCTGGAATTTGAGCCGGAGGAGCAGAAGCGGTTTGTTCTGTGTTCTGGGGATCTAGAATTTTCACGAGTTTTTTGTTGCCCTCTTCGTCACTGACTACTTAAAAAATAATTAGAAATATAAAAAATGCGCATTACAGAAATTTATATAATTAAATACAGTACATACTCATATAAATAAATACAGTGTTATACAGAAATATCTTTCCGCAGATGAATAATTTCGAACTTCAGGCATAGAATTATTCTATATCTAGCATTTGTACATTTTTTCACCTTTTTACAAAAAAAAAAACATGCACTTTCTTACAGTACACGACAGAGCTTGTACGAAAGACAGTTTGTAGTTGATACTTAATGATTATAATACCATTTGTTTTTTTTTTTTTTTTGCTATGCCTACACACTTCATTGGCCCTAAATGTTTTACGGGTTCCAAGAGACCAAAAGAGTGGATAGTTAATGAATTTAAAGGTTTGTTCTAGCTTCAAAGGTAGTGCAACGGCAGCAGTTTTAGTATACTTCATTTACTATAACAGACGAGTTACGTCATTACTTGCAATTTCGAGCCATGCAATACCATATTATTAAAATAATTAACTAACATACCAAGAGCTCACTTTCCGCCGCTATTCTCTACCCTTGTCTAACTGGTACAAAATGCTATCATCACATCGATTTTTTTAATTTAAGTCAATTCTACATAGCCCTCATTCGGTGTACTGCGAGGTGAGGGGAACGCTGCGATAGGCATACGTAAACATAATTGTAAATTCACTTTCGGTCTAGCCGGCGTTCAATTCATTTTGCTCATTTCTTAACAAGGTGTTGCTGGGTGTTAGGGTACGTTCCTTGAATTTTATAATGGTTAGTAAGTTTTGACCGCGGTCAGTTATTTTATAAAAGAACGGAATATTATACGCCCGAGGAAAAACTATTTCTTATAAAACAATTTTACGGTGGCAATTCAGCAGAAGGTACACAGGATTTATTTGCAGTAAATTGTCCCCAAAGATTAATTCTCAGCGCGACTACTATTATGGAACAATGTTTACATTAATAAATAACGAAAGTAAAAATGTTCTAGTGAAAAATGTCAGTGCTATCGAAATAAGTTTGTGTATTAGTGGAATAAAATCCTAGTATGACATCTACACAAATTGTTTGCGGATTTAATAATAGTGCAAAAGTTTTAAACCTTTTACATAAGAATAAGTATCGATTGTATAAAATTAGCACATCCCAAGAACTTTACTTTACTAGTGTGTGTACTTTACTGCCGCCTGGAATTTTATGAACTAATGATAAATAAATGTCCCGAACATGCATATATTTTCAATAATATACTATTTACCGACTTCATTTACTACATTGTTAGGTCTTTTAGAAGCCATGTTTGTTATTTTTTTTTTTGATTATTGACCTTTAAAATTCCTTTCATCCTGTATTTTTTTTCTTTTGATATTTTTCCGAGCTCCGTCACTGAAATTTATTTTACATTATCTAATGCTTAGATATAAAAATAAGCATTAATAGAAAAGTGTGCGTACAATAGGGTGGGAACCATTTTTTTTTATTCGAAAGAAAAGTTCCAAATTACTACGAATTTACAGATTCTTTGTTTATGAGATTAGTACTTTTAACGGAAAAAAAGTTTGAAAATGTATATTTTTGAAAAATTTTAGTACAATGTCACATCTGTTCCGCTCAATAGAGAATTAGAGATTCTGTTTTGGTCCAATAAAAAATAGTTAGCGGTTTGGCGATTGCACAATCTGTCTCCATCTCCGCTGTCAGTTAATGTGTTAAATTTTCAATTGTGACTTTGTGTTTGACTGGAATTACGATTATAGTACGTGTTGTTTTTCGGAAGACATTATCCCTAAAATCTAGATTTGTTGGAAAAATATTCTATAATCGCATAACGTCATCAATAGGTGGTATATTTTAGTCAGTAACTATTTCAAATACCGGATCTAATGTAAGTTGTGTGTGAAAATGATCTATTTGATTTGTAAACCACTTATAACAACAATAGTCTTAGAAAATTTACTTTAGATTTTTGCAGACCCTTTAAGACTTAATAATTGTCCAATGTAATATAGTAATATCCGGCAATTATTAAATAATCATACTAGATGTCACTTAAACACTAACCAAAAGCCATTAAACGATGTCTGACATATGTGACACTAGGCGAACGCAGAAATCCTCAGTTTTTTATTGGCCAAAACACATGTGACGTCTTAGGGTTCAATTTGAAATTTATCATTCTTTCAATTGGTTTTACTCACAAATTAATATGAAACCCAAATTATTTTAGGCATTCGTTATCGTATAACATACAAATGAAGTACATTAAGTCGTTTTTTGAACTTGTTGAAAGGACTCGACTCTATTGTATAAAGCAGATGTGCGTAGTACTTGGTGTACAACATACTGGAAACGAAATTCAGAAGTAGTGAAGCAGAGAGATTGGTTATTATTATCGCTTAAAAATCAATGTTTGAATTTCAGACAATATTTTCTACATAGTTTGATATCTTCAAGTGCTCTATTTTTTTAACAAGCCCAAAAACTTGATGAAGAATTTGTAAACAATTGTGATCAACAAAAATAAATGTATTTGAATTGTATTAATAAATAAATAAAAATAAATAAATAAAGTAAATAATATTGTATTTTCCTGATATTTTTAGAGTTTAAAATATTTTTTAGCATATTTAAAATAATTTTAAATGCGTGATGTCCGGGTAGTGAATGAAATAATATATTCATCAATCATTCTCTTCATCTAAATGGTCTAATACTTGATGAATTGGTGGCGGTAGTACAATATCTTCATCGGATGAATCGGAATCGAACGCATAAATATAATAAATAAAATATGCTTGAATATTACGGAGCGACGTGTTTTATTACCAGAGGGAGGACAATTCCGGGCGAACTGGCATTACATCATCCAAGGCAGAGGCGGATGCCCGTAATGTGCCCGCATCGTGCCGAGTAGGCTTGCCCTGTGTCGGTATGACGTGTACATACTGCTGTGGCCTGGCACCCCGGTTTTGTAAATTCTGTGTTCATATTTTATTACGATCTGTTTTTCTCAATGTTTTGAGAAATTGGTCTCAGAATTAATTTGTTTATTTTTAAATAAGAGTTAGTTATTGAATGTATTGATTGGTTATTTATTTATTTATATGTCCAGTTGAAATTGTTTTCACTCTTTAGTATATTTTTATTTGTTCAGGTTAGCTCATGTCTATTCTTGTAGTTTGTTTTCTATGATCATTGTGCGTTAAGTGCGGCGCACGAAGTTGTTATTTTATATATATATATATGCGCCTGTTTATCCTTCAAGGGCAGTTCTTTGACGAGATGCCGAGTGAGTACATGTAAATTTATTTTGTTAGCTGCCATTTTGTCCTTACATTTTGATTTTAGTTTTGAATTCGTGTTTTTGAATTTATCTCATCCATCAAAGAACTCATTGCTATAATAATTGGTATTATATTATTGTGTACACAGATTGGATATAAAATCTTTTATTATTTCACGTACAGGAAGATATATTTAAGTTTAAAGGGTTAATTTTTCGTTTTTTTTATTATTGCTGTTTGTAATATTTTTAATCACCTCAGGTAAGGTGAATAGAAGCATTGTGGCTTGTAATAGTTTTCCTATTTTTAGTTCACTTGAATTCTCCACGATTAATTTAGTTTTGTTAATTTTTGAAACAACGTGGATTTTTGTTGTAATAGGATTATCTTCTGGACAATTTACCTCTTTTGTTTGTTTAAAGGATTTGAATTGTCCTTTTGTAAATTGTAGATTCATGCAGGTTTTGTTTTCGACCAAGACCTTCTGCCTAGGTTTTACTTTTCCTGCGAAGTTGTAATTAAATGTTTTTTTTTTTAAAATAAAATTTATGATTATTAACGTCATTCAAAGTTTCTATTCTTTTATTTTTGAATCAACCATTTCAATCTTTGGGGATTTTAAAGAGTCAATTTTTCAAACGCCCACATTTTACTTTTCAAGATTAGTTTAATTGCGAAAGTAACCCTGAAGTTAAGTCGTCTTTTGCGCCCTTTTAAAATTTTTATCCGCTGAGCTAGTAAATTTAAATTTTCATTTTTTTTTTTTTACTTTTCATTTTGCATTTATGCTGGTACCATCAGTACACAGCAACGTGTGACGGTTGCTGCATTTTGTTTTTTGTTGAGAATTGTTTCATATACATATACGGTTTGGTTTAAAGCGACCGCATCGATTATCCCCACTTTTACATTGCTTGTGCATAGCGTTCGGACTTCCTATGATGCGCTCGCGTATCATGCGGTTACTGTTAGAAAAACAATTATACCAAAAGAAGAAGTGTTCAGTAACAGAAACTTGAAGTTCCTTCACCAAACTTTAAGCTACATACTACATACATATTACATACAATATTAAAATTACTTTAATATACATAGTTCAGCTTGAAAGAATTTTCTATTATTTTTAAATCAATAGTAAATGACAGTAAACTTTGTAGTGGTCAGTACTATTCAGTGCTCGTGTAATCGTAGTCTTTTGTTGAGAATCGTTGTACGTATTACTTTCATATATTTGGCTATAAAAGAGTTCCTTTTTCCTTGCGATTTGCGAATAATAATATATAAGGAATATATATAAATAATAAAGCGATTATTATTTATAGATATTTCTAGGCATTTCTTACCTTTTCTACTTCGTAACTTACTTGTTCTTTATGTTTCAAAGTACATTTTCAGTTATAATTCTTTTGCCATCTCCTTCGGCTTTTCTTGCTAAAGGTTTTAGATTTCTATTTTTATATTATATTATATCTGGACGTCAATAGAAACAAATTCACAAGTAAACTCTTCCTTTTATTAAAATAACGTCTGTAATTACATACGCATGCCTTTAATATTATTTACTTTATTTTAAATTGCACTAGTGCGTAGTGTTAATGAAATACAGCTTTTGCAGTAATTTACTATTATAGAAAATCTAAAATTACTAAAAGTATCACGTTACTGCAGCTAGAAATTAAATAAACTGCGTATTGTACGATATATAATTTAAAAACAACTTTTTTAATTTTAATATACAACAGCCCTAACAAAAACTTTAGGACGCCACTGTCTTTTGCATGTAATTATATTTCATCGTCTATCGCACGATAGAACATCTGAGCCCGCTGCGCTGCTATTGGAGTATCACCTGTGATCTTTTTCCCCTTCTACCAGCTAGCAGTACAAATAGTCAAGTGCCCGTTTACATATACCTTTATCAAGAGAGAAACATGCGTCCCTTGTATGTCGCCGCCTGAAATCCACCTCGCTCTGTTTATTACTTAATGCATTCCTTTTAACAGTGCAAAGTGTAACACCACTGTCCTAACTCCGTTCTAGTTCTGCTCTTTTTGTTGTAATATAGTTCCAATTGCAAAAGAACAAACCTTCGGTAATGTTAATAAACACTGAGTAACATTTTATATCAACAGATATTATAAATAAATAATAAACCTAGACACCTAGAAGAGACCTAAGAATTCCTATAAGAACATTCGAAAATGTCACCGGAAAATATTTACCGCGTTTAAAAATAAATTCTACAGCACCTACCCACGTGCATAGCGCCGGCACAGAATATCTAACAACCAGAACATCATCTTGGCCTGGCGGGTAGGGTTCGCGCATTCTCAACGCGCAGCTTGATCCGCCATTAAATCGGGCGAGAACTTGTGGTTCCGGCTATATTCGCTCTTTGCATCAGGCACACATCGCTGACTTCAAGTTTATATTCGTATGTTAATTTAAATAGTGTTATCAAGTGCAAGTCGATAAAATATGAAAATTAATGGAAAGAAAGTAAAATAATTGCAAAAATAGGCGATATTCTTTCATTTATCGTAGATATGTATCATATTTTCGGAAATTCACTTCAGTTAGGTCCTGTCAGGCACCGAATTCTATCAAAGCCCATCCTGACTTCTCGCCCGAACAGTGACATCAAGGTCACGAAATTTTCCGCACTGAGATCAAAAGAGCCGACAAAGAAATTGTGTTCTGGTTGTTAGATATTCTGTGGCGTCGGTTAAATAATCTAGAAGATTTGGAGATATTTTACATTGATGTTTTTATACCGATTTCTTCTGGTCTTTTTACCTTTGGTATCGTCTTTAATTTTATTTTAGTGAAATGTGTATAAAGTAATAAAGCTTATAAACCTTATTAGCCTAACTTCAGATACGAATCCTACTTCCACAGTTCTTGTAATATTTAGTTTCAATGACTGTGAAAATAATCGCAAATTCATTGTCGCAAATCTAATAAAGAAGAGAGTTTCTCATGTATATGCTAGCAGCTCATGTTTTTGCTATTCTGTGGGGCGGTATACGATATTTATCAGCAGACCTAGTGTTGTTATAGTACGTGTAATTATTTAAATAGTTGGCTGGTGGCTACGTGTTCCACGCAAGGCCCTAAAATCCTTGAAGTATGCAGTTATAGTGTATACAGGTTCCAATATGTAACTTTGGTAACCTTAACGTGTAGAATCTTAAAGAAACTGTTACTCTGGTTCCGTGGTACCATAATTTACCAAGTAAAATGTGTGTATGTGATCAAATGCCTTACTGTAGTTACAACCCCCTCTCGGCTGTCAAATGCTTTGCATCTACTAAAGAATTTCCACCATGACAGCTATGGCTGAGTTACCTTCTTTGTGATTTATTGATGGTGATTATTGGATTGTTGTCCTTGTTTAAGAAATGAAGTAGCCGTGTTTCTTTTTTTTACTTTTTAAATAGCGTTTACACATCTCATGCCCACACGGTGATATCGATTTTTCTTTTGTTGTGAGTTACTCATAACGTGAAACTACTGATGATGGATATGAGTTGGTGTTTGGGCTGTTTCAATCGTTTACAGCATATGCAATATTATAATAGTTTGCAAAATGCAAATGCAATATTAACTAAAATAAGTGAAAACCATTTTGAAAATGAATTATTTATTGCAGGATTAAGTTTTTTTTCTCTGATTTTTTTATAGAAATAATATCTTCAACATTTACAATACAAAGTACTTGTGTTCGAGCGATCGATTGTGATATCAGTAATAGCTGGTCGACTATAAGAAACTACCCTAAACTTTTAATGTGGCCATAATTGTCTGAAAAAAAGATTTAAAATTGTCCGCCAAACATTTATAGGATTATAGGACAATAGGAAGTTAATATGGCCGGCAAGATTGAATTTTGAAAGGAATACATTATTTCTATAGTAATTCTAAATACTTATTGCTGCTTAAATTTCCATCAATAAAACAAAATACCGATACCGTCCAAATGTAAATTTTTACGCGACAATATTGGTAGATAGATAGCTCCGCCCCTCTTATGGTGCAATGAATCGTGTACCAACGAAATCCGAAGAGGGCAAATGCAATTATTGATTTAACAGAATTTCGACCTAAAGGAAATTAAAAAAAAAAAACCCCGAGAACGCGCATACGCAATTTCTGAAAAAATATTTTTACATTGAATCCTTTGGCGGAAACGACGAAGATCAGACATTACAAATTTAAAAACCCGAAAAAGTTATGGCATCTTTGTCGAAATATTGTAAACGGAATAATATTGGAACGATTGCTCGCTCTGTCGCGGACTACGATGGCAATGCATTTCCTAATATAAGAATGTGATAACAACAGAATGTTGCTTTTGCAGTTGCACTCTGCAGAGATATTGAATTTTTGCTTGCGATCATTGTATTTTTTACTGGGTATAATTGAAGGGACCCGTTTATCTTCTTTCTCCCTCGATCATCTCATCGTTACCGTACTTGTAGCTTGTTTACAGTGCCACTTTTTTATTAGATTCTATTCTTTTCTTTTTACTACGTATTTTTTTGCCACGAAGGTGGTATCCTACCGCATCTTGCATTTTTATAAAATTGATCACTCAGTTACAGCGTAAGAAGTATCGAAGTATTGCTTTATATACCGTTCTCTTTTTTTCTATTACACATACAATTTTCCTATGTGTAACGAACGAGAAGTTCATTATTAAGAAGAGTACATGGAAGAAGTTTTAGTCAACCTAATTGAAATAATTAATCGTGACAAGCAATATACTATTAGGAGGCCTCATATTAACTATTTAACAATTGCAATGTTGAAGAATTTGTCAAGAGATACTTTTTTTTACTAAAAAGAATTGAAAATAAATTGCAGTATATAGAAGTAAACAGAGAAAGTCTATTTTTCACATGTAAGCAATCTATTAAAATTGACAGTTTTACTAGTAAGTTCTGTTGTACACTGCAATGTGGCTCTCTCTGTTTACTTCTATATACTGCAATTTATTTTCAATTCTTTTTAATAACCACTGAATACTTCTTTGACAATCTAAATCTCTTGACAAATTCCTCAACATTGCAATCGTTAAATAGTTTATATGAAGCCTCCTAATGGTACATTGCTTGTCACAATTAACCATTTCAGCTAGGTTGACTAAAACTTCTTCCATATACTCTTCAGAAGTCCTCCAACATGTGCATAATTTTTTGTGGTTACTGAAAAGTCAATTATTTTAGTTATTGAACTAATAACGTTTATTACGGGTGTGAACTACCGTAATTAATAATGAAATAAATTACAAAAATACTAAATAATGGTAAAATTAAGAAAAAGAAAAGAATATGTCATACGTCAATTCAATCAAAACAACTGGTTTAGATGGAGGTATATCTAATTGCCTACTCCCCGGTTACCAATGCATTGACAATTTGTTTTATAACGTTACACATAGGGAAAGTGTATGTGTAAGTAGAAAAAAAGAGCCCGGTATAGTATAGTAATATCACCTTAACACCGCTATTGTCCGTTAAAACCATAAAAAGACAAAGTGTTTCAACTAACATGATTCTATTTTTACTTACTTAAATGTATAGGTTTGTTGTTTTGTAAAACTGATTGTCCAGCCTTAACAGTAGAAAATAAATTCTTCTTAACTTGTGAAGAGACGACGTGCGTGCTAGTTGGATTAATGTTTGGAGATTGAAATGTTTCTGTGGCCGATGGTGGTCCTGGAGAATCCATATCTGTAAGCAAAGAAGATTTAAAATAATAATAACTTGTTATAAATCCGATTACGTACTGGAATTAGGTGCAGAATTAACATCGTTAGGACTGCTAACGTATTTCATATAACCTGGAAGCGCTATGTCTTCAAATTTAGGTATATCTTCACCAGATTGCGTAATTGCTGTCCATAATGCAGTGTCTTCTTCCCACATTAAGCTTTCTAATATTCGTTCTTCCACCTTAAACCAACAATATTACTACCATAAATTATTTATTTATGGTAGATCCCATTCACCCCGGAGATCCCATTTACCCCAGAAATGGGATCTCCGGGTGAATTGAATCGAACGTTCAGCAATATATAGAAAGCGCAATAAAAACAAAACTATTTATTTTATTAACGTTTGCTAAGCGCCGTCTATAGATAGAGATTTGGCACCACCGCAAGGGCTACAACCTTGATATCTTAACATCTTACGCGGCGTTAAAGCAGTTGCAGAGCGGCGATCGGCAAAAATACGAAAAAAAAAAAATAGATTCCCTATTTTACGCTATTGTCCTGTGTGCAATAAGTGAGAAATATATTTCTGTTCGCAAGCGTCATAGGTAAGTGTTCCTTAACACGTACCTAAAATATCTTGATGATATTGCTTACCACTTCTACTGTACTATGAATTTTCCGTTGAAAGGTACATGATTGGAAACTCACGGGGTGAATAGGATCAGTATGACACGGGTGTATAAACGGAATCCCATGCATGCACACATAAGAAACACAGTGCGGACGTGATTCAACGAGCTCGTGAGGCTTCAAACGGAAAAAAAATATTAAGCAAGCATCTAGGGATTCTTCTGTTCCATATACCGTCCTTGAAAGGAACATAAAACATCCAGATACTATAAAAAAAGGAGGGCAAACAGTATTGTCAGCGGCAGAAGAAAAGGCAATAGTAGAAAGATTGAAGGTGTGTACGGAATGGGGGTGGACGGGGATGCGATGGATGCGCATGATTTAAGACGGATAGTAAGGGGTTATTTAGATGGTCTTGGCAGAAATGTAAAAAAAATTGTGCGGCTTTGCCAGAATATTACACGGGCAAGGGCAAACATTTCTCCAGCAATTACAAATGATTATTTCGATAAACTTGAATCGGCTATTGTTGGAATACCTCCGAGTAATATAATTATTTACGATGAGACTAATCTCAATAATGACCCTGGAAGATCAAAAATTATTACAAAACGAGGGTGTAAATACCCAGAAACGGTGATAAAAGCTGCAATTTCCCAAATGTTTGCAGCTTCTGGTGATGAAAATATGTTTCCCTGCTATGTGGTTTACAAAGCTAAAAATTTGTATTCTACATGGACTGAAGGAGCTCCTAAAGGTTTAACTGTACTACGAGTGGTTGGTTTGACTATAATTTTTTAAGACTGGGTGAAATCTCTTACTTTACCTTATCTGAGAAGACTTCCAGGAGAAAAGATATTAATAGGTTACAATCTATAATATCACCTGTCATTAGAATCCATAAAACATTGCCAGGAAGAAGATATTTCTTTCATTTTTCTTCCAAGCAATTCCACCTACCTGATACAGCTCCTAGAAATCACCTTTAGGCCATTAAAGGTAAGTTGGAATAAATTTTGCTAGGATGGAAGGGCAATGTTCGAAAAAACCCTCTTTGCCAAAAAGCGTGTTCCCTAGATTGTTAGCAACTCTTTTGAATAAAATTGAATCAAAGGCAGCTGACAATATTAAGTCGAGTTTCAGAAAAGCTGGACTAATTCCACTGGACAGATCTCAGGTTCTGAAATCTATCCCTAACAGTGAGAACCCAGATGTAATGAAAAACTTGACGGATCTCCTCTTCACATTTTACGAGAAATAAGGCATGATGGTAGTCAAGATAAGAGGCGACGCGCAAACAAAAAACTAAATGTCGTAGCCGGACAAAATTTTGAAGTGGGTAGAACCCGAAGGCAAACTGTGATTAGAAGATGTTAGCAACTTTCACGTTTCCCAAATAATTGGAAGGCTAGACGAACCTGAAATATCACGAAGAGGAGAGTTTAAATTCAAACTGAATTTTCAGTATTTATGAAGAGCCAGCGATTTACAAAGTGTTCCTTATGCATGGGTAAACTATTTTCTAAGTACTCGATATTTTTGGTCTCTATATAGTACCTGTTTATGTTAGCAAACTTCGTAGTTTACGAATTAAACCTTTAAATAGGTAAAATTGTTGTTTTTTATCCTGAACTAATCCTATTCACGCCGCGAGATTTGGAACAGAATATTACATCATTTTAAAGGAGTGGTCTTATTGACACTGATATTGGGGAGAATCGGATCAAGAAAATTAAATTAATAAAAAAGTTATTACAACTCTAACCGTTTAATTTAACAGTATAAGTAGGGACTCATATGACACACAAAAGATTGTTTTATTTTAGTAGCCGGTTTACCTGTTACAGGGGTTTAACGTACACATTTGATCCTATTCACCCCATTTTATGGTAATAATTAGAAAAAAAATGCGCATTTAAAAACAAACAATAAATTATGCACCTACCCTACTCAGATGCTTCACAATATTCCTGGGTAACTGTTCATCTGATCGGATAGTTATTTCAATAACTTTTACAAAGTCATAGACAGTCAGATCTAAAGCGTTCAATACCCATGGAAATTCTTTGGGAGATCCATGTGAATATTCGATAATTTCCAAACTGCACGCATACAAGCAATTGAAGAATGTAACCTTCTGCATTAAAAACTAAAATAAATAAAATGATTTTCTTTAATTCTTATTCTGTCATAAACAAGTTATTTGTAAAGCCAATTACCGAAATATCTGGATACCTTTTCTTCTCACTTTTGAGTATGTTTTCTAAAAATTTGTACACTAATTTCAATGTTGATGTTGCTCTAAGGTTTACTTCTGACAAATTTATATCGTTTAGCGCCAACCTTTTATCACGATACTTTGCCTCTAATTGTGAGAATATGGTTTGTATACTCTCTGTTGGATTATTATCGCACGAACTACAATTCACCAAAATTATAATTTCGAATATGATTCGCACATATATTTCATTTACTTAAAGATAGCACACAATTCCTCACTCGGACCTGGAGATCTATTTGCAACTAGATTTTGCAAACAAATTTTGTTTTGTGCGACTGAGTAATTGGAGTCACACGTCCGTTTAGCAGTAAGAAACCTGCGACCGGTTAAAGGAGTAAGATAATACGGCTGTTGACGAGAACCCTAAAATATATGTATATTTTTTTGTTATAGGTGTAAATATAAAAGCGAGATAATACCTCAACAGGTTGAACTGGCTCAGGATTTTCAGCTGTAACAAAGTAATTACTAAAATATCATTCTTTATATTAAAATCGATATTACCTGATGCTTGTTCTTTTAGCTTTTTCTGACGCCTGAACTCAGCTGTAAATTTAGACTTTCGATTAGTATCATTATTACCTATATCTATCTAGAATTATCGCAGCCCCACATTCAGAGCCGTTCAAATCTATGGAGAGACCTTAGCTTCACATAACTAATAACGAGTACTTCAACTATTATATTCAATCCTTCTATCAGAATTATTTATACCAAAGAGCCTCTGAAAGAGTATGCAAGCAAGGGAGAAAAATTAAATAAGGACTGATTAAGTTGGCGAAACCCTGGTTTATACTGTTTGGATATCTTTTCAATTTACATTGTTTTTTTTTAGGTCATACTGTTAGATTAGGCTTACATTCAAAATTATATTGAAATTGATATTGTAACGCGCGCCTACTTTTAAATTTTGAATTTGAATTTCCATTTCCGCGAGCAAATGGCGCTACCTCTTTGAGCAGAGATCACTAGACAATGAAACTGTCCATAAAGTGAGCTGTTGTGTGCTGCATCGATACGAAATCGAATGCACTAAAGATTATCTCAACCTCCATATGCAGTATAAAATTTAGTAGGAACTTCTATCACCTACTACTCTTAGATGCCTACCAATAACGCTATCTTTACTTTCGGTTGCTATGTTACAATTTACCATGAAATGGATTCGGAAATTTCGGAATGAGGATTGGTTTACAAAGAAATTACTTCCAAATATATCGCAGAACTCAATAATTGTTCTTGATAATGCTTCCTATCACAGCATAAAATTAGAGAAGCTTCCAATGAGAGCATGGAAAGAAAATCAAATGATTGGTTTCATGCAAAACAAATCCCGACCACTGGACTGTGTACCGCAAATTAAACCGCGATATGATAAAAGCAGGATTGATGAGCTTGCAAAAGAGAAAGGTCATGCAGTTTTTCGATTACAACCTGACCATTGCGAGTTAAACCCGATTGAAATGGTATGGGCACAAGTTAAACACTATGTAAAAATTAAGAATACCACATTTAAGGTAAAAGATATGGAAGTACTAATTCAAACAGTTTATGCACTATTACAGTCGATAATAGGAAAAACCGTATCAGACATGTGAAAACTGTTGTGTGGATATATTGATAGTAGGCAATCTACTAGATGACATCGAAGAATTTATTATTTATGTAACAGATTCGTCAAGAGAAAATGAACCTAACTTCACAGCAATGTGAATGCATGACATTATTAATTAATATTATTATGGGATATATTTGTGTGTACACAAATTCCTATTTCCTTCTTAAATATTGATGTATAATTCCAGCTGTATTCGTATTTGTTAAACGATTACACTTTTTTAGTTTTAATACATTTTACAAGACTCCAATTTCTCAATTACAATTCGAAAATGTAAATTATGTCAATGTTGACTGAAAATAATAATAGAATAAATAAATAATAATAAAAAAGAATTCTCCTTTTTGCTAATTCTCAAATACATAATTATATGGCTATCTATATTTTAGTGTTTTCAATAAATTAAATTAAATAAATCCTTGAATTTTATATAATAATAATATATATATTATAAATAATAATTTTCACTAGATACGCATAAGTAACACTGAAGTTATTGATATCCGTTTTAAAGTTAATATGAAATTAAATGTTGAAATGTTATGAAACGCATTTCTCTGCTGTCATTCACGCATTTTAACTGTCAAAAACGCAAATAAAGGTTACGATTTGAGCGCGTAACCAGAGTACACCTGGTAAGGACAAGAGATGAGTTATAGCGGTCCAAATTTCTAAACCTAACTTCACACAAACAACAGCCCAAAATGGCAGTTTGTTATTGTTTACGTTCGTATCTACACAAATTAGTTTACTCATGCCCGGTAACATAAAGCCTGTGTAACCAAGTGATTAGTTAATCATTTGTTAGCACTAACAAATTGTTAAGTAAAAGTTGCGTAACATAAACTTAACCATTTGTTAAATGTCGAGTAATTAGTTAACAACTGATTAATGGCTGTTGTAAACTAGTTAACTGTAAATTTACTAAAATTGATAGTTCATTTTAGTTCCGATAGAGAGCCAACTTGAAACTTTGACGTTTTCACCTAGAAATTCAGTAACTGAGGTTTTGCTTCTGGCTTATATCAAGTTTGTTATAACGATTACAACCAAAACGGATGTATGGAATGATTAATTATCGTCCTCCAATGAAGAACTATTCGATATACTAACTAGACAACATATATGATAGACGTCATACCCACGACTGCTCAGAGAAGAATCATGAAAATATAAGAAAAAAGGCAAATAAAACAATGATTTGGTCGTGTTGATTGTTCTCTTTCATAAAGTTGCATAATTATAAATAACTGCTCTTTCATCCTTAACCCAGTAGCACTATGACAATTAAATTCAGATGCAATTTTTGCTCATACTTCGTTTTTTTTTTGTAATAGATACATACTCTATCCATTTTTTTTTTATTTTCAACTACTCCTTTATAATTTTCAATGATCGCTAACAACGTGTGTTTCTCTTGTACCGTAAAATTTCTGGCTCTTCTCACGGCATCCTGCATTTTCCTACTCATTACGATGTATGTATAGTCTCAAATTTAGTGATAATATTGTCAGATATCAAATGTTGAAATTACACCTACCTAGCCTCCATAATTATAAAAATGTAATGTAATAATTACTAAACGTATATATTCTAAACTTACGGCTACTATTATTCCAAATTAATTGAACAGTGATCAAATTGAATCAAAAATAATTCTGTCAAAATGTCAAATAGATTTCCCGCCTAAGCATTACATGTTCCGCCATCTATTGATGCAATCATGCACGGCAACTTTCGTTGGAGATTCGGCACATTTCGTGCTTTGGTAAATCTTAACAAATGTGTAACTACCGGAATAGCGGTGGTTAAGTTAACAACTGAGTTAACAAATGATTATCTCCTAACAAACCTTTATGTTACTGATTTTTTGCTGTTATCCATTGATTAACTTTGACAAATGGGTAACTATTGTTTATGTTACCGGGCATCATTCGTTTAATCTACATGATTTACTAGTCTTATTTTACGTATTTTATTAGTTTTGAATTACCCCTGCAGTTTTAAAAACATTTCATGAACCATGATATTCTTCTGTAAAAGGTAAGATCGGTGGCCAGTGGCCATAACATTTACATACTTTCTTATATATTATATTGTTAGGTTTAAGTGAAAAACTCAAATAACCGTGAAAGAAGACATCAATAGGTATCATGTTGTAGTGCCAGTCACTTTCGCAAGATAAATTGTGATGCTAACGATGGTCGCTGTTTTTTGGGATTTCCGAATGAATCTAATATATATGACACGACAAGAATTAAGAAAGTACATGAATAAGAACTATTATCGTTGTGCAGAGATTCCTAGGTCACATTAAATCAATTTATTTGTTAGATACACGTTTTAAGCTAGATGGCTATTTATCGCAATAACTAACGTAATTAATTTTATGTTCACTTTTTAAAATAATGTGATTTTGGTTTGAATTGCATTATACTGGTATAAATTTTAATCGCATTTATTCACATTATAGACAATTCGGTATTATATAGTCTATGTTTAAACTCTATCCATTCGTGCACCCCCGGACCAGTGCAGGGTCGGATGTTAGAAATGAAGTAGTCGAATAAAAAGGAACAATCTTTGTATCGCACAGAACGATATAGTTATAACTCTTGAACCCTAATTAAAAGTTATTGTGTATTCGTGTCAGAAATTTGAAAGTCCCTTGCACCGATGCTGTTGCATTTTGATTAATTTATTTTTGAGAAATAACCACAACATATTTATTCCTGGAAGAATATTTTACACTATAAAAATATAAACAAAGATTTATTTCACAAAAAGGAAAAAATATGAACACAATTATCGTAAAACACTTGCAAAAATATATCACTTAATCAAACATTATTTTACTGGAATCGTGTTTTTTATTACTATAAACTGTTCATAAATATTTGCAACAAAATCAGAATAAAAAACGCATAAATTTGTGTATTTTTTTAATCTATTTTTCTACTTCCTTTAAAATATAAATTATTCTACGTTTGAAAATTCTCGGCAACAGCTTTACAAAATGGCAGCTGGACTTGAAGGTCATTCAAAACGGACCACTCAAAAACAATGGATTTTTGCGAACATGTTCTTACAGTGATATACTGTGGCGTAACATACCAAATAATGCACCGGAAATAGTAATGTACAGCTGATTGATCGATTTGGCAACCGCGAATCGAATTACCATAAGACATATCCTGCATACGGAGGTTGAGACGTTTTTTAGAAACGTTCAGGAAAGATCTAGATTGCTCCAGAACCAAACGCGCCAAATATAAACAGGCCCGTGAGCGACGACAGTTTTTATCGGAGAGTTGCAGCGTGATCCATATGCGAACCAAGTAAACGGTGAAAATAAATAGTGGATGTAAATATAACTAAGTAGTATTTAAGTGAATTTAGTTTAAGTATTTTCAGTAGTGCTAGCTATTTATTATCAGTGTTTAAATTAGTGATATTTTATCTCAATTAGGCTTTAAGTGTAAAAATAAATACTTTTAATTTAATATATGGCCTGTGTCGATTATTTGAACTCCGAGAACGATACAATATTATAATTGAGTATAGATACTTTACTGAAATATATGTTTAATTTGAATATTTCGTGAGTAATCAATACACATATCTTGTTATAGTTATGTGGTAAAATTTGATACTTAATTTTCAAATAGAGAAATTGTCAAGTTTACATTTAAATATTTGATCCATCAAAATTACATAAAGAGAATTTTAAATTCATGGAAATGGTAGTTTTAAGAAAAAACCGTAAAATAATTACCTAAAAATATTCTTTCATCAAAGTCTCCTTTCGTTAAAAGGTGTGCTTCATATGTCTTTTTCAAGTTGTTAAAATTAGTGTCAAATAGGGAGGGATTCAAAATGCCTGTTAAATTTTCACCATTTCCTTGTAGCACTCGTCTGTCAAATAAACCACTAAGGATGTCATTAAATTTGTACTTCTTAACATAAATGGCATCCTTCACGTCTTCTTTATAGAAGTGAGGTATAATACAAGGAGCCTCATCTGGCGCAATAAAGTCAGGGTTTGACCACTCCCTCGGTAGACCTGTAAGAATTATGGTGGTATTTTGATGGTATCAAAACAAAACAACTTTCATGTAACTATATTGCAACTAATGACCGACATATATCTTACATAATATTTTGTCTTTTCATTCGGGTTAGAAGTCACTGTTGCTTGCAGGGCTGGGCACATGAATAATATAAATATTTGAAATACGTATATACATTTTGTATTTTATTTGAAATAATTGTTCTTATGTATTTTGTATTTTGCGTATTTTGAAATATATAAATTACTTTATTTATTATCATATATTTATGTCTATTATCACATTAAAAAATATATATATATGAGCGACATCATAGTATGAATGTAGTCAGCATAACTTGAAAATAACGTATGTCAAAATCACGGTAGTGTATTTATATGGATACTGAACTCATTTTTTTTTCTTTCTTTGTTGACTTTCCTTTTGTTAATTTTCTGTTTCTTTTTTTTCTCTGGGAATACAGTTTAGAAGAATAATTAACATAATTATATAATATAATAAATTCTCTTTTGAGTCATTTAATGTAAGCGACGTTTCGTTACTGGTTTGTAACATTTCAATGCAGAAAAGTTAAAAGTTATAAAAACGGATCTTAATTATAATTGACAAAAGCAATTTTTGTTTTTCCTTGTGTTATTTTTCTACGGTATTTCTATGCAGAATTTACTTCCATATTTACACATTATCAAAATCTATACTTTGCGTCATTTGTTTTCATTTGATATTTGCTTTAAATATCTAATTAATATGAGAAATAAACACATATTAAAAATGTAAACAACATCACAATCGTCCAATGAACATCAGATTAATTAATATAAAATTTGTGTGCCATACCTTTTATTGCTACTTCTGATCTTAATAAACTTATTACGAATTCACATACACAAAGAAATGAAAATGTCAACAGAGACTAGTATACAATAGTGTTTTATTTATTTTTTTATTTAGCATTAAATTTATTTTACTTACATTAGTATAAAAGCAAAGGTAAAGCTTTTCCTCAACAAATGATAATAAATACTTTATAGTACTGTATTTTAAATACATTTGGGATGTGTTTTGTCCAGCCCTGGTTGCTTGAACATTTTAGTTTGAAATTAAATTTAAATAAAATAAATTATATAATAATAGTGGCACGTTGCACGTGATTGCACTGTCAAATTCTGTAACTTTTGAATCTACATGAATATGAATGCATATAAGTTGGTTCCGCACAGAAATCTACACAGAATAACTATTTTTATAAATCTACTACTAAGTGATTTTAAAGATTTTCTGTACATTACAGAGTTATAAATTTGTTATTTGCCTAGAATTTCACCATTAAAAACTACTACTTATAGATAATCCAAAACGTATCCCCATTTAGGGTATCGGTAAAATTGAACAGCATAAAACATTACTGCCTTCTACATACGAACATACAACTACCTTGTCTAACGTTTGTGCAAAATGAATATTGGTGTTATTGTTGCGGTATGAGATAATCAGAATCCGTTTAAATAATAAATTTTAGGTTTATTTGTAAATCTACACATTTTACTATCATTATTACCAATCTTTAATATTTTGAGTACCACAAAACGGCGAAGAACTGCTACCTCTAACGTTCCCAACTTTTCTACATTTATGATTCTATAAGCTACGAAAGTATACAGAATAGCCAACTCTTACAGAAAATCTTATAGACACTATAGATTTGCACAGAATCGTACGATAAGTGTGTTTTGTTGAATGCGTACGCTAGTACGAAAACGCAAATTTATTTATCATTCACCTTAGCTTTGTTCTTTTTAGGTGAACTGACTAGTTCAAGAAGCGTTCTTTTTAGTGCAAGTGATGTCAAATACGTTATTCTTTTTGGCAGTGCATCGGTTCACTGTACTATCTCTACTAGCTCGCGAGAAGTGCAACGGTGTAGTTCAATATGGCTACCTTACTGATTTGTAGTAGGTACTTTTTGTTCTAGTACGGCGCTGTTGCAGCACTATAGCTACACTAGTCTGGCTAAAAAGAACAAAGCTATTGTTTTGTTCGAATTTCCACTAAACCGAAGCAAGTGCATTTACGTATAAATTTTGTTACATGAGGTCACGCAAATCTGGAAAAACCTACTATGTGTCGTAGTTACATATGAGCTTTTCTGACTTATAAGATTTATTTTGTTTTCGAATGCATTTTAATTTTTATTATGGCAATAAAATATTTAAAACAAATAGAATTAGAAGAACTTTTAGTTAGAAGTGACAATGTTAAAGACTTCTATAGGAATTATCAGGAGATGCAGACTGAGTAGGATGATAGTAATCAAAACTTGGAAAGAATGAATTTCAGCGAAACGAAAATGAACAGCCAGCACAAAGAGTCCTCTACTCCCACAAGGTTAAAAAACCAATTGGATTGGACAACCAATATGTTTTTACCAGATATTTATGACTTTAATAAGTTGATTTTCAACTGCAAAATTCAAGGTGCCAGCGCAGCCGAATTCCTTCTATATTTTTTTTACTACAGATATAATGCAATTTAAAGCAGGCGAATGTAACAAATATTAAGAATATCTAGGTCGCGGTAATTTGCCAGAATTTTCCTGCATAAAGAAATGGAAATATTTTGATTTCAATAAACTATATTGTTTTTCGTGCACTGTTCTAATGTCGCTTCCAAAAACCAACAAGTATTGGTCTACAGGTAGACATATTTGCAGGGTTTGTCCTTAGGTAAGAGCCTGATGATCTTTTCGTGTTAATTTTCTGGAAATATATACCCCCAAAATGATATTTTTTTTCTTATTATGTGATTGATACGGAATATATATTGCGCTTTATGATGTACACTGGTAACACAAGATGAGATTAAAGACCTCAGCAACATTGTCATAACCTTATTTGAACCATGTGTAAATGAGGACCGCAGATTATATATAGATAACTGATAAGTCCTAATTTACTTTATGCTTTACATAAATTGAAAATAAATGCCTGTGGAACTGCAGAGTCGTCCCGCAAAAATATCCAAAGAGCTTTCAACTGGTGACTTTACCTGTGGGACATGTGAAAAACTTCTTGCGGTAAGATAAAAGAATCAGCGCGAAGTAAACATGTTGTCACCTGGTCACTTCCAAGATGTGCTGTCTGGTAGAATCAAGTGCGAAAATGTAACAATTGTATGAAGCTGTCAACAAATCGGATATTCTGCATTCATCAGTCGAATGCGTACAAAAAAAACAAAAAGTAATATAAAAATGTATTTTAACCTTTCGTATATGGCGGTTCTAAATGCTTACCAAATGTACAGAATCACCACAACAAATTATATGTATTTCATTTCAAACAAACCAAAGCTACTTTTGGAAAATACATACCCGTTTTTCGTTTTGGTGGGGGTAGATCTTGAGCCGGAGCTTTTGATGAATTATGTTTAATTCAGAGGCACTTGTGTGAAACATAATAAAAAAGAAGAATCTTGATATGTGCTCTGTATGTATAGTTTGATTTACATTATACTTTTTCGTTTAGACTATTTTCTAAACTAGATCGACTTGGATAATGTAAATAATGTAAATTTCATCTAAGTTTGTATATGTACTAGAAACTAGTTTATAAACTAGATCCCGTCCTATTTTTTCATCCAAGCTTCAACTGTCAAAGGGTTATATTCTGCATTTGCAGTAAAGTGTGAGAATTTGCGTTTATACTTGGTATATATTTATATAAAATAAGTACTTATTACAACTAAACCATATCGAAACCATTGTGTAAACAATCGAAGGAGTTAATAGTTTCGTTAATCGTGTATTTCGACGCAGAACGCGAGAACAACGGGCCATCCCGTTAACTTTCGTGCGAGGAGTATAAAATCCATATATTTTTTAATGTCATATTCTTTACAGTATTTCGTTTTTAGAGAATAAAGAGTGTTCTAAACATTCATGTTGCAAACATAAGCAAAATTTCATCCATGAGTAAACAAGGAATTACATCCACTGACCCAAAACGAAAATGCATACGAAATAAATGTTGTAAAAATTGATTATTCTACTCATCGTCAATGTGCTATTGCAAACACAATTTATGACATGTACGAAAACAGTGAGTATATACAAATATTGCTTACAGCAGTGGTTCTTTCACATACATTTTTCAGACTAACATAACATTAAACATTTTGAACAGTGCTCTTAAAGAAAAAGACATTTCTATGGTTGAAACACATTGTTGTGGTAGATATTATTTGTTCTCAAAGAAAAGGAAGTTTGTTACGAAGCGATGGATGAAATATGGCAGATCGGAGGATGCATACAATTGTATAAAGCGGAGTGAATTAAATTAGTCTGGAAATTTGACGTACTTGGTGCACAACATATTGGAAACGAAATTCAGAAGTAGTAAATCAGAGAGTCTGGTTTGGATGGAGAAGAAACTTGCATACTAATCGTTACTGTGAATACTTTAAGCGATAATGGTCCAGATTAAATTTATTGTACTCACTTGTGCTTTTTTGTTATTTTTTTTTCCACTGCTATCATGATTAACATACTTTAAATCCTGATTTTCAAAAAGAATCATCACTAATATTAACGGTAAATGTTATTTTTAAGAGTTTGTTTATTCACCTGTCAAAAGTGTTTGACAATGAAATAACCTAACGGTTTGTTTACGTTTTGACGAACAGAAAATTTGCAACCCGGTCGTGACGTCATAGCAAACTGACTCACGTAGTACCTCGTCTGTTATAATAAATGAACTATACTAGACATGCGCACTAGAACAACTTTGCGAACTACTAATTACAATCAAATTTTTTAAATGTTGGTATACACGCATAGAAATAGAGAAGGGAGAAAGCGCTTCGACGAGTGCGCATCCTATTTTAGAGCGACGAACAAATGGCAGCCATTTTTAAAGCATATTGCCAAAACCAATTGTGTATTTTAGCAAATTTTTCGTAATTTTATTTCATTAAAGCCATATTAAAGCTTTGTGGACGTTTTATAAGATGTGTGACTGCACACATCTTATAAAACAAGTTGTCCACTATCCTAAAGGGTTTTTTGTCAATATGTAAGCATATTGACGAATCGACAAAATTCTATGTATTTTTTGGTAAATTATATATTTAACAATGCAAATACGCTTGTAGTTTTCCATAAAGTGAATTATTAAAACAATGGTTGGATGTCTTTGGTAAGGATTGAAGTGTTTTCACTTGATCGAAAAACAAATTGATTTATTCGAAACATTTCAAAGATATTATAAAAGCAGACAATATAAAGAATAATTACACTACAATCAGCTTAAATTTTAGCTACAGCCCAAAGATAGCAAAGACACCAGTCTTACAATTACTATACTTTCATCATGTAGTTTGGCGGTTGAACTGAGGTATGAACTGTATTAATAAGTTTGTTCGCGTCGCATGAACTATTTGCACTATTATACACTTTAAGAACTTTTGTGTGCAAAAGTGCATAATAGTGCAAATAGTTCATGCGACGCGAACAAACTTATTTTGTTTTAGTTATTGTTTGTCCAATACATACTACAATTTTTATTATAGGGTTTATCAATATAAATGTTCAGCATGTTCTCGTGGACAATTGTATCACACATTTCGCTTGTATTTTCTTGTTTAAATATTACAAAACAAAAAAAAACGCTTTGAACTTTTCATATCATCTGTTTTAGCAGGCACTTGGCAACAACTTGACACTTACAATTTTTTTTTATAAATTTTGTAAATGTAATTGTATATATATTTTTATTTATTTATATATACAGGATGTCCCACCGAACTGGGACATTAGATTTTTTTTGAACTTCTAGTAGAAATCTGATTTTGAAACTTGCAGTATAGTCATGGCCTACTGTGATCAATTTAAGGAAAATATTTTCAACTTTATAGCACTTTCGGTACACAGGGTGTTGGTATCAACTTTCTTATTTTAAATGGAATGGTATATTTTTTTATCGGTCTAATGAATTTGGCCAGTGATTTGCAACTAGTTTATATGAAGGTTCCCTATCCCTAAACTCGACCGTTTTGTGAGATATTTTCATTTTCGTTGATTTTTTGACATTTGCACTCTTTCAAATAAAATCAAATATTTCATGAGATAGCAGATATTTAGTGGTTCTACTAAAGTCGATGTAAATACAAGGATGTAGCTATAAGGTGTTATAACAATAATCACTGAATCACATACAGGCTGTTCAAAAAACGCGCCTCCAATGTAAATACCTTTAAACTAACAAAACTTTTTTATTTCAAATGGAACATGGTACTTTTTACTACAGCATTGAATGCAGCGTAAAATTCTACATCGATTGATATTGGGGTTTGATATACCTATTCTTAATAGTTTTTGAAGTATTAGCATTTCCTGCAAAAAAAAAAAAATGCTAAAAATATGCCTAAATTCCAAGTCTGAACCAAATAAAATGAGTTTTTTCCTACAAAACACTCTGTACATTATTTGGCTAACTTATCTAAATATTTATGTTTCAGATATTTAACGTTCACTAGTTTCTTACTAATAGTAATGTCTTCTAGTCATAGATAAAATACAGTAATTATTAGATATTAGTAAGCCATGAGATGTGTTAACAAACAAGTGATATCCATTGTTGGTAATTTACTACATTGCGCAGTGACAAACCTTTGCAGTATTAACTTTAAAACTTTAAATTTAAAACGATTGTGCATGCGTGCATACATGTGCTTTTCTCTGCGATTTATTCACGTTTATTAGTGGTTTGTTGAGTTCTTTTTTATTTGTGCATTACACCAATGTGAAGTTTATTTCATGATCTTTCATTTTATGTAAGAATTTCTACAATCCGACTTACTAGTTTATCATTACTTCTTTAGTAAGTAACACTTTTAACTATTCGTTCTGAATTTCTTGTCAACTTGGTGTTTTTCCTTGGCACCTTTTCTTGTCTATATTTTGTTTATATTTATATATACAGCTATCCTTTTGTACTCTGTTCGAGATCCTTTCCGTTGGCTTTGTTGTTTGTCTTATATTTAAGTCGCTGCGATAGCCACCGCTAGCGTGAAGTGAGTGTCCCTGTCTTTCTCCCCTTATTTTCTTGCTGTATAATATAATAATGTTGCATTGTGCTTGTTGTGATGTTTCTGCTGAACCACATAAAGTGGTGAAGTGCTGCGTTTGTGGAGCTACGTATAAGCTGGAATGTGTAGATATATCTAAATCTGAAGCCCGTAAAATCCATTTGAACAGCGGACTTTCATGGTCTTGCAAAAAATGCGTCCAATTTACTGCTAATCTTCATGAATTAAAAGCAGCTTTTCTTGGTATGCAAGAAAAAATTCAATCGTTGACAAACGAAATTTCTGCTTTGAAGACTAATACATCTGCTTCTAAACCTGCCTCATTGATTGATACTGAAAAAATTATTCAAGAAATCTCTGAACGTGAAAAACGCAAGTTGAACGTAATTATTTTTGGAAGCAAAGAATCAGTCTGTCGTACTAATAAGGATCAGTTAGATGTTGATGCTACTTTTGTCAATGACCTTCTTACATCTGTCCAGATAAATGAGGCGCCGACCAATCTTGTTCGGTTGGGGAGATTTGATATTACGAATCAAATTCGTTGCCGCCCAATAAGATTTACTCTTTCCTCTGAGGCTTCAGTTATAGCTGTTTTAAAAAATTATAAAAACGTCAAATCGCTTGATAAATTTTCCAACATAGTGGTATCTCGCGATCGCACACCTATGCAAATTGAAATTCACAAAAACGCAAAAGCAGAATTACAAGGTCGCTTGAATAATGGTGAGATAAACCTAAAAATTAAATATGTTAATGGAATCCCCAAGATAGTTTCGTCTTTAAACTAAGTATGTCCAACAGTTTACCGTGCTCACTATCCATTTATTATCAAAACACACGTGGGTTATGCTCTAAAACTCATTCCTTTTATACTGGCGTTTGCGAATTTACATATGACATAATAATAATCAGTGAAACTTGGCTTAACCACTCAGTTACAAATGCAGAGCTATTTCCCAATCATTTTAATGTCATTAGATGTGATCGAGACTTTCATAATACTGGTCGTTCCAAGGGAGGTGGTGTGCTTATTGCTTTGGATGAAAGATTAAAGTTTAAGATTTTGGATAATCATTACCTAAACAATATTGTACCCCTAATTGATGTAGTTATTTGTGAATGTAACTTCAATAGCTTCGCTTTCGTAATTATAGCCGTCTATATTCCGCCGGATATTGATATTCCAAATTTTGACTATTCATTGAAGCTTTTGAATTATTTGTTATAAATAGGTCGATTCTCTTAATTGGTGATTTTAACTTACCTGATTTTCTTAATGCAGCTTCGACATGTTCAAAAACTCGTACTTTCTTAAATGTATGCAATTCTTTAAATTTAAAACAATTTAATAATATTTATAACTGTGACGGTCGTATGTTGGATTTACTATTATCAAACTTTAATTGTGAAATTTCTGTCGAACATGAACCTCTTGCATTAGTACCAGCTGATCCCTATCACCCAGCTCTGTCTGCTTCTCTTTTTCTTTTTCATAACACCGCCCCTCCTAACTTTCCAACTGCTAATAATATACACTTAAATTTCCGCAGAGCTGATTTTGTTAAGCTGTATGACGATTTGTTGAATATCGATTGGTCTTTTCTTGAAAACATCGCTGATGTGAATTCTGCTCTCCTCAGTTTTTATGATACTATTTATAATGTTTGTAGTTCCTCAGTTCCGAGCAGCACTAAATCTAAATCTAAATATCCTCCATGGTTCAACTCCTCCATCATTGCACACATTAAGACCAAGGATTATTATAGAAGGCGCTGGATTAAGACTAATTCTGAATTTTATCAGCGCGAGTTCAAAAGACTAAGATCTGTATGCAAAGCTGAAATATCATCTGCGTACCAAACGTACTTAAATAAAATTCAGACAGATATAACCTCCAATCCTCGAGATCTGTTTAAATTTATACATTTGAAAAAAGGATATACTAGAATTCCTGGTGACATGTTTTTGGGCGATGAGTGCGTTAACCATCCGCAATTGATTGTTAATGCTTTTGCTGAGTCATTTCAAAATACTCAAACACAATCCTCTCCCCTTGTTGAAGTTGATGCATATAGTGAGAATACGTCGTTTTCCCTTCCAAATGTGACGGAGGAGGAGGTGCTTCCTAGCTTCTTCCTTCGTGATATTAGATTTGTTATTTCTCATCCCTTATGTATTATCATTAATCTCTCCATCAGCACTTCCACTTTTCCCAACGTTTGGAAGAGGGCTAAAGTCCTGCCTATCCATAAAAAAGGTGACCTATCAGTTATTAAAAATTACAGGCCCATATCTCTTCTATCTAATTTTGCCAAAGTGTTTGAGAACATCATCTACTCGTGTATTTTTAATAATATTAAACCCTTTTTATGTGCGTATCAACATGGATTTATACCAGGTAGATCAACGGTTACTAATTTAGCAATTATTTCTCAGTATATAAGTCAACATTTGGATAATGGAGAACAGGTAGATGTAGTATATACAGACTTTTCTAGTGCTTTTGACACAATAGATCATGGCATTCTTCTGACAAAGCTGAGTGCATTTGGATTAAGTCCAGCTTTTATTAGATTACTAAAATCTTACCTCTCCGATAGATCTAATTATGTCTTTTATAATGGGTTTTCGTCAAATTTGTTTCTATCAACCTCAGGTATTCCACAGGGGTCAAATTTAGGTCCTTTATTATTCATAATATATATTGATGATCTCCTAAAGACACTCTCCTGTCCTGTACTAGCATACGCTGATGACTTAATGATTTATTCAACCGTTACTAGTCCTTTTGACTCAGCTCAACTTCAACTTAATATTGACACAATTGTGGTGCTTGAACAATAATTTGAATTTAAATGTTAGTAAATGTCATGTTGTAAACTACTGTAGAAAAACTAAGCCTTTTGTAACCACCTATTATATACAAAATCAACCCATATCCAAATCTGAAACCATCAAAGATCTTGTTGTTCTTTTTGATAGTCGTCTCACTTTCAACCCGCATATTAATCACCTTATATCCACAACTTCCAAGAAACTAGGTTTTATTATGCGTGTATCCAAATATTTCACTAATGTTGATACTTTAAAATCTCTGTATTACGCCTTTATTATTGGTTCCCTTGAATATTCTTCTGTAGTGTGGTCGCCTTATTACATTTGTCATCAATTATCCTTGGAGCGCTTACAACGTCGTTTTTTGAAATTTCTATCATTTAGGATAGACTCTCTTTATCCGCCCCGAGGAGTTGATTACCAATATTTGTTAGACCGTCATAATGTTCAATCTCTATCCACTCGCAGAGAGCTTCACAGTAGTAGATTTAGGTGGAAGTTAATTAATGGTGTGATCGACTGCCCTCAACTTCTTGGTGGTGTAAATTTTCATGTGCCTCGCTGCTCAGCTCGTTTTACAACTACGTTCTCCGTTCCTGTTCCGAAAACCAACTTACTTCGGCAATCACCACTCTACACGATGTGTAAAAACGCGGATAATTGTTATTTTGACATTTTTTTCCAGCCCATTTAATTACTTTTTTATGTTTACTTTATAATTAGTTGTAATGAATTTGTTTTTACTTTATTTTGTATACTATTATTCAATTTATTTTATTTTTGTATACTAACAATTTATGTTTATATATATATATACATGCATGCCTAAATATTTTATAATTTTGTCCTGTAATTGGTCTGTACTGTTGGACAATAAAAACCTATTATTATTATTATTATTATTATTATTATTATTATTATTAACAAGTCATATCTTTTATAGTAAGTCCTAATGCTGTCAACTTCACATACTTTCTTCTAACAAATAAAATATTGTAAATCGAAAGAAATAAGAAAAACATTGAAAATTACATATACAAATAACATTTTAAACTTATTCTATATTCAAGAAGAATGTAACAATGATTAGATACCTACACTTACTTGCAATGTATAAAAGCCTCAAAAAAAAATGCAAAGGGAAATTAAAGCAGATATCCTAAATACACCCATAATATTTCAAATATTGTTCACTTACTAGACCAGGTATTTTCGTTGTATGGGAGCCGTCTGACATGGAGTCTCCGAAAACAATGCAGTCTTTTTGGCTTTTTGTATTAAACTAGGTATTAAGCGATACAGGCGGATAACATAAATCAGGAACAAACTATTAAAAGTCTTCGAAAATGTCCAATATAAATGTTCTTTCAGAATAATTTCTTAGTTTTTTTTTTTTAATTTGACTTATTTTCGATGTATTTAATAAGCAGGCAAAAAAATTAACATGTAATTTGCTGTTGCATAATAATTATGGCTTATTAATATTTTATAATTACAATTACATAAAATTTTCTAATAACTGGAAAATTTCCAATGATAAATATCTCAGATATGAAAACCAAACAATGCAAAAAAAAGATAACGCATCATTCTAAAAAATAATATACAGAGTGTTCTAGGAAAAAAATATTTCATTTACACGAAATTTGCAAATTAGTCATATTTTAGGCAATAAATGCTAATATCTCAAAAACTATCAAAAATAGGTATACCAAACCTTAATGTCAATCGAAGTAGAATTTTACGCTGCATTCAATGCTGTGGTAAAAAATACCATGGTCCATTTGAAATAAAAGAGTTTTGTTGGTTTAAAGGTATCCACATTGGAGATGCGTTTTCGAACATCCTGTATATGATTCGTTCATTATTGCCATAACACTTTCTACATCCGTCTTTGTGCTTACATCGACATTAGTAGAACCACTCAATATCCTGATACCTCATCAGCTATTTAATTTCACTTGAAACAGTGCAAACGTCAAAAAATTAACAAAATTGCAAATATCTCAAAAACGGTTGAGTTCAGGGATAAGGAACCCTCAAGCAAAGTAATTGCAAATGACTCGATGCATTCATTGTACCGATAAAAATTGTACCATTCTATTTAAAATAAGAAAGTTGATATCAACACCATGTATACCGAATGTGCTATAAAGTTGAAAATATTTTCGTTAAATATACCACAGTGGGCCATGACTACACTGCAAGTTTCAAAATCAAATTCCTGCTAGAAGTTCAAAAAATCTAATGAGCCATTTCGGTGGGACACCTGTATATATATATTTTTTACAATTATGCATTTCATAAAATGAGTGCAGAAATATTTATACTAGGTCAATATATACATATAATGTGAATAGTTCTGCTGTATATAAAGAATAAATAAAGTGCATGTGTCACTGTTTTTCTTGCTTGAATATACATGAAGGGTGCACGGGAATAACGATCAAAGTCCGCATTCATACATTAAGAGATAAATGAATTTTAAAGTTTGCGACTTAAAGGTTCAACACAAAACCACATTGTAGCAACTTTGAATTCTACGGACTACGACCGTTTTTGAAACGGTTTGAACGCGCATTATTATAATACTCGGAATTTCCTACAAAATGGCACCCTTATCTCATTTTCACAAAAAAATGGACTTTGATCGCTATTCCCGTGCACCCTTCACATGTATACCGATTTAAATTAATTTTGCTGCTAGCATCGACCTTCAAAATGGCTGCCTTTAAAATTAGAAGTTTCGCGCATCTTGAAGCGAGTTCTCCCCACTCTATTTCTATGTATACACGTACCTTTCACTGCTTGGGCATGTGCAAAGGATCTACTTCTCTTTAAATAGAAGCGGGAAATTCTAACAGAAATTAGTATGCAATCTAGTTAAGAATCTTTTCTAGACGAAAAAAGTATAATGTAAATCAAGCTTATGTCACACTATGTGTAGTGCCGTGCTTCGAGAGTTACCATACAAAAATATTATTACTATTTAGTTAAGGCTGCGTTCCGTCCACCAACTTTGTAACATGAACTAAAGCAAAACAAAAATGCACTGTTTATTTGTATTTCTCGCGCTTTCTGTAATGCAGCCTACAATTCACTTGAATTTCTTTACGCGTTTGCTATTCGTGACGTCATCATTCTTTTTTTCTCAAACGAGACCAAGATTCTGCTGAAAGATAGCAGCGCCTATATAAAATCTATGGCTGATTTGACCATGCTTGCCCTTTTCAGCATCGATTTCATACTCTTGAACGGCAAAGATATTAAGCACGTATAATTTGACGAATATATATGGTAAACTTTCAATTGTTGTGACATCAAAAATGGTACATATGGATTTTATTTATATTCGCAAGCGAACAAATTTATTGCGCACTGCAGACGGCACGATTATCAGGTATGCGCAATGAATATTAAGTATTCATTCTCTGCAAAATTATTGATTAGCGCTTTGCAATTGAAAATATTCAATAACTCTGTATTACTTTGGCTATATTGTTTCTTCCCTCAGCCTGCAACATTTCTTTTTACACGTACTTCGCAATACCTAATATTGATGGTTGAGAACTACAAGCACGTATGTGTAAAAACGGAAACTTATCCATTTCTTATTTCTGAACTAAGGCTCTTTATGTATGTTCGGCAAATGTGTTCGTATGAGAACGTATGAGATATACATTGAAATGAGTAAAAAGAATTAATTCTATATCAAATGATTTCCATTTATTTAATACTTAATAAAGTATGCCAAGTTAATGTGATTGCACTCTCCGACCGTTGATATGTCTATAATCGTTAAAAATAAATCTAACAAATGGTAGCTTTACATCCAGCCCAATAAAGATGATTACATGTCAAAAAAGTAATCAAGACATCATTTTGAAACTAAATATATAGAAATGTATATAAATAAATCCATTAGAACGGCTCGGATGGAACTGAAATAGGAACATGGGCCTAAAACCAAGTATTTCAAAACCCGAAGAAAATACCAGAGTATCATCCATACGAAATAGATGCTACCGAAAGATGCGTCTAGTCTAACATGTCCGATATTGAAGTAGCCATCAAAATCCGAAATAATCAGTCCAAGAAAAATTAAACGAGGATTCCGAAACACATGGGACTCGAAGGAAATAAAGGTAACAGATAATATTGCAAAAAGTTGCTGAAACACTATTTTAGAGCCCAATATTTTTATGGGATAAGTAAAATACTAAAAACATTGATAAATGAAGTAGAGCACAGGAAATTTAACTATTGGAAAATCTTCAGAGAATGAGGCCAAACTAAGACTTCTGGGAACCTATAATAAGAAAAGATTTATAGAATACATCAAGAATACAGCAAGGCCATTACAAACTGACTTAATATCTCAGATAGGCTTGGAATAGCAAAGGAAATGTGAATGTAGATTTTGTGGGGAATACTATCGAATATTCATCTATTCTGAAACTGCATATCACTGCACCTGAAAGTTTGTGAAATCAAAGAGGGATATCTACCTACCCTGAAGCTATATATCCTGTATTTCCAAAAAAAAAAAAAAACGTTTCGGAGGTCAACAGAAAGAATAGGAGATGCAGTGGATCTTTTAAGCCCAAATGGAAAAATTCACAAAGAGTTTTAAAACAAACTAAATCAAAAAAAAACTTTCTATTCATTCCAATAAATATGCGGCAATTATTTTTACATTTAATTATTTTATTTAAGGCATTTTCTTCAATACTAAAGAAATTAATGCTAAGAATACAGCATTCGAAAACAAGGGTTGTCTTAACATTTTAATTTAAAGCCAGATATTGTTCTCCGAATATATTTTTTATCATAATTTAAACAGCTGTAGCAGATATATTGAAATACATAGTGCATCAACATTATTATATTACTTGATTTGAATTATAAAAGTTACCCTTAATTATAGAGTTTTCTTGCTTGGATATCTTTAATGAGCTATTTTTGAAATTTGTTATATTTAAACAATATTGTGCATATTAGCCTCTCATGTTCCACATAGAACTGCACGTTACTATAAAAAAACATTCTTAAAAACAGAAAATTACATATAATTTATTTATACATTATATGTAATTTCTTTCACATAAAACGATCAATCCTAAAATGTTAATGCACATACTTTTCATGAATAGTTAATGAAAAATTCAGAGCTAACTAGAAGAAAATATATATAAATACTCTAAAATATTACATTCAAAATTGGAATTTAACAAGTCTTTTCTCTCATCAATAAAAATAGTCTTCCCAAATTCCAATCGCAACAGGCATGCAATAAGTGATGTACATGACAAGGTCTTTACTATATGACTCGTCTTCAGTTTTCACAGTAATAACAAAGCCAACAAAGTCAAATAGCTGTGTTGTTGTACATGGAGTGGTGTCTAAAAAAATGCATTTCAATTTAGTAAAGGTGAAACTTTATTATTACAAAATTTCACCTTTGTCGTCTATTCCTATGCTGACGATTATCAGAATCCATGAGGGGATTAAATATTTCTTTAAAAACAGGTAGTATGCTTGGAAAATGTTATAAGCTACACCTACTTTACTCTGCAAGATCTCAATTTTCTTATAAAAATCTTCAGACATTTTGTCATTTCAGCCCATCTTTTAATTTTATTAAAAAACTGTATATGCTAGAGAAATAAAAACATATTTAGCAGCTTAAACACTATTTTTCGTAGATCTACTCAAGTTACTTGTAACGTAAAAGGCTTGTTAGGCTCACACAATTCCTTCGGAGAACAGATTGACTCACAGTAGGTGTTATAGTCGAGTCCGACAAGCAACGAAAACAGCACAACCTAACCAATGCAATTTGGTCCCCTGCCAATTACGAGGAATAATAACGCTAAACCATAATGAAATTATTACCCAAAACACTCTAAATCGAATCTCGGCCTGATTTGTTTGATAACTATCCCAGGCCTGGGTTACAACACTTTCTTCCAAATTTAACTTAATCAGCTAATTGTTTAAAACTCGCAAGAGCTGCGTCTTCAATATCTTCCATCGAAACCATTTTCACTTAATATTTTTGATAAATCAAGCTGTGTAGAAAGGTCGCGTTTCTGGAAAGATATATTTTGCGACATGCAACTAGGCAACGCCTCTAAACGGCGGGATAAGTAGCAGCAGTTTGTAGTTATGTACGTAATATTTCCCGCCATTACGAAGAAAAGTCAAGTGAGTCAAGTAACATATGATTTCAAACAGGCAGGCAGGGCAGGAGGGCGAGGGCCGGTCGTTTGTGTCATTAGTAATGCCACAGAATATCTGTGAGAACAACCAGAACACAATCTCTTTGTCGGCTCTTTTGATCTCAGTGCGCAAATTTTCGTGACCTTGATGTCACTGTTCGGGCGAGAAGTCAGGATGGGCTTGTAGAATTCTTTGCTTGGCGGGACCTAACTGAAGTGAATTCGAGAATTGATACATATTTACGTTAAAATGAAGAATTATCGCTTATTTTTACAATTTATTTCGTTTTTTCTATTATTTTTCATATTATCGACTGCATTCTATACACCATTTAATAACATATGAATATAAACTGAAGTCAGCGCGTGTGCCTTGCAAAGAGCTAACAAGCCGGACCACAATCTCGCCCTATTTAATGGCGGATCAACCGCGTTGAGAATCCGGAGCCCTTCCGCCATTGCAAGATGATTTCTGGTGTTACATATTCTGTGTAATGCCTACCCAACTCCAGGAGGGATGTCATTTTTCAGATGAGAAGTGTGTTTGCGCAAGAGCACCATATTTGGCTTTTAGAACTACCTATATAGAAGAATAAAGCCTCGTAATTTACCTATTCCTGACAATAAAAAAGTACCACCTGGTAATAAAAACCGAAAATATTATGCGATGCTGGTACTAGATCACTTATATTTTTTCAACTCAAGCTCGTCTTCCCAGGATTCCAGCAGTTAGGATTCTGTAACCTTGATCGAATAGAACGCCGCCATATTAAATCGACCGTTCTGTTTTCGGAACGGACGATAACAATCGAACAAACGATTGTCTGTACAAAGGTTAGAACGGACGTTCGTGCATGTTCGGAAGCTGAGATCAAACAAGCATCTAATAGGACAACTCAAATTTACACAGAAATAACTTATCAAGTAGACGCATAGTTCTAAAATTCTGTTTTTATGAATATTATATACTTTTTATTTTTATTAAAATGATTTACACAACTAAGTGCAATAGTCTTTCAATTAACACATTAACTTGTATTGACGAATATTCGTCTGATATATGTATGTAGATGACAAGTAAATTAAGGAACGTAGGCCATATCTTTTAAAACTATCCGTGAGCCTATTAATTGTTTAATGGTATATTTGTTATTGGATATACCCAAAGTAGGGTATAAAATTAAAAAAAAAAATAATCGGGATCAAATAACTTCACATCCCACAAATTCTTTGTAATTTTTCCTTTGACACAAGACGCCCTTCTGCCAAGTTGGATGATTTGCATAAATGATAGTATTTTTCAATGTGCATGCCAATAATCTGTTTTTTGCCAAGACCTATTTTTTTTAATAATTTTCTTTAAAGAGTTGTGGTTTTTCTAGAACTTTACCTTTCGCAACGTCCAAGTAAATTAATCACAATGTTAAATATTTAGCTTTATTGACATAATAAACAATATTGCCAGAAATATTTGCGATATCAATATCCCGAAATAGATGCAAAATACAAATCTTGTTATAAATAATATATCAAACGACAACAAGACTTGTCAACAGAATACCCGGTTTTATCACAGTCACGTGGTTCATTCCGCGGTTTCTACGTAGAACAGTTACAGAATCGGCAAAACTACTGCGTTTCGATACATCGCCAAATTGACTATGTTCGAGTCGAACGTGTTACAAATCCGCTGAGATCATCAAGAACTAGATCATAAAATTTGATTAACGGAACACCAATTGCCTTTATTGATATACTAATAATGTGAGTATATAGTAACAGAAAAAATACTTCATTGAAAAATATTATTGTATCAAAACTGTCAAAAAAGTATTCCTTTATTATTATAGCAGAATCGTTCACACAAACCTAATACTAATTTGTTGCTGCTGCAACAATTCTATTCGCGCGCACGACACTCTTGGAATCCTATAAGTAAAGAGTGCAGTAATCACTGCTTGTCGAAAAAAAACACTAAATATATCTAATAGTTTTACCAATTTCAGATTTATCAGTTGAACCGCCAAGGTAAAGCGATTTAAAGAAAAAAAAAATATATAAAATAACAAATTAAAGATGCTAAAAACCTATAATTTTGAAAAATTATACATATATTATAGTAGC
>RXPK01000326.1:1428611-1555176 GCA_004143645.1 Protaetia brevitarsis | reverse complement strand
GTAAGGCAATAAATCACGAGCACATGATGTATAAAAAAGCACTTTATCTTACTCATGCTCAAGCTTGTGGAGACTTTTGCTTTTAGGATTTTTTTAATTGAAAGAAAATGCGAATGATTATTGAGCAAGTGTATCGACCCGGTTACAAATTTGTGAGGAGAAATAACTCCGTAGATTTGACAAAACCAAGAAATTTAGAAACATTTCATATTTATGCTTTCGTTTCGGTTTCTTCTAATCTTTTTATCATAGGTGCTATCTTCAATTTATAAATCTTTTAGTACATGAAGTAAAAATCATTAATCTTATTAGGTTAATTTCGATATATATCGCGTTGCTTATCCTAGGGATAAGCTCTTCCATTTTTAGTTCCAATAATTGTAACTTTTTATTTTAATCAAAATGATATTGTTTGTCTTACTTAATGGATTGTACAATTATTTGTAGGCAACTCTGATTCTTTATCCGTAAATTCAACGTATTTTAGAATGCTTGCTATTTTGTTAAAATTATAACGTTTCCAACACCTTCAAAAATGTACAAATCATCAAACATATGATGTGATCTTACAACAAAAACGTCCGACAGTTTAAATTCTATTGAAAAACTGACTATTTTACAGTGTATTTACAAATCAACTTCCAAAAAAGCAAAAATTACAAAACAGCTATGTTTCAGCTTAATTTTCTTTGCTTTTGTACTTGTTTTCGAAAACCATCTGTTATTTCTTTGTTAAATAAGTGAATGCCAGCAAATAACTAATTTACTATCTTATACATTTCTATATTTGTTTTATTTTACACATACGCCGACTAACACATCTTTTTAAAAATTCACGTATACGGTTACTCCCATTGAGTTGCATCTTTTTAAAATCACTTCACTTAACGCTATAACCTTGAAGATCAAGGAAGTGAAATCTCCTGGATAGTAATTAATTACATCAAGACCCTCTAGCTCACTGAAGACGTGTTCATTATAGACTTTTTGGAAATTTAAACACGTTTTTCGACAATTTCTATTCAAACACTATGTAACCTTATTTTCAACTCTATATACTAACATTACTTTTAAAAGACTTTACTGATGCACTCATACACATACAATAGATCTGTTTAAGGATAACCTTCGTGGTTTATTTCATTTTAGGTGGCCAGTACAAGTGGTACTTATTCCTTCTTTTAATGACGCTCACCATTTGCCTATTTATCCTACGCCGTGCTACGAATTGCAAGATTATCCAAATCTTATATGCGCACCTAACCCTTGTTTACTTAATATCAATGGATTCATAGTGGGTACTACCAGCGTAGATGTTTTATTTCAATTGACAAAAGAAGAAATATCTAGGTAAGTGACAATGAAGTATTAACCAGCGTTATCATGCTTTTAACCTATTGCATGGGTACTAAAATTAGAAAAAAGAAAAGTACATATAATGACAATTATTTATTACCGCGTACATATCAAAATTAATTTGACGAAGCTCGCGTACAGTTCACTAGTTGCTTGTAGACAAAACGCACAGAGTTCTTCTTGTAAATTAAGAGGTTATGTTCGACACGCAATTCGGAATAAGTTACAATTCAGGGTAGTTGTCGCGACATGTCATTGATTGGCAAAAATGATATTGTAGCTCTAGTTTTATAATAATAAAATCGATCGTAAAAGAAAAAGTACTAAAGAGCGTGTTACTATACTATAATATGGTGGAGAATAATTTTATTCTGCACACGTGACAAATATAATGGAAATAATTTATTCGACGGTTTAGAAATGGCGGCAGTAGTCTCTTTAATAATTTTGATCGTACGGCAGTTACAGCTTTGAGAAACTTTTGACATTTGTGTTAGTGTTGTAAATATTCGGATGATTTCAATAATCGGAATACCCGAATCGGAAGGCCATGATATTCGGAATAATATTCCGATTCCATATTCCCACCAGACATACTCGTATAAGTTGCACGTATTCGGATGATTTCAATAATCGGAATAATATTTCAATTCCATATTCGACCACGCACACTCATATAAATTGCACGTATTCAGATGATTTCAAGTGGATTTCAATAAGCACGGTGGAATACGGGATCATATTTCGTGTTTATTTTATACGTAACTAAATCTCTATTAACGTTATCTGCAACAAAAGTTTACTATTTTTCTTACTATATGAAACAACAAACGCCGTTCGTCAGTTCAGATAATAAATTTTGGATGATCAACTCAAAACCCGGAAAGTTGAGTATTTCCAAAATCACACAATTTATACGAATATGTATGTCCTATAAGGACACCTACCCAAAAGTTTCGGTAGATTCATTCGATATAAAATCGTTGTACAAATTTTCCAGATTTGCAATCATCCGATTCAGAAACATCCTATTCGAAATCATCCGATTCCGAATCGGAATCTAATAATCGGAATCACCCGATTCCAAATCGGATTTTAAGAATCGGAATCATCCGAATATTTCAATAATCGGAATCAACGATATTTTTAATTCGGATAGTCACAACACTAATTTGTATATCTCTACCTATGTACCTACAGCGCAGGCAATTTCTGCTGTGGAAGGATTACAAACCTGAAATTCTCTCATTTAAACACTTTTTTGAATTTACATTCGTTGATGTTCGAGAACTGTTTCTTAAGCCTTAAGAAATAAGGATAAGTCGTTGATATGTAGGTTCTGTTGATAAAATGGATTTAGAAACGATAATGTACAGAAAAGAATCGAAACACGACTCTGCCATATCTGCTAATTTTTAACCCTATGATGGAAAAAGTCTGATAAATAGAAACTACGCTTGTAACTTGCTTTTTTTCTGGAAAGGTGTAAAAATTTTTTTACGGAAAGGACGAGACGCATAATTAATCTCGAAAGTTTGGTATTAGTTTTTCTTCTTAGAAAAAAATTCTTAGAGTAGTAAGATATAAAACCTCATCAGGTCAATCTTAATTTATTGGCAGTTCTTTTGCCTGTGTTCAACAATCCACGCAAGTATTAAACCCTGCCTGCATGTCTTTAAACTAAAATAACACTCAACAAATCTGCCGAGAATCTAAGTGTATATAAGGCAGGGTCAAAAATACGCTCAGAGTAAAGTGCCTCAGTTTTTGGATTTACAGGAAATGTTTTTCCAACTTCAACGCTATATCAAAATATGAAGTTTCCCTTACTTTTAGCAAGAAATGAAGTTTAATCGTCCTATAAATGTGTGGCCGCAACGCATATGGCTGATACGATCGTACCTAAAACTTGATAGCCTTTGTTCTTTTGATATTTTGTGATAAATTTTATTCACCATTTTGTTCTACTGATATACATGCATATACACCAACACTGAATGTCTAATTTTGGGTGATAATACAAGATATAAAAAAAATACGTATAGGTATGAAAAAGTGACAGATTTGAACTCTGCTATAAAAATATCTGTTTATAGGAAGCATGATGTCTAAAATATAATATAATAAATAGGTCTATTGACTATTGACCAATAATATCAATGTTATATTCTATTTCTATATGAATACGCATAAAATGGCGCTATCCTGCTCTTGCGTATTTCTCGACTCTCTCCCATCACACTGAGTCACGACGCCACCGGCGAGGAGACTATAGGCTATAGCAGATTGCCAGTGAGAGTGATTCAAATAACGTTTTGTTTTCGGTAACACGTTACCGCGATCGCATTTAGCTACTAGTAAGGGGTTATTGTTAACCGTGATGCGATTTCCACCACACCACTATCTTGTGTATACTTTTTGAGAGAGAATTATGCATACTGTGTCAAATTAGTTTCAAAAATAGTATAGCCTTCGAAAGGAAAACTTCAAAATGGAAATTATTTTTGCTGCATAATATGTTTTATTTTCAAATGAAACAAAATAATAACATCTAATTGAAATTTTGTGAGTTACAATTAGTTTAATTTTGTCTTTCTTTTTATGTAGGTTTTAACGTTGATCACCACAAGTAAAACAAAAAATAAAACAATGCATTTACAATGTCATCAACAGATGTTAATTAACGTAAAGAATAAACATCGAACTTCTACATGTCGTCTTCCTTGTAAACATCTTATCGATGTAGTATTAAATTCTCTTAGCTATGTTCCGTAAAAAAACAGGATTGATTTTCGCAATACATTGTCTAATTACATTTTCTAAGATATTTCTAAATAGTCGAAATTTGTAAACGTTTTTTTATGTAGAAAAAGAAATCCATTGGGGATAAGTTTGGCGATCTTGGAGACTAGGAATCTTTTAAATAATTTCGAAGAGAAAAAAAGAAGCAATTGATAGTTTCAGGGCAAAAAAAAACATTGGGAGTGTGGTCTATGTTGTAATTATTTTGTTTTATTTCAAAACAAAACAAGCTGCGCGCAAAAACGAATTCTCATTTCATGTTTTTTTTCTTTTCGCAAAGCTATAACATTTTTAAACTAACAATTTGGCATAGTATGCATGATATTCTCTTACAAAGTATGCATGATATTCTCTTACAAAGTATGCACAGAATAAGATATGACTGCTGTATGATCTCAATCAATTTTGCATACAGGGTAATTCCGAAAAAACGATTGAATCTCATTTTCTGCTGAAATTAAACGAAATTTCATATTTGGATATAGCGTTGAATTTGAAACAATATTTATTAATTTATTAATAAAATTATCTTCTAAACCCAAAAACTAAGACACTTTGCTCTTAGCGTAGTTTCATATTTTTGACATTCCCTCGTACAAAATTAATATTCGCAGATTTGAATGAGTGTTATTTTAATGTAAAGACATGCAGAGGTAATTTATTTAAAAAAAGGCTCACTAAATTCAAAGACAAAAACAATATTCCCACATGCTGCGCACTTTCTGCCGGTCACTGTATATGTGTATTTGTTGTAGTTTGGAGGGATACACTGCGATTTATTGTTAAAATAACTAATTTTATATTATTTCAGAAATGTACATACCGACCGAATGAGCAGACTTGCCAATCATCTGCTGCAACAAAGAAGTTTTTTTCCGCTTTATCCAAACCGTGATGCTTCTATTTGTACCGACTATGAACGTTTAGGAAACGATTGCCTAATAAACGTGAAACCACATTTACTAATTTTACCATCCACTTTACGTTATTTTATAAAAAATGTTGATAATTGTTTGGTAGTTAATCCTGAACGTCTCGCAAAGAACCAAGTAGCTGGAACATATGCAATCATTAATATATGCCCACCATCAAGAGCAGGGAATATGATTGACAATATATCATGCGAAATACGAACCATTTAATGTACAAATCTGCAACTATATTAATAAAACAATGTAATTTGAACACTTATTTTAATTTTAACCAACTATATGCATAAACGCACCTTAAAATCACCAACCCTACTCGTTGCAGTTCCAATCACCTTGCCTAGGAGAAACTTTACATTCAGGCCTGGATAAATAAAACTGTAGCAAACAGTTTTAATATAGAAACAACACAGTAATTAAAAATACCAGTTGCAGTCGGAATATAACTTTTAAAAACTAAAATTTAAAAATGCAAAGCAAATTGCATATAAAGAGAGAGAAATAAATCCTTTTTAAATGCGTTGTACAGGGAAAATGTTAGTCTCTTTCTCATTTTAATGAGCCTAGAGCAGTAAGTGAAAATAATGCAAAACCGTATTGAAAGTACTTTCTGTCTTAATTAATATTTAGTAGCTGATTTCGCAAAAAAAAGGTAAACTATTGTTCGTATAACAGCTGACTGTGTTGCCGTTCTATTCTACTGGCGGAACCAGTGCGCATTCACTGGATATTTTCTATTTCATTAAAGCTCCACCTGACTCTACGAACTACAAAGTAGCTATGGATGTGTTCCGATATCTGCTGACAGTACTGAAGTTACTAAATTAGCGTTTCGTAATCAGATTACATGTGCTGAGAGACTACAAGGAAAATATATCTGCGTGTCGTCTGCATATAAGTGATTACTATAATGCTTCAAACATTTTATAATATTAGATGTATAAATTATGTATAGTAATGAATCAAGACACCCGCAAGGAGCGGAAGAGACAAACGGCCATCATACAAGGTGTCCCGAAGGGGTAGAGGGTATTTGTATCTCCGGCGTCCATGCAACGGCACGGTTTGAGTAGGCGCGGTAAGGATAGGTTGTTGCAGTACCATCCCGCCTTTTGCGTACGCGCCTATTAATATAGCTATGGTGATTCGATAATCACAGCTCAACATTTAAATCGTGCAGATGAATTTAACGTAGGAATGCATAGAAGGATCATCCATCAGAGAAGGGATTCGAATGTTTGAAAATACCGCTTCGATAGTAAAAATTAACAAATAACAAGCTCGCTCGCGCTCTGTTCGAAGCCAACAAACGATTAAAGAAGTGAGAGTTTCAGTGGTGAAAATCCGTCTCCATCAGTTCGCAGACGTAGTCAAGAACTTAACATTAGAAAACCGTGGTTGCCCAATATTCTGAAGCAAGATTTACATCCTACAGACTATAAAATTCAGTTTGTTCAAAACCTGCACATTACCAACTATACACTAAACATTATGTTCAGTGACGAAGCGCGACTTTCAATTAAATGCTCACGTAAACAGACACAACTGCGCTACCGACCCAACGAAAATGAATGACCATTACAAACATAGTCCAAAAGTTATTGTATGGGCTGCCAATCTGGTGAAGGCATCATTGGGACTTTTTTTTTTTTTTTTGAAGACCGGCGAGGGCAAGCACTTACGGTAAACATTCAACGGTATTGCGACATGTTAAGAAACTTTTTGGTTCCACAACTGCAGGAGTTTGAAGATTTTAATTAGGAAACATGGTTTCAACAAGATGGAGCCACTAGCCACACCTCAAACTAATCACTTGACATTGTCAATCAACTTTTCTCGAAAAAACGTGATCTCTGTAATGGGTATACGTGTCATTTGGACAACATAATCTTTGGCACTTAATTTTCTAAAGCTTTGTCTAAAGATTAAAAATAAAAATACATTTTCCTGACCTGCATGTTTCTTTTTTTTTATTCAATTTAGAAATACCCTCACCGTGAGATAAGAATGCAAACGCATCACTGAGTCATTACTAAAACATAATAAAATTAAGAATAGGAAGCATCTATGATTGATGGTATCAAAAGGCTTACCAATACTGTCACCTGATCAGCATCCACATCATGAGCCATTGCTGTTTCACAGCTGTACTTTGAACGAAATCCAGACTGGTTGCTGGGTAGAACATCAAAAGTATTCCAAAAATTATATATGATTGCTTAGAGCTTTTTCCATAATTTTATATAAGAGTGGAAGTATCGATATATGTCGCAAATCTGAGTAGTCAAACGGGGTGGTTACTTTAGAAAGTGAAGTTATGATGCTTCTCTTCCAGCAGTCAGGATAGGTATTCTCAAGCAAACAACTGTTGATACAATGCTTAATAGGAGGCAACACAGGGAAAATAATACAGTTGGAGTATAGAACCAACTTCAGCAATGGAAAGCAATGCAAAATTGCAAACAATTTTTTTTTGTTGATAAGTGTATTGTTACTGTAACAATTAAATGTAGTAGTATCAGGAGTAGCCCCAGACATAAAATTGAAAGAATGATTCTGATTTCATTGACATTAGTTAGGTGAGCAGGTAAATTTACTATCTTACTTTTATTGCAAATGTTAAATGAGCTTAAGCTGTTCCACAATAGTTTCGGATTACGCATCGACGAGATATACTGTAAATAAGCACGTTTCCCGCGACGAATGGCAGAAGTTGTTAGATTAGCAGTTGTTTGTAATAATTAAAAGAACCAGTCGTTTTTTTTATTCGCGTCCCTCAGTGCTTTATCTCTAAGCTCCATCGTAAATATGATATTACCAGTCAACCAGGTAGTCGACTGCTTTTTAAACATTGCGGTCTTCAGAGGAGCATGTCTGTTAAATATATTAACTTGTAATAGCATCATTCAAAAGAGCAACTTTTTCATTAACATTATTATAAATGTGATGCCATGGTATGGACTCCAAATCATGAGTAAACGCAACATTATCGAAATTGCAAAAGTCTCTAAACGTCCGAATACGAGAGACAGAAGATGCAGGAGTAATATCTAATTGAACGAAAATAAAAAAATGGTCCGATATGATTAAATCATGCAAAACATACAACATACAAACGGTTGTTTCAGAAAAAAAGCAATATGAAGTCAATAAGAAAAGAAGAAGATTCTGTCTCCTAAGTTGACTCTAATTATATTTGTCTGAGCTAAGTTAGCATTTAATGTTAGTTTTTATTGTAATTTAATAAGTTTTTAGAATTTCTAACCACAACCATTATATTATTTAAATTTTTATTGTTAATTGCATTTAACACGTACTTACAGAATTATATACTGAAAATGATCTTTTTACATCAGCAAGATAGGAGCTTGTGCAAAAAATCACAAACCATCACTGCGAGAAACTTATAGGTAAGGAATTCTTTTTTATAGCATAATCTAGACCTTTATGTCGGATTTATATGATAAAGTAAAAAGTAACAAACAAAAACATCAATTTAAAAAAAACTATCTAAACAATGACAAATAGTTTATCTACAATTACATGCAGTCATATTTGTCTTAATTTTACATTTATTTATGCTTAGCACTACGTACCTACACCATGTATAGATCCAGCTACTTTGAAAGAATTTTTATAGGCAATAAATTACTGCAAAAGAAAATTTTCTGGATCTCTCTATTTGCTAGTATCTGCTACAAAATTAATTGACGCCGAATTAATACAGAATCTTCTTTTCGTTGGCAATGGTCCATCATCAAACAACATTGTCCCATAATGAGCATCACATTTGGAACAAGTCACCTCAGTGCGATCTCTTCCCACTGCTTAAATCAGGTGATAGACTTCACCTTACCTTGATCCAAAACATTATTAAATGCAGGCCATCCACAACCACTGTCGTATTTTGTATCGGAGCTAAATAATGTTTGCTTACAACAGATACATTCGTAGACACCCGATTCAAAGTTATTGTCATAGCCACCAGTAAAAGGTTGTTCTGTACCTTTTTCTTGTGTTACATGATATTGAAGTGGCGTTAAGCGCTTCTTTAATTCTTCCTTATTAGGTATTTCACTCATGTCTGCAACAAAACTAATGAGTATATGAATTAGTTGAAATTTTAAATGAGATATTTTCACATACATCCGCAATAATTAGAAAATTGATAAAAGTACGATATTTATTGTCCGCCTTATCATTGCAGATTAAGATAGATTAAGATTAATGATAAAGTACTTAATGGATGTAAGATATAACAAATACATAGAACCTTTAATGAATAACGTTATTCTCTGTCCTTTAGAAACAGAAACACACCAAAACAAAAACACATGACAGGAACAAATTTTTATTACCAACTATTGTTACCAACCTACATAACCTAGCAGGTAGATAGGGTCACGGTGGATAGTGGGTACCGTGGATACATGGTGGATACTTGAACACATTGGATACCCAGTGATACCCTTGTGATACCTAGAATCCGTTGTCTATGGTGATACCTAGAGTGGAGGCAGGTGGATATGGCTTTTGATATGAAGCCGACGGATTCGCAAGTAATACTTGAAAATAAACGGCTATTTCATATGTTGGAGTTTGAAAATCAAATTTTCCTTGATATTTTGCATAAAGATGGGCTAGTAATTACTGCAAAGTATGATAAAAGATTTATCCAGATTAAATGTAATAACTTAAACATTGTTATAGGGGCCTGAGTATCGACATTATTTTATTGAATCTATTTAGGGTATATTCCGATCCAGGCAATCTTCTCTTGGTTCTAAATTGTGCCGAATACGAGGAAAAGTATTTAATTGAAAAGATGAAGGATGATAATGTTCGTAGTTACAACTCTTATACCACAGAAAAGTAAACAGAATACTAGTCAACCAGAATCTCGTGAAAGTGCTAGGACATTCTGCGCACATTGTTTTGAGTAAATGGAATGTAAACAATATAAGTTTAAGGGTTTAAACCATCCACTTTTATTAGAAATGCCGCATGATTCGTGGTAGGCATAATGCCTTTAGGTCTGTTCTTGTTATTAGACCACAACTTTCACAAGATTTTAGTCAGCTAATGTAATTTGTTACAACTTAATATTTGTAAATGTAATATAATTGCAGAGAACTTATATATTTAGCAGGTGGCATACTATTTGTAACAACAAGAATTTTGGTTGTGGATATGTTAAAAAACCGTATACCTATTGATAAAATTACTGGTATTATAGTATTACGTGCGCATAATGTTTTAGAAAGCTGCCAAGAAGCTTTTGTATTACGGCTATTTCGCCAAAAGAATAAGGTAAATGTACTTATTACAAGAAATTAAATAGGATAAAGAAGAATTATAGTTTTAGACTGGCTTCATTAAAGCATTTTCTAGTTCACCACAAAATTTTACAATTGGGTTTAATCATGTGGACCGAATTATGAAAACTTTATTTGTAAAGGAGTTATATATCTGGCCACGGATTTCACTCTACTGTCATTGAGTCATTTAAAAAAATACGAGGTAAGTGATCTAATGAATTAAATATGTGAAGAACAACCTGCAGTTTAGTTTTGTGATGTTTTGTGCCCATATACAGTCTGTTTAATATTTGCTGTCATCCAAGATATCTTGGCTGTTGTTAGAGCTATTAACAAATTTTAAAGAAAGTCTTCTATATCCTGATTCCTAGTAGATGCCTTACATTAAAAAAAAAAACAATCGAGCATCAATGTGTCAGATAATACAAAATTTCCAATGAAATGCATCTAATTTTATTATGTATTTTGAAACTCTAATTCTCTTTTCAATGATATACCACATGTCTTAGTTATATAATTATTTAAAAAATAAATGAAAAGTTTGATTACAAATGCACGACGAATTGAACACATCACTTAAAACGACAGCCCGTGAAAACAATTTTATTACTACAGCTTTAGCGTCAAATTAACTGAGAAAATTATTATTTATTATTATTTTCATCAAAAGTAGCACGAAATGGATGATCATAATTCTAATGATGAAAAAATGGATATGTTAATTGTGTACATCAGATGTAATGGCAATAATAGAGAAGCATATGCGATGTATCAAACTATGTATCCAGAAATAAGACGTCCACATCCTCGTACATTTACAAGGCTGGAACATAATTTACTTAGAAATGGCTGCTTTTAAAAATTTTGATTATTTTTTAAAGCTCGACTTTATCTGTCACTTAAATTATTTTGTTTTTTGCCTTTGATTTTGACATGGCTTTGAAGCTGGCTATTTAGCCGAAACTAGTAAGCCAATAATCCTGTACTATTAATTGAGTATTATATTAGCTGTCATTTATTTATTTTATTTATTTTTTATTTTAAGGCATATAATAGGGAGCTAGATGTAGAACCACTTTTCTTCTTTAAAATTTTGTGGTATCTCTAACAACAGACGAGATATCTGGTTTCGCAGCTAAAATCAAATAGACTGTATATAACTCTTGATTATATAGATTGAGTTTTCAAACCGAGGTTTAATTTAAAAGTTCTCTATTAATATTTTTTCAACCAAATATCTCATATTTTTGGACATGACCAGAGATAAAGGGAATTTGCTCCAGTTGTTTTGCTTCTCCCTTTGTTCCTTCCCTGTGAAGTACTCTCACTTTGGAAGTGGAAGACTTCTTCTGGAGGTCCTGCTTCAATTCCTGTTTATTAGCGGTGTCGTCCCGGTAATAAACGTCCTTCCTCCAAGGTTGATTCCACGAGTAGCTAGGGAAGAAAAGGTCCACGTCTACAGAGCCCTGCATGCCATGTAAGGCTAAATACAATGGGGTGCGCCAGGTGGCAAGGTTGGACGAGTATACTGGAGTTCTATCCAGCCACGCATCCATCAGCTTTACTTCGCCACCTTAGGATTTAGGTTTTTGTTGAGGTTGTCTCCTCTCGGTCTGTGCAGTTAAGCCAAGGCCCCCCATCCCTTTCGGGACCTGGTTTAAACCCTGTGCAAGCCCTTAGCCACGACACGACAGCTCGGCAACGGTCTTCATTCGCCCTGCTCCGGTTTTAAGCAGAGCGAACTTATAGCCGACACTAACCATCTCGTCTTGAGCGAACCCTGACAAGATGGCTTTTCCTCTATCCACCACCTCGGGGACGCGCCTGGTAGGTACTTCCAACCCCTAGGATCGCTCGGACATAGTAGACCAGTTAGGACGGTTCTTATATTGTGACGCAACGTCACAACTATTCGAAAACGCGTTCGATTACAAGGGCAACGTCCTCGGTCCTCGGAATCAGAGTTTCAGGATTCATTCGTTTCTAGATATAACACATATCATTTCTTCTGCTAATGTCCCTCTAAACTGGATATAAGATATAGCTAAAAAAACTTCACAAGAGTGAACTGTAGTTTCTTTGATAACATTGATTGGTAATTCCGTTCTCTGTGTACACTAGGTATTTCTAGAAAATCGCTCTCTCCTATAACTTGCACTAGAAGAACGAAATTTGTAAATTAAAAAGTGTACATTTTTTAACATAATAGTCAAAAATGCTTAAAACCTTAGATTTGCCTTATTTAAATGGATACCATTATACATATTTTTCAAAATTTTGTTCAAAAAACATTTTGAATACAACAAATGATTTTCTGTAATTTTATCATAAATAAGGGTGGGTACTTTTTTTAGTGGGTGGGTTAATAACAACAAAAAGTTCATCATTTTGTAAAACATCTGTTGCTTTATTCTCGTTGTTAACATTTCATTAATTGAAATAACTAAACCGATTAAAATGAAGAGCCATATACAATAACCGCAGCAATCAGTAATATTTCATTTTATACAACATGTACATTTCGCGTGCACAGGCAGCTTTTTTCGTTGTATGTAATTTTGCCCTAAGGCTGCGTCAACGGTGGTGGGGAGAAGTTATCAAATATCACTTTTGAGCAGCACCAGGATGCGCTAGCCTTTATAAGCTGGTAGGGACAATATTGCTTCAAGTATTATTATCGCCCTAAAGATGGCACCAAAAGCATAGTTTTCGCGCTCCTGATTAGTGTATTGCCTATTCCACCCCAAAGGCGGGAAACAACCTTTGTAAACATGAACATATGTAGATAAATAAATAAGATAAATCCCCCTACGTTTTGGAACTCGACTCGTATTTGATAGTCTACGGACTTTCTAAGGAAATTGATGCTAGATCCGGTAAACGTCGATCATCTTCGGAAAATATCAACTTATGAATTATTTGGCGCTAGAAAATATGTAGAATGATTATTTGTCATTTACTATAAACATACCAACGCATTTTTTCATTATTATTATTAGGGAAGAAACTATAATATTACTTATATTGTATTGATATGAGATGAGTAATAAATAAAAATAATTAGGTGTGGTTACTAGGTATTATCATTTTGGTTTTACTATTTTATACTATCAAACACGTTCCCAAACATAATTTTTTTTTGCGGGGTAATATTGGATAGCTTCTTTTCGTTTTTAATTTCTGCTTACTTTTGCGAGCCTCCTCATATAGGGTTTGCCATTTCTATTCCGAGTTTTAAAAAGTTATGACTATTTTTATATCTAACTTGAGGTGTATTAAAAGGGTTAGTTCCGGTAAGAAAAAAATTATACCGCCTTTTTCGCATCTGTGTATTTTATGTTTAACCCCTTAAGTGGCTTGATACATTTTACCATGTGGTCGTAGGACGAATATATACGATATGCCAACTTAAGGGGTTAACCTACGCCATTGATGAGTCGTCCAGATAAGAACAATCTATTAATTTAACTACCTTTTTTAAGTACTGCCACTGGAAAAAGAAGTAAATTTTACGCTTGTCTCACTAACAAAGATCAATACCGTTCGATTTCATGCATGTAATGGGTAAGGATAGTCACACTACTGCATTGTTTAAATTGTCTGCTGTTTCCTTTGGTAGCCCTGTTATAAGTCGATGAGTTGTTAAATAGCACCACTTTTGTGTTTGCACGAGTTGATGCAAATACTACTAGTCTGTCTATGTGATAAAGCATCTGTCTAAAGTATATCAACACTCAACACCCGTGCAAACTGTTTACATACATGGTTTTTAATTTGACCTAGAAGTGCCGTTTTGTATCACATGGACAAACATTGATGACGTAGGTTAAAACGTAAAATAGATAGAGAGTAGAGAGTACATAAGTACATATTTGGAGTACAGAGTAATTTTATATAGTAATAAACTAAAAGCTAACCACATATAAGATATGCACAGTAATGCATATCTACTTAACAGAAAGTGATCGGTTGTTACAATATCTGTATGTTATAGAAATAAATAATTAATGAAACGGTGTAGGATGTATTGCAGACTTCATTGTATGTACTTCAAATGTAAGCCTATAATTTAATTCGCTCACTGATAAGTTTTCTCCGGTGTTTTAACCTTTAGGTGCTTATTGTCTTCCTAAAGAGAGCTAACCATAATTATTTTCTCTGGGGTGCTATTTCGTGCTATATGTATATTTGTTAGCTCATGCATTACATATAACTTGCAATTGATATAAATAATTAACAAGCGTCGACTAAAGTCGCCTAGCAATAAACTTATTTTATGATGGCTAATGATGGCCATCTGTAAAATTTCGAAATCTGCGTGTCTGGAGATCACAAACTGCTATTCCACATTGATTGAAAATATAGATATCTGTTATAAAAGTTATTGAGTATTATTATGCGGGAATTACAGGTGGCGCGCATAGTCAAGTTTCCTCCACTAGTTTCCTATCTTTACTAGGGTTGATTGTTGCGTAATACCATGGAAAAATATACGTACGCCAATTTTGAGGGTAAAATACTGTACTGTTAATTTCGTAGCAGTAGTCGGAAGAAAGTATTGATACATATATGCAGCGTGGAAAATGGTATAGGATAAAGACAGGCTTTTTCGATCGGTTGATATATTTAGAAATAACTAAAAATATAAATACACCACGTGTGAGATGCTACTATGGTCAGTCGATGACAAACGAACCAAACACAATAAAATACGATGCAGATAGAGCAACGAGAAAACGAGACAACAACAGTTATGAAATTAAACCATCATTTAAAGATGGATGTTAATGCAATTTGGTGAAATGTTCTTCATTGAATATTATAGCTGCTATGTAATTCTTCGATGTTACAATAAACTCACCTTTTTTGAGATAGTTGGCTGTGGTGGTGGTGGGTTTTTGAGGAAAATATTTCATTTTTATACTTTTAATCTCATTTCGTCAACTTTCACTGCTGTCATTTCCTTCGCTATTCTGTATCACACTTTTTTGCGTCGGGTTCGTACGTTATCACTTGACCATACTTCAATACACACTCCTTATAAAATATGTACCTAAATTTATTTACGAAAATTGGATCGAATATACAGCGACCGGCAGAAAGTGCGCAGCATATGGGATTTTTTTTGTCTTTGAATTTAGTAAATCTTTTTTCTTACAAATTACGTCTGCATGTCTTGAAACTAAAATAACACTTATGAAATCTGCCGAAAATTTAATTGTATTCGAGGGAATGTCAAAAATATGAAACTGTGCTAAGAGTAAAGTTTTTGGGTGCACTTTCTACCAGTCACTGTATATCGATGTATCCAATGTGAAAGGAAATCATACCTATCTACTATCTACTTGCAATATACTAAACAGGATAGAAACTCGGTATATACTTTACGAACTAATTTTTTATATGTATCCATAGCCACAAATTATCGAATTGCGCATTCCGACATCTCCAGTGATGATGAAAATTCAAACTTGCATTTTGGATTTGATGAATTTAACGGTGAAAGAATTAAAAAGTATAAATAAAACGTTGGAAATCCAGGTACTTAAACATAATATTTGATAGATGTAAACAAAAGGTTTTATCGCTTTTGTGGTTTTAGGAAATTACTGTAGAAAACTGTATTATGAAAAATTTCCACAAGATGCTACAATATCAATTGGAACACGTATGGCATCAATTAAGTGCCAAAACCAAACAGTTAGTTGCTGAGTTGAAAACTTTACAGCACTTGATAATGTAAATTAAAATTCCTGCCTGTAAAAATCTAAATATATCCTATAATTTATTTCAGTTCAATGCTGCATTCTGATCCTGTGACATTTTATTCAATGCTGGCGGAATGTCGTACAATGGAATATGCACAGACTGCAAACTGGGTGTTGTTACCACCTGCAGAATTGTTATTTGAGCACGCAAAAGAATTAATATATAATAAGAATAAAGGTAATTTTAACTTATTATATTATGAATTTTGGATTTACATTTACTTTAATATACTTAAGAATTAAGCCCACAAGGTTGCCCGAAGTGGACTGTATTATCGGAAATATTGAAGGTTGAAATACCTGCAGATATTAAAGAAACAGACAGCAAAGATAATAAAGTTTTAATACTATGTCAAGATAAAAAATCAAGTTATCAGTTGAAAGAGGTAATTTGAACCGGCAAATTTAAGTATCTATAATATGTGTTTTATATCTTTTGCAGTTTCTTGTTCATGGGCAGCATTATTATTTATTTTTATCAACACTTACAAACGGAATTAAGTTTACTTCAATAGATAAAAAATTCAAAAGCTGTGAACATTTACAGCATAAGTTCTCGACGAAAGCAAAACCTGTCAAGAAAAATAAAAAGAAAGTAGAGAAAAAGTTAGACGATGAAGAAAAGCCATCGGAAAATGAAGATAGAAAAGAAGATGATGTGGAGGAAGAGTTGAAAAATCAATACTTGTTGTCGCTAACTCAGTCCCATTCAACTACAGATGAAGGACAAAAATTAGAAGATTGCTTTTTCGAAACTTTTGAGGAGGTTATTACTTCATTGTTCCTTTATCTCGTTTTCTTTCCTTATTGCCTTCCTATTTCATTGCTTTTGTAAAACTTAATAAGTATGATTTACAGATGGAAAATATGGATATAACGCAACTTACGGCACCCAGAGACTTGACGATCTTAATACAAACTTTTAAATCAGACAATTATTTATCACTACAGAAGATTTTAGAGGATCTTTGTCCTGCTTATGTAATTGCTTATCACAGTAACATAACAATCATGAGACAAATTGAGGTTTGTAATTATGTCAGTGAAGTGCTCGATTTGTGTTATGTAATATAATTTGGTTTTAGCTTTATGAAGCAAGAAGAGTGAAGGATCGTCCACTCAAAATATATTATCTGGTGCATAGCGGTACCGTTGAAGAACAGAATTATTTAACAGCATTGAGGAGAGAAAAGGAGGCCTTTGAATTTTTAATTGAAACGAGATCAGTAAGTTTATTGTATTGCATAAGAGCACGAATTGAAATTAAGTTAATTATAGAAAATGGTTGTTTCGGAGGATCAAGATGGCAAAGTTGCGGACGACGCAAATCCAGAGAACACAACGGAATCGATTAATTTGAATACGAGACAAGGCGGTAAACCAGTAGAAACGCATACGAAGCAATTTGTTATTGTAGATATGAGAGAATTTAGAAGCGAATTGCCTGCACTTTTACATAAAAAGGGAATTGATATAGAGCCGGTTCAAATTACGGTAAATAAACTGTTTATATTTAGTTTGGGCGCTATTGATATATTTTTACTATTGATAGCCGAGTCAACTAATTATAGTTGTCGATATTCAGCTAGTCCAATATTGTAAATGTTTCTTTACGCTGAACATCCACTAGGTCGGTGAAGCGGTGCGGCGCGCATTACGGCCTCCAATTTAAAGGCATGTAAATTATTCGACATGCGCCCATTATAGCGATAGCGCGCTCAGTTTCACCGACCTAGAAGACGCTCAGCCCTAAAAAAACTTCAGAAGATTACATTCTTTTACTGTTAGTTTCTTCAACTTAATCTATGGTTACATTAACTAAAATTATCGATAATGGAGTCGGGCCCTTCAACAAATAACTAAATATGCTTTTATTGTGTTATGCGATGACGAATGCCTACAATAAATTAAACTTTAATTTTCATATTTGTAAGTAAAATCGATACAGAAAGTAATAAATTTCAAATCACGTCTTAAGGACGTTGCAACTGTTTTGGCCAATAAAAAAACTGACGATTTTAAAGTGACATTTAATATGACTAATAATTATTAGTCATATTAAAAATAAATTCTATATATATTCATGTTTAATATATATAGAATTTATTATAATAAATTCTATATATATTAAACATGAATTGTGATATTGTAATACATTGTGTAACTTTTAAATAATGTGTAAATTTAACTTATTCATTCAAATTTTATTTACATTAGTCCATGATTTTGAAATGGCTACTCACCATTTAGTTCCCAGATTTTGGAAATTATGTTTTTGTAACAATAACGTGAGCTATAAACGTGGTTCCAATCAAATACAATGTCATAAATATGTATGTGATTTGTAGTCAAAATTGAAAATTTGCTACATTCATTGACAGCGCACACGGACACAGAGATTGTGCAATGCGTGATGCTTCCCCGACCTTACTATCGGTAACCACTAATAGCGTTTCAATGCGCTTGTTTGGACTTCCAGTTCACAACGATTTTTTGATCAATGTGAACCTGTATTGAACAAAAACCTTCATAGGTGTTCGTTCAATACAATATTTGTTACCGAAACTTAATAATCAGAACCATTAGGCTGCAAATTGAACCCAACACAGCAGAACAGACCTGTGCGATGTTCACAGTTTTATTTTATTTGAAACCGATCCAGATAACGATATTAAAATGTTAAATTTTATACTTGCAAATTCTTTTTACGGCAAAACTAGGGAGACAGGCACAGGGAAACTGCGTACTGTATCTCGATTAAACTCGATTTACATTATACTTTTTTCATCTAGAAATGTATGACTACTTTCTAAACTAGATTGACTTGGATAATGTAAATCAAAAAAAAATCCGTCCAAGTTCGTATATTACAAACTAGTTTTCAAACAAGGTCTGGTCCTATTTTTGCATCCAAGTTTAATACTAAACATGCGAGAGCAATTTTCCGAACTACCAACTACAAACGGAGATTTAAAACAGTTTAAAACTTCAACAAAGGATCGTAAATTCGTAACCTCAGAAGTTCATTGCTCACAAATGAATAAACATCTAAATTTAAACTGTCGCGCCGTAACAACCAATTATGATATATTCTCCGTTTTCTCGGATTAAAAAGTTCATATATTTTTATTGTTTTTCATATTTTTAACAATTTCCTTCCTATTCACGATTCATCTTTTAATATAATACATACTAATTTTGTATTTGCGTACAACTTACGCGGTCCCTAAACTCAAAAAGGAAACCACTATTTTTTAAATCTTGGTATACAAGCTAGCCTTCATTGCTTGGGCATGCGCAGATGATCTACTCGGCACAGCTTCTGTTTAAATAGAAGCGGAAAATTTTAGCTGAAATTAGTATGCAATTTAGTTTAGATTTTTTTCTAGACGAAAAAAGGGTAATGTAAATCAAATTTTCGTTCAACATGCGCTCTAGCATGTGATATCATATACCGCAAATAGCTGGGCTGAGTTAAATTTGCCGCTAGCCTTCAGAACTGAGGCCGAATACGTTGATAATATGATAAAAATAAGTCAAAAGAGATACCCAATTTAATTTATTTTTTATGCAGGTTGGAGATTATATATAACTCCCGATATATGTGTTGAACGTAAAAGTCTTTCGGACTTAGTGGATCCTTAACTCGGGACGTTTATAGCAACAATGTACACAAATGAGTCGTTATTATTCCAACAACCAATGCTGCTTAATCGAGTTGGAATCAGAATAGACCGTTTTCTTGGCAGGTGATTTATTTCTTTTTTTTTTTTTTATTTGACGCACTAATAGTTAATTATTCATTTCAGAACAACTACATGGTTTCAAGTGACGGGAACAGTTTCGATATCCAACAAAAGTTACTGCTTTTAACCATGCACTTTCCAAAATTGAAAATTATTTGGAGTGCAAGTCCTTACGCATCTGCACAGTTATTTGAAGAACTAAAGGTAAATTACTTTTATATGATTAGTGCAGTGTTTTATTTTTTTTTATTTGTTCTTGAACGGTCGGTACAACTGCTTTTTTCGGAATAGAAAAAACTTAAGATATTCCTCCTAGTCATCATTACGGCTCCAGAAAAGAAAAACCGGTTACCGTAATTGACCAGAACGAGATTCAAACTCGCGATAGTCGAAACCTCTTAAGGTACTCGGTTATCACAGGAATAGTTACACTAATTGTTATAACTACCACGCCATTTGATTTGTAGTCACGTATATATTATACCTATAAATAGCGTGTATCTCAAATTGATTGACTCCAACATTAGAGAGAAATACAGCTAAAACCGAATCAACCCCAAACACTAGATACATCGTGAATTACCGGCATCGCAAAAATCGGGAGTGGGGACGCAACATCTATCGCTCGAGTAGGTGAATAAGCAGTAGTCAAATAGTAGCTGCACAGGGAGGCAGATGGGTTGCCGTTAGGCGGACGTATTCATGCCATTATTTATCTACTTATTGGTGTATTTTTGCTATAAATAGTTATATCGTGTATTGATTTGATATTGTACACTTTTATTTAAGCACTTGCTGGGAGTAATATTGTTTTCTCTATTTTTCGCTTTCACTTATTTTATAAGTTCTAATCACAATTTAGCCGGAGATATTTTCATTACTTGAAACTTATTTTAATTTCCGTTTTCGAAACCCTTTTGCTTTTCATTAAACAAACACCAATTATTGTGCTAACGTTTACTGAAAATATCAGAGGTACTAGCTAGAAAAAACAAAAGACAAATAATTTATTAGTGACCATTTCGAAGGTTGGATATGTGATAGTTTTTTTTTATTTCTACCTAGATAGGTAGACACAACGTAAATTTTGTAAACACGCAGGTATTCAAATATTATTTGAAAAAAGTAAAAGACAAATAATTTACTAGTGATTTCGAGTGTTGGATATGCGATTATTTTTTATTTCAAACTAGATAGGTAGACACTACGTAAATTTTGTAAATATGCTCATCCTGAATGAATGCGTTGCGTTTTCCAAATCAGACTACCTCGGTACATACATTTCGTATCGTCGCTTCAGCCAGTAAGAACGGCGCGCTTCGGGGAATATTCGGGTGTTCGCTTTTAGAGTAGCGCGTACGGTATACATATACCATCCATCTTTGGAGGATAGGAAGTGAAATAGTAAAATACTGATTTTTCACTGATATTTGCATGTCATCGCGAATGATAGGGGGACTGGATTGGTTGCTATTGGATTGAAGCATTTTGCCAATACTAGCACCATCTCACTTCCTACCCTCTAAAGTGATATGCGCATCTCTCTCTAATGTTGGAGTCAATTTCCTACATAGCTATGGTTATATAGGCGCTATCCATAAGTATACTACATCCATTATTGATATCATGGATTTAGTTGCCAAATACGGACTGTAAAAAACGTATGTATCTTATTACTGGACGATAGTTTCTCGAGGACAGCGAAAATATTTAATAATATTTTACTCCACTTGCGATGGTGGTTCCTTGAAATTAGTGAGAATGGATAGTAATGAATCAGGGCATTTTCTAGGGTGACGTAAGAACGCATTATAGAAAACGTCGAGAAATATACAAACTTGGTGCACTTTTGTTAATCCATCTGAAAGTAATTGGTTTAGAAAAGAAATTATTTTGGTTTGTAATTACAGTTATATTGCGCAGTAGTGATTGATATCAGAATGTTGGGAAGTTTTATATAATGAATACGATATTTGCTATCCGAAACCTCCGATCCGGATCCGCTATCCGAAACCTCAAATCTGGTGCAATAATCACTAAGATTTGTTGAAGACCTATGCAATGCAAATTGTTTCGTTGATTTGCTTAATTTTGACCTTCAAAATTTGTGTTTATGTCTTGTAATTTCCTTGGGTTTTAGGTCTATACAGTAACAAAATTATAGCTTCATTTGTCTTTTTTTTATTTTGCTACGATCGTTTCGTTGTTTACAATAACAACTTTTTCAAGCAACTATTTCCAAATAACTATAAGGCAATAAAATAATTATTTATACAAACTACATAAGGTAGTAGTTTATAGTTCCACACTTTAATTATTTTTTTTTTTAATTTTCCCACAAGTAAAATATTATAATCCTTATGATCTATAAAGACGGAGTCAAATTTAAAAGTAGAATTAGTGGAATTTAATTAAAGAAACAATCAACATTTAAAATCATAATAGGATAAGACAAATTATTAGAATAGAGACAATTATTCAACTAACATGTTTAACTCATTAAAATTCATGCGTATTGCTGTGTACTGATTGAATTAAATGAAATAGCAAAATGAAAAACGGAAAAATTAACTCTTTAAACTATAATGAGAAAAAATAAACTAAAATGTATCTTCCTCAACAAAAATAATAATTGATCTTATATCTATAACGTGTACACGTCAATACATTAACAATTATCACAATCTGAATTCCTTGGTGGACTAAATTTTTACAGAATTAAATTTCAATATCAAATGAATTACAAAATGACAACAATGATATACAAAAATACGTCTACTCACGTCTATTGTCGAACAAGGAAGTCCTTAACAAAATTTTACAATTGTTTTTCTTAAGGCCGCTTTACAGTTCGCAATTTTTTGTATTGCATGCAATACAAATAGCGCATGCGCATTCAATGGATTTCGATCAGATGTGTGCAATCTTATTGGTATTGCACGGAATAGAACGTGTCCTAATATTTCATTGCGCGCAACTTTATTGCACGCAATACAAAAAATTGCAAACTGTAAAGCGGTCTTTAAAAAATCCCTCTCTCAAAATCTTACAACGCAGTCGTATAACAATTCAACGATAGACAAATAAATGAATGGAATTAATTTAAAAAACTTAACACTTAATTAAATAAATCATACAATTAACTCTTTAACTAAATTTATACAAAATAAACATAAAATTTGTGAAAAATTCTCGGTAGATTGAACAACAGCTCGAAAGAAACGTACACAAATCAAAATATGCAACTCAAAATGCACTCAGCAAACTTGGGTTGTCTATACCACAGCTTCATGAACATATTTTATTTCTGGTATATTTTTTTATTCCAATTTTTAAAATGGTAAACAATAGTTTATATATACTGTCGAACATTTTTTAGCTAATAAGCGGTTTGTGCTTTACATCACTTCAATTTAGGACACACCTTTGATTTTGAAAACAGAATAATACTAGAAACCGAAACAAACTACAATAAAAGACTTGACCTATTAAAGAAACTACTCGACATTAGTGTATATAAAATATTGTTTGCCATTTTAAAAATAGTGTATGGAGTAAAAAAATAAACACTAAGTAATATATGTACGTACAAATTGTCAAATGTTAAATGTGTTAGTTGAATGTTAAATTCCATTAACTAAATCTGACACTATCCTTGTGGATCCTAAGGATTATAATATTTCACTTGTGGGAAATAAAATAAAATAATGTAAGTACCGAACTAGAAAAATAAAACTTTATGTAGTTTGTATAAACATATATAAACATTATTTTCTTACTTTATAGTTAATTGGAAATAGTTGCTTGACAAAGTTGTTATTGTAAACAACGAAAACAATCGCAGCAAAGGAAAAAATAAAACTTAAATGAAGTTATAGCTGTGTTACTGTATCAACCTAAAATCCAAGGAAAGTACAAGACGTAAATGCAAAGTGAATGTGTATGTACATATGTAGTACGTGCACTTACAATGACTTGGTCGATAATTTATATCTTTTCCAGATCCGAATTCGAGTACCGGATAGTGGATCCGGACCTGAATTTTATCGGTTACCAACAGTACTAGTGTAAACACACCTATAAGCACTAAGTAATTGCATTTTACATTAAATTATGCTAAAATACAGGGAAAAAAACAGGAATTGGGTTTTTTAAAGCATACTTCCGATTATTATGTACCAATTGTTGTTCTCTGGAGGGTACGTTATAATGTTAAAGATTCTTTTTATTTTGTGAAGAATTATTCCGGGTTGTGTGGTCCAAAATGGAGTTGCTTCCTAACGTTTCGTTCGCAACTGCGGCGGACATCTTCAGCGGCGAGGTCGAAGTTTCCTTGGCGATGGCACAGAATATCTAATAACCAGAATATCATCTTTGCCTGGCGGGAAGGGTTGGCGCAATCTCAACGCGCAGCTTAATCTCCCATTGAATTGCTGACTTCAACTTATTTTTTATCTGTTAATTAAATAGTGTTTTCAAGTGCAAGTCCATTAAAGTGTGAGAATAATTGAAAAGAAAGTAAAAAATTGTAAAAATAAGCGATATACATTCATTAACGTAAATATGTACCATATTCTCGAAATTCACTTCAGTTAGGTCATGTAAGGCACCGAAATCTATCAAGACCCATACTGACTTCTCGCCCGAACAGTGACGGCAAGTTCACGAAATTTTGCGCACTGAAAAGAGCCGACAGAGAGATGATATTCTGGTTTTAGATATTCTGTGGCGATGGCTCGTCGTTGATTGATACGGCGTCCTGGAGTCGGTGTCTCTTCGTCAGGTGTGGAGGTCGTATCAATGCACCACGAGCCATCATCAAGGAAACTTCGACCTCGCCGCCGAAGATGTTCGCTGCTGTTGTAAACGAAACGTCTTGAAGCAATTCCACTGGACCACGGCTCTTCACATAAGACACCGGCCGTGGAAGCCTACGCAGTACTGTCTTTTTATTTTAATATAATATAATTCTAAAATGTGTTGCACATATTTTATTGAAAATTGAAATATACTTATTTCTATTATATTTGCGATTTATATGACAATTTTTAGTAAAATAGTCCAAAGTATCTAGGATAGATAATGTTTTAATTTCAAATCTAATCGCCCAAATTCAAAGTATCGGGTATTAAGGTATTGAAACTTTGAAACCATTAAATCTGCTTTAATAATGGAACAATATTGGATCAGCAGTCACTTTTAGTAACAGGCGTTATTATCCCTTCGGCTTTCATTCTTGGTGATTCCGTCCCTACCTTGTTAAATTCAAAGTATCGATACCCGTCATTAATGTTTTTCCTGATAGCGAGTATTGATCCAATTTATTACTACAATGACATTCACACATTTATGATAGCATAATAGAGAGCAGCCCAACATGGAATATGCTACTGCCATTGGAAGTGAAGAAGATCTGGACATCTTACAAAGGAAATACAATACAAGTATATATGATTTTATACAGAAGCTGCCTGGCATAACATCCAAAAACATCGACACATTTTTAAGAAAAGTGAAAAATTTAGATAAGGCGTTGAATATGACTGAGGTATATAGAATATTTTATTTAACAATAATCCCGTGATATTTATTTTAAAATGTAATTGTTATTTTAGGAAGAATTAAAAGAAGTACTGGGCAATAGTGTTGATGCAAAGTCCCTTCATTCAATTTTACATGTGGCATGCATGCCAAAAGAAAACATTGAAATGAATGTCAAACAAAAACTCCAAAAAAATAATCCTAAACACTAACGGCTACATACAACTGTGATTTATTCATAGATGGATCAATCTTACAATCATCTGATGTTCAAAGTAAAAATCCCTGGATCTGAAATCTACAATAGTAAATAGTGCTATAAATTAACGACTGTGTGTATGATATGAAAACTGAATCTTTAATGATATGCTCGAATAATTGTATTTCTGATTTCTAAATAAAGTATACCAATTCCAATGATATAGTAACCTATTTCTGGTTTGTTTTAACGCTTAATGTTTAAAGAAAATGGGAATCATTGTAATGGGCAGATCCATTTGTGCAAGGAAGTTCTTCTTCTTGGATGTGACTTGAAATTGAATGAACCATCGATTTATCTGACATAAGATGCCGTGAACCAAGTTTTTTGCTAATGCTGTATCGTGTACCCACTAAACAAAAGTCGGTAACAGAAATGTAACATTATTAACTTTGAAACTTCGAGTGTAACGTGCAGAAACATTTTTGTTTATCGTACAGAACATGCGACATGTCCGCTCTCAGAAGCGTCTCAAAAGAAACATTGCGTTTAAATACGTTTCAGAAACGTAACTGTTAATATTTTAAGAAACGTAATCATTTGAAACATTTTTGTACCATAGAGGTAAGGTGTTGTAAGCCCATTTTTGCCCATTATGAAATCTAAGTATACCATTTTCTGTAATTGCAGATTAAGAAAATCGTATACACTTCATAATGGGCAAAAATGGACTTATGACATTTTACCCCTGTGGTACAGAATTGTAAGTAGTAGTGTATTGTAGGTTATACAAACGGAAATTGAATTTGTATTAAAAAGTCTATATTAATTTTTTTGTTACGACTTATTTTGGCTTACTGTACTATCTAGTATACTGCAAATAAGTTTGCCTAAGCCATATCTTTATGGTATACTCAAAAATTATCTCCAACCAGTGGCGGTTTCTGTACAGGAGCACATGAGCACGTGAACCCCCTAAACAAATCGTCGATTACAAACTAATAAAATCTATTACTCGATCTTAATATATTCGTGAAATATAACGCAGCGAAACGAATAAACGACGCGACGTTCCTTTCTATACATATGTATGTACATCGCGAGCAAGCGATAGACGACGGAGCACGTGCGCCGAGTAGGCGGAACTACGTTGATTGTATCCAATGGCTAGCCGCATAAAGGACGTAGCGGAGGTGGGGAGGGATACGGCAGATTCCATATGAACGGTGCACAAATTGAGTGTGCTCCTGTGCTCGCTTTCGTTGCGTTCTCGGGTCACGTTAACAAATCGATCGACATTAACATTCAGATATCGTGTTTTCCGGATAAACTATAGTTTATATGTTTTGTTTATGAATGACTCACCGTTCACAGGTCGTAACTACCATAAGAACTAATACTGTTTGTTGGTGACAGTTTTATAATGAAACCAAGGGTGCGTAATTATTTTAATTTGTTAAATAACATACTGCTGTAGTTTTTTATTTAAAAAAACAATTATCTGAATAAATTTCTTAATTTAATGTTATTTTCATTTGAAAGTTGTTTTGATATTTTAGGATAACGGTGTATTTCTTTATACTTTAAGTTTTAACAGAATTTTCGTGACCATATATAACATTATATATTATTTATTTCACTATTGCTATATTTTTCCGTATTGGACGGATTTGTTTCCAGGTTTTTTGTTTGTTTTCTGGCTCTCTGCTTCGTACGTGCGAGCGAGGAGAGCCAGTTGTAATAGATATCGGGGTGGCTCACATGTGTTGTTCTTTTGCTTGGAATTTGAAAATTTTAATATATTAATCTTATTAATTTGTTGCTGATATTAACCAGTGCTCAATGTTTAATCACACTCGTGCAGTTTAGATGAGTAATTAATACAGGTTTGTATTAAATTTAATTTTATATTTTAGTTTTAGGTATAAGATTTTCAAAGAATTGAAGATAATAAAAGTTGATATAATTAACACAATAATCATGGTTGTAACAATTTAAATACTTAGTTAATTTATAAATATCTTAAATTTAACTTTGGAAAAAAAAGGAAATTAGACAATATATTTGTTTAAAAAAAACATCTATTTTATTTTAAAACACTGATTTAAATTTTTGTTGAGAAACTCGTAAATCTTTAACTGTTTCCCAAAAAAAATTACGTTTCCCTCAAAGATACAAATAATAATGATTTCTTTTAGAAAAACAAAAATAAATTTGCAACAGCGCAGCCGCAGTTAAAAACTACGCCACATGGTTAAATCCCTCTGCAAAAAGCCGACAAAGCAAAGCCGTTCATTTACGTTTCTTGTTTACTGGGTTCATCATTGGTCCCAATATCATTCCAATGCCAGACCGAAATCTATAGTGGCATTTTATCTTTAATAAGAGCGCATAAAATGATGGCATGCCGGGTATTTGTGGAGTGAAGTGTCAAGACGTAACATTGATGAGGCACAGACTAGGACGTGCCCGACATAATTTTCCTTTTGTTCCGGCAGTCGCTCTGTGGACAGGTCGACGCAGTCCCGAATCCGACGGACCAGGACTTTAGGTGGCGGCTTATCCTGGGGCTCCACGACTTGGGCCAAAAGGGGGTTCGAAGATTCGCCCGCCCTCAGCCATGACCGGGCAGCTAGTTCGAAAAGCTGATCTCTCAGTGAAGGGATTTCGAGATCGTCGCGAAGCTGTTGGTTCCTCACCATCCATGGGGCCCCCACAATGAGGCGCAACATGCGGTTTTGCAGGACCTCCATGGTGGCGAGGTGCGACTTGGCCATGGTACAGAGGGCGAGCGCCCCATATGTCAGGATCGGTCTCAGACATGCAGTATAGAGTAATAGCTTTGATTTAATATTCAACTTACTCCGCCTGGATAGAAGTGGCATCAGCTGGATCTTTGCAGCCTGAAACCGACCCTTGACCTCTTTGACATGCGGTTGGAAAGTTAAGCCGCGATCAAGAACGAGCCCCAGGTATTTAACCCGGTCCGCCCAGGGAACAACAATGCCGTCGACCTCAATCCGATCGGCCGGAACCGTCCTCCGCCGCGTAAATCTGGCAGCGACTGACTTGGCGGGATTAACCCGTAGCTTCCAAGTCTCCGCCCAAGAGACAATGTCATCCAGCGAAGCTTGGACTTGGCGGATCAATATGGATTCGTTTCTACCGGTGGCGTAGACTGCCGTGTCGTCGGCGTAAATGGCCAGATTGACGGCCGGGTGCCTCGGAATGTCACAGGTGTAGATTATGAACAGCTCCGGGCCCAAAAGGGACCCCTGCGGAACTCCAGCGCCGATTGGACGGACAGATGAATAAGTGGTCCCAACCCTCACAGAAAAGGAACGCCCCTGCAGGTAGGACCTGATGAGTCGAACCATGCCGGGGCTGACCCCAAGTCGCGCCATCTTGCAAAGCACACCGTCATGCCAGACCGGAATCAAAGGCCCGCTGAAAGTCTAAAAAGACGGCCACAGTGGTCTCCCTCCTCTCAAACCGTCCCTGACGCTTCAGTCAGACGCAGAAGTTGGAAGTCTGTAGAGAGTCCAGCTCTAAAGCCGAATTGCTCGTCAGGGAGCGGGTTAATTTCTGACAGCTCATCGCGCAAGCGAGAGAGGATTACTGCCTCGGTGATCTTCGACAGAGAGGAGAGGAGACTAATCGGGCGATAGTTTGTGGAAAAAGATGGTCTTTTCGGCCTTCGGATGGCAATGACGGCGGCGTGCTTCCAGACAGTTCGGGAAGTGTAATAGCGACAAGATGGCGTTGATGATCCTAGTGAGGGTTGCCACAGCGGGAGGGGCAGCCGCTTAAGGGCTAGATTGGAAATTCCATCAGGCCCGGAGCCTTACCGACAACGAGGCGCTCATGATCGCCGACACCTCGCCAAAGGTCAGTTCGGGGACAAAGATGAGCGTCCCCTGATCGGAGAAACTGTGGCCAAAGTGGAAGAACTCCGGCGTCCTCCTCATCAGAGGAGTCAAACCTCGGAGCATTGCCACACCACTGACTCGAGGAAATCGGCGTGAGCCTCAGACAATCCGGCGTCGCCCGCACCAGTCCGCGCGAACCATGCAGTTGCGGGGCACCGGAATGTGTCCCGCCTCGTCTCAACGACTTCGTTTAACCTCCAAAGGGGTTTCTCCCCGGCCGACAACGAGGCCAACCGGGATTGCCACTGCTCATTGCGAATCCTTGAGATTTCGGTTCTAACTTTTTTAATAAATAAATTTGCCAGAGCCCTGTGGAGCGGGGTACAGTGTCGTTCTGGCGCGCCTGACCGCGGGCGCGTTTCTCCCGTATCAATTTTTTACTTCCCAAGGTAGCCAGCGCTCCCCCATCGGGGCGCGGAAGGTAGATGCATTATCAATGGCGGACGTGATGGCACTCGAAAAGGTCTCCGCAGCCGCGTCCAACTCCAAGATCGAACGCGGGGAGGAAAGAGAAGTTTTGTCGGTGTCAGCGACTCCGGCAGCAAATTTGGCCAATTAACAGCCCTCCTGAGGGACGACTCGTCAGCGACCGGCTCCGCCCCCACAACAAAGAAGATGGGATTATGGTCCGACGACAAATCGGATATACTCTCAACATGAAATGAGCGTGGAAAATCCTTGCTCAGGGCATAATCCAGCCATGTCCGGTCGTGTTCCACCCCGGAGTAGGTGGGACCGTCAGGCGGGTGAATTACCAAATTGTCTTCCTCGATTAATTCGAGAAGATCCCTACCGAACTTGTTGGAGGACCTGCAACCCAGCTGGTGGGCTTGGCGTTGAGGTCCCCCGCAACCACGACCGGAACAGAGAAGTAAAGAGAGTGCGATAGTCGCCGGAACAAAAATCCCTGGAGGGCGGAGCATAAACGGCCACGACCCTGATGGTAAGGTCTGAAAGCTCAAGCATAACGGCCGTCGCCTCAAGAGAGCTGAGGGCGGACGGCGGCGAGAAGTCTATGGCGGATAGTGTGGCGAACCGCGACCGGCAGTGCCACCGCCTCCACCGTTCGTCCTATCAGAACGAATAGAAACGAAAGTTGTTAATTTTAAAGCTGTCGGAGGGCCTCAACCATGTTTCCCCCAAGAGGAGAACATCGACCGCATACCTATCGAGCGCCTCAGATATTTCGCCCTTCTTATATTTTAAGCCATGTGCATTCCAGGACATGATTTTTACGCCACGACCCGCGGGGGACTATCCATGAGCGGGTACAACAGGAAGGATGACTTTGAGCTGTTTGACCGCCGAATTGAGAGAGGTTGCTAGCGACTGGAGGGCGTCGAGCATGGAAATGATGTCCACGCCCCCAGGCAACCGGTTAGACTCCGCCCCGGAACCTTGGCTCCAGGAGTCTTTCTTTCCGGGACGGGGCGGCGGATTGGAGGCATCCCCCCGCCCACCGCGCCCCCGCAGAGGTAGGGGGTCTTAGCGCCAGATGTTGACGGCTGCGATTTTGATGTCCTGGAAGTGGCCTGGCGAATGAAACGCCCGGTTTGACATTTGGACCGGGAGTGGATGGAGGGCCGGTCTACTCTGATCTTAGAGGTGCTACCTTCAACTTAGGGAATTTTAGCATCCCCTATAATTAGCGGGATGCTCACCATTACAGTTGGCGCAACAGGGGGCGCGTCTGGCGCCTTAGAACACTCTTTGGCTCTATGGCCCTGGCCACATTTGACGCAGCGCTCCGGCGCAGTGCACCTGCTCTGGCGCATGCCCGAAGCGCAAAATCTGAAACATTGGCCCACCTGGGACCTCGACTTAAGGGGTTCGGGCCGTAATATCAATATCCAAGAACATTGGTAATCTCATAAATGCGTTTCTGTTCTCTTGAAATTTTGACAATGACCATCGGCATAGGAAAACCGGTGTTATACCGACGCATTCTAATGACCCCCTCAGGGTTGAAACCCTGTTTTCTTAAAATCTTGCAGAACTTTCCTCCTCCTGAAGTTCTTGAGGCACTCCCCTCAGCACCACCTTTAAGAGTTTTTCAGAAGGGAGTGGTATTGTGTGAAAGGGAATTCCATTGACTGAAAGAGTTTCTTATGCCTTTGTAATCGGATTCGGTGTTAGGATACAGCCTTATTCCGTTCAAGAATGTTGTGCTTGTTTTACCCTTTGTCCGGCTTGGTCAATGAGTTGACGAGCTTTTGGCCACTGTGACTTATCTCGCATGACAATCGGTGGAATTTTGTCAGCACCATGTGAGCCCTCACCGAAGGTAGAGGTTTAGATTCAGATGTCTGGGGTTTTGGGCCCGATATAGTACGAGAAATAGTTGGCTTAGAGGTTCTTTGCTGTGTTAGTGCCCGTGGCCCTGGTTAGGTATAGTTTGAGGGGGCAACCTCAATGATGTCAAGGTTGTTTTGAAAATTGGATTTAACCTTGTCATCTTTCTTGCGCTTAGGGGTATTAGGGACATAGTCCCAGCCCTTTGTATTGGACCTGTTTTGGGAGCATCAACATTAGCAGTATTGGAGTCTTTGGTAGTTGAAGTGGACGCGCTGTCAGCTGGAGAACCAGCGCGACGCTTTTTATTGATGGGTGGGGGATGAACATCCACCATGACCGCCTCCACCAGTGATGCGGTGGAGGCAGGGAGGAATCCGAATCCCCAAAGACAGGGTCCGGGATTTGAGTATCGAATGTTTGCGCAGCTGAATTCTGCCAATCATTGATCACAGCCTTATTTCTTTGTTTAAAATGTCGTGTTAATTTTTGATTAACGATAGAATATCGTCGTTAGATAAATTCTCATAATCGCCAGAGAAGGATTTTATTTGCGGGTTAGGGTAAATAAATCGTCCGTACGCTTGGCTGACGACAAAGGAATAGGCGTATCCACCGCACGCTCACTCGGCTTCGAGATCAAGCCTGACTCGCTATTTGTATTCGGCGGCGTTCTGTACAGAGACATGTTTCCCCTTAGTAAAAGAAAGGAGGACGGAAGACAAAAATCTGTATATAAATGCCAAGATGCGCATAAACTAAGCGATGTATCTAAAAGGCGGATCGCCTTAAAGAAGATGTAATGGACCGGGTAATGGATTATAGGTTCCCACCCGGTCAAATGACGAAATAAATCGCACAATAAAATCACTTGGTGGGCCAATCCAACATTAAAAATATTGTATAAATAAATTCACACAAAGATATAAATAATATCACAATGTCAATGTATAATAGAAGGACTTAATGCGACAAAACGAAGACAATAAAAGATGTTTCGCCTTTGGCCAATATTGTAACGAGCGCCACTTTTCAACTGCGGTTCGATAGGCGTCCCTAGATGGCGCTAGCTAGCGGAAGAAGAACTACCTACGACGAATAACAGAGGGCGCACCGGGTCGAAGATCGAAGTATTCTCAATCTTCGGGACTTCTAGAAGGGACTCGAACAATCTGGAAGTTCGCGCCAGCTACAAATAACGGTCGGGTTGGCAGGAGCAGTCATCGATACGGAGTCGATAGTCGGTCGCGTTTGAATACATTGTAATATAAATCGTTTAATAAATAAGACATAGTGGTTAATTGATATAGTTAATAAGTATTTTCTATAGATTTTTATTACCGTTATAGTGTTAAAGAATAAGTGAATTTATATATCGCCTGTTTGTTTTTCTAAAACCCCGACAACGTTTTAAGAACGAAAAACGTTTACAATTGGTGTCAGCGTGTGGGTTATTTGCGATATATTTAGTGGACTAATGGTGTTTAATTTAGAAACAATGCGCGAATACTGTAAATTAGGGACTTGAAAGTGGTAGATCTCAAACAGGGATTATAGGAAAGGGATGAAGATACGAGTGGAAGGAAGGCCGAGCTTCAGTCGGATTACGAGAGAGCAATAGAAGCAGCTGGTGAAGATCCTGGACATATTTGTTTGAAGTATCTGTGGTAATGGCGAACTTCTAGTGAAACTTAGAAACATGGAAGAGAAAAATATGGAAAATTCTCGCAATTTAGTAGGAGAAAGTTCTAGAAATTCTCGAAAGTTATAGAAAATTCTAGAAAATTCCAAGAAGAAATATCTAGAATGATTGAAGAATTGGACGGTCGCATTAAGGTGCTAGAACAATTTATCTGGGGCCATACCGGAAAACGGATGAAATTCGAAATTCTACCAATGCGGAAGCAGCCAGATTGGAACCAAGAAATACAGTGCCCATCTGTGCTGGTTCAAATAAGTGTGACCTGCCAACATCGGACGGAAAGACGCCCTGTGGAAGGACTATCTGACGCTGCTGGATACAATGCTACGGTATAGGCTGACGGGAAGCTACCAAAGCAGCATGCTATTCATAGCTCTGCGCGGCGATGCTTTGAAGGTCTCCAGGCTATTCCTTGTCGAAGCGACAAAATTTACAAACGCTATTTAATCATCTGGAGATGCGTTCGGGTAATTAACATCTGCACCAATATATCGCTTGCAGTTGAAGAATCGTTGCCAGAGGTCAGACGAGACTTTACAGGAGTTATGGAAGCTGATATCGTTCGTCTGGTTAGATTGCGTACCCAACGGTACCAGAAGATGCTGTGTGAACTTTCGTCTGTGGAAAAATTCCTGGATGGCCTGCTTGATGGGATACTTCAACAGGCGTTTAAGCTCGCTCACCCGCAACGTGGAACCAGACTTTAGCTGAAGCATTATATTTGAAGCCGTGAAAGCAACTCGTCAAAGACCATTGCTCGGCGTTCTGTGCTAGGGAGTCACGAGGAAGAAGAACCATTAAAAGGAATTATGACGAAATAGACGAAATGATGACGAAAAATGTGAATCCGTGCAAATTAGGCAACCAGGAGACGATGCACGAAAACCAAAGCCGACGGAAAACTAAAATGGGCGACGGGGAAGAGGCGACGTCGACCTATGTAGCTGATGCCCAGTACACCGTGATTGTTGCTTCAGTTGGATGTAGACCTAGCAGCCTCGTGTGTACATGTGATTGGGAACCGAGAGATTTACTGCTAAGATACTGGTGCAACAATGACAATTCTTCGGCCGGAAGCAGTGGGAAGGACGAACGGATATATCCAACAGGGTGGACGCTACGTACGGCAACTGGGCAAACAGTCAATGTGTTGGGGAGACGATGGCACTTCGTATTGGTGATACTGCATTCCAGTATCGTGTGTAGTTGCAGATATAGACAAGACGTAATCCTCGGACATGGACATAATGACAGAATTTGGTTTCAAACTGAACTTGCAAGCAGGAGTGTGAAGGTTGCAAAGAAGAAGTTTTTTAACCATAGCAAAGAATATGTCGGCCTGCGTAGTGTGCAGAAGAAGTAACTGTGGCGAGTCGCAGTGAAACCATTGTGGGAAGCGAGCGTGAGTGGAGATATTCCCAAAGGGCAAGTTTTAATGCTGGAACCGGGAGCGATTAGCGGTCAGGATCGTGGATACTGGTTGCTAAGGCAGTGATACAAGCTGGAGGAAAATTGCCGTCCGACTGATGAACGTCAATAGTATCCAGTAAAGCTGAGGAAGGGCGTACCTTTGGGAAGTTGTGCTAGTGTGTCGTTCGATTGTCAACAAAGAGGATGGCTAACAACAACTCCAGGATCCGCTTCCTAGATGGTTGAATACTTTCATTGACTTGTCTTGCAAGGATTTACAACACATCAACGCCATACCGTGAAACAGCTGCTTGGACGCTACAAGATCTTTTCCAAGCAGAAGACCGGAGACACGAGGGCAGACTAATGTTGTACGACATCGAATAGACCATGGAGATGCCAGCCGATCCGCCAAGCCCCCTGAGATTGCCATTGGCGAAACGAGCCGAAGCAGAACAAATTATACAGAGATATGGAAGCAGGATGGCGTAATTGAACCATCGAACAGTCCATGGGCTTCTCCAGTGTACTTGAAGAAGAAGGATGGTTCAACTAGGTTCTGCGTTATTTTCGACAACTAAATAACGTAACCAAGAAGGACAGTTTTCCTTTGCCCAGAATGCGATACACTTTGACACCCTAGGTTGGTGTAAGGTATTTTCGACCCTTGACCTGAAGATGTTTTTGCAGTCGAAGTAGAGGCAAAGGATAAGGGAAGACGGCGTTTACGATCGGGACAGGATTGTGGCAATTTAAACGTCATGCCATTTGGTTATGTAATGCTCCCGCACGTTTGAAAGATTGATGGAAAACGTACTGAGAAGGACTATCCTGGGAAACTTGCTTGGTTATCTCGACGATATAATTGTCTTAGGAAAAATCTTTTAGGACCATTTGAAGAATTGGAGCAAGTATTCAGCGATTGAAAGGAGCGAATTTGAAGCTTAACCCCAAAAAGTAGCAACCTGTTCCAGAAGCAAGTGCACTACCTCGGCCACGTAGTATCAGAGGATGGAGTGTCGGTTGACCAGGAAGATAGAAGCGGTCAAGTCTTGGCGGTCCGAGGACAAGCATCAAATAAGAAGTTTTCTTGGCTATGCACTTATTACCGACGATTCGTTCCTGGATTTGCTAACATCGCCAAGCCTCTCACGAGACTAACTGAAGATGGCAGAGACTACGTCTGGGAAGAGCTGCAGGATGCCTTTGAAGAATTGAACAGAGCTGACCACTGCCCATCTTGTGCTATCCACAGGCTGAAGAGAAAATTCATTTTGGATACTGATGCCAGCTACGTGGCATCGGAGGTTGTTTGTCCCAAGTTCAAGATGGCCACGAAAAAGTGCTCGGTTACTTCAGCAAAGGCTGTTCGAAACCGGAACGCAACTATGTGTGACCAGGAGAGAGCTGTTGGCCGTAGTTAAGTCTATAGAGCACTTTCATAAATATTCTCTATGGCAGGAGTTCTTGTTAAGAACCGACCATGCGGCATTGATGTGGTTGCTACGCTTCAAGAATCCGGAAGGGCAGGTTGCCAGATGGATAGAGCGTCTGCAAGAGTATGACTTTGATTCGGAACATCGGCTGGAACCGTCATCGAACGCTGACGACATCGAGGAGACCCTGTTCCAAGGACTGTACGCACTGCTGTCGTGCGAAGAGAAAATGAAGAACCTGTTTGAGACTACTGTCATAGATGATAGATGGACTGAAGCCAAATCCGAGCTGACAGAGTCTGACGAGTTTTGAAGCGTGTGATGGAATGGAAGATGCAAGAAGCGCGGCCTAACTGGGAAACGGTAGCACCGTATTCGCGAGAGCTAAAATCGTATTGGGCTCAGTGGGGCTCCTTGTAATGGAAAATGGTCTTCTTAGACGAGTGTTAGAAGACGAAGCTGGGACCAATAGCAGATTCAGATTGTGGTTCCGAAAGCAAGAATTCCGAAGTTTTAAAACTCTTCATGATGGAACATCGGGAGGGCATCTGGAGTCCGCAAGACTATAGAGAAGGTCAAGAAGCGATTCTATTGGGTTAATGTAAGAATGACGTGAAAGACTGGTGCCGGAGATGTACAATTGCGCCGCTGCCAATGGCCTCCCAAAGAAGAGGGCCCCTATGAGCATACAACGTTGGCAGTCCTTTTGAAAGGATTGCGATTGATATTGCCGGACCATTTCCCACGACGGAATTTGGAATAAATACATCTTGGTTGCAGTGGACTACTTCAGCAAATGGGTGGAAGCTTACGCATTACCAAATCAGGAAGCTGTAACAGTTGCTGAACTTTAGTTAAAGAACTTTTCAGTCGGTTTGGTGTGCCGCTTGAACTTTCACTCCGACCGGGACGGAATTTTGAATCAGCAGTGTTTCAAGAGATGTGCAAAATATTGGGTATTCGCAAGACCGAACAACTGCCTTGCACCCGCAATCAGATGGCATGGTGGAGCGCATGACAGGACAGTTATCAAGTATCTATCAAAATTGTCGCAGACCACCAGCGAGATTGGGACCAGCAACTACATCTATTCTTTGCTGGCGTATAGAGCATCGGTCACGAAACCACGGCCAAAGTCCATCTAGTGTGCTTTTTGGACGAGAACTGCGCTTACCATGCGATCTTAAGTTCGGCTTTAAACCGATGAAGAAGTAGTTGGAGATGACTATGTTTCGAACTTGCGGAGGCGAATGGATGATATTCACGATCGGGTGAGGGCGAATATCCATGAAGCAAGCGACCGCATGAAGGAACACTACGACATCAGAGCGAATGAAGGCGGATATTCAGCCTGAGACCTGGTCTGGCTGTCAATCCTCAGCGACGTCGAGGCTTCTCACCTAGCTGCAACGATCGTGGACGGGCCTTACGAAGTGATAAAGCGAATTAATGACGTCATCTATCGCATCAGAAAGAACCCAATGGTAAAGCAAGAGTGGTGCATTTTAATCGCCTAGTCCTTATCTTGGGGACAATCAAGAGGACGAGGCAGATGGTCCGAGTTTGTAGACTCCCCGAAGAAGAACTCAGCTAATGAGGAGTTTATGGACAAGTATGGGAATGGCCGCAAAGTGCGTCATGGTGTAACAACGGAGATTCAGGAGGATTTGTTTTGGCTCCTGAAGGGTGCGCGTTAGCACATTGTGTTGCCCAAGATTTAAGAATGGCAAGGGGATAGCTACCGTATTCAAGAAGAAATTTGGTGGTGTCCGAGATCTCCGAAGCCAGAACCCTGAGGTGGGCAAGGCTCTGCACTTGCAGGAAAGAAACGGCCTTTATTTACTTGGTGACCAAAGAAGCTCTCATTGGCAAGCCAACCTACCGGACGATGTGGGACAGCCTGATAAGTTTAAGAGAGCAGCTGTTGGAGCTGGGGATCAATAAGATCAGGGTGCCAAAATAGGCTTGGATTGGGATGGCTTGGACTGGAGGGTCGTAAGGAACATGCTCGAAGAAATTTTCCGATATACTGGAATAGAGTTCCTAGTATGCAGCTACAACCCGCGGTCAGCAGAAGGGAGGCGACGGACGGTAGCGTGCTATTTCTTCCGACCTCGTCGTGTAGGAATGGAGAGAACTGTTCGTATCTTCATGGAGGTGATAGTTCTGTTCCGGACGGAACAGATCTAAGGAGGGAGCAGTGTAACGAGCGCCAACTTTTCAACTGGCGGTTCCGATAGGCGTCCTAGATGGCGCTAGCATAGCGGAAGAAGAACTACCTACGACGAATAACAGAGGGCAGCACCGGGTCGAAGATTCGAGAATATTCTCCAGAATCTTCGAGGACGTTCTAGAAGGGACTCGAACAATCTGGAAGTTCGCGCCAGCTACAAATAACGCGTCGGGTTGGCCAGGAGGCAGTCAATCGATACGAGTTCGATAGTGCGGTCGCGTTTGAATTAATACATGTAATATAAATATCGTTTACATAAATAAAGACATTAGTGGTTAAGTGATATAGTTAATAAGTATTTTTAATAGATTTTAATTACCGTAATAGTGTTAATAGAATAAGTGAATTTAAATATATCGCCTGTGTGTTTTTCTAAACCCGAAACGTTTTAAGAACGAAAACGTTACAATATAATAAATAAATAATGTGTTTAAACACACGATAAAATAAATAAATAAACACCATGTTAAAATTCGCACAAAGTATTGAAAAATACAAGACGAGAAAAAACAAACGCAAGTGCGAGTGCGTAAAAACTTGCGTGCCAAAGATACGACAAGCTCGTGCTAACAGCTGCTGCGATCGAAGTCGATCAATTCTATGTTAAATCGGCAGAAAGGAATAATAGATGGTTAATAAATAACCAAAGTCAAAATAAAGAGTCAAAAAAGAAGATTGTCGGAAAGACAATTGTCAGTAATGCCCTATCTGCGATTGGAATACTCCAGAGCTACGAAATTACGCTCTGGAGGTTAATAAGAGAAGAGTAACTAATACCACAGCAGCGAATGTGTCCAGAGCGGAAAATATCTCTGAACACTTCGAAGTTTAGCACGAGAATGAATGTTTACTGGGTTGCCAAGAAATATTAAAAAAAGCGGGGGAGGGGGGCGCACTAATTCCAACTTGTTTATATTAATGTGACGTCACGGTCTGTTGGGGAATCCAAACCACCAGGCGACACTGAATGCAAAATCACGTATTTCTGATTTTTAAATAGAGGTAAGGTTATTCTTAAACCGAGTAAAACTGATATGACAGATCCAAGGAGTTATAGGTGTACTAGACAATTGTCGGTGATCGGAAAGGCATTAGATCATTAGATAGCTTGATTATAAATAGAATAGATTTTGTATGCGATTACAAAATGCTATGAATGTAGAGCAATATGGATTTAGCAGGGATATACCCACACAGCACACTTAGTCCGACAAATATCCAGTAGATGTATCAATCACCAAAACATGTCCATATCCATTACAGATGTTGGATATATATCCATGGAATATTCGTTTTGAAGTTATCATAATTGTTTATAAAACTAATAAACATATTTATGGCAATTTTAACTTAAAAATTAATACTCAATAGCAGCAATTTGCTTTTTTTGAAGTTATTGATAAGTACATTAACTTTGTAGCAGATATCTTGTGGAGATCTATTCGATGACCATTTGAACAAGATCGAAAATCGCCGAGCCAAACGGAATGTTATGTTGCGCTTAAATTCATCGTATGTCGTCAGTCGGTAAAAGGTTAAAAAACGACCATTGCTGAATGTGCTGCACAATCTAACTGTTGTTACGTTGGTTTGCGCATACGTTTTGTGTATATACAATATAGGCAAGTGTGTTTTCGTATGTAATGAAGGATATTTTGTATCTGTTTTTGAAGCTGCGCCAAGCAGGCAATAATGGAATGCGCCGTAAATCGCTGCGGCAATATGGCGTTATTTGTATTTGTGCTGGCGTTTAACATATTTCTATAATTTTATTATTTATTATATTATTGATACTAAGGCAATTACAATTGCTGTTTGTTGTACGGAGATCAGCTCTAACTGTAACCTGTTCCATATCTGATTTACCTTCATTTGGAATTGTTAGGGTAAGTAAATCAGTCATTAAAACAATTTAATATTTTTAACAATTACTTTTGTTGTAGTGTTCTTAGGCTTACCGTTCCTATTGTTACGTCTGTGTCTGGTGCACTAAAAATCTCCTGTTTCCAGTGCCTGACTCTTTTTTATAATAAGTGAATTCCTCAAGCACTGCGATAACCTCATTCTAACATAACATTTTGTTCTAGCTGGTTTTTGTTACGTCTGCATTTGATTTGTGATAATAAAAGTTCTATTGTGCCCACTTCTCTTTACAGTGACTGGATCTGTAAAATTGCTGCGATAACCTCATTTTGAACATTTTGTTTTTGTTGCAGCACGGATTTATTGTATATCTTGTTTGATTCGTTGACACTGTAAATAAATATTTTTTGTGCAACATGCGTATTTTTACAATTTACCATTATAATAATGATTTTTTTGCGAGAGGTAAAACCCAATTACAAGAAATACAATGTGCACATCTGCAATACATATTACACGTGTAATTACATAAAATAATACAATAAATTCTTACGAGCAAGACTAATGTAATTAATATGCAACTCTGTAATTATTTTAAACTATTATGAATGTCACAAGCATGCGAGTTTTAGATTTAATTGAAATACTTGCACATTAAAGAAATAGGGGATGTACGTAGAACATTGGTCCGATGTGAAAACAGTAGAAGATTACGTAAGAACAGTGTGTATGCTTGCAATATTAAAATTAAGTCTACTTGAAAGTCAGGACAATCAGTTCTACCACGAACCAGGCAAAATAAAAATTTAACTAAGCTAACAATTCTCCTTACATATAAAGTATTGAATGGAAGTTATTTAAAAGAACAACTACTATCCTCAACTACTCAAAGTAACCCTAAAAAAAATAGTAATTATTTTCTAAGTGTATATTATCAGTAGCTACTATATTTTTAATATCTGTTCTCGTTATTTTTAATAGTTGCATATGTTACAGAAAAAGTCAATGGTATTTAGATTTCAACTTCTTCTTTATCCTTCTTTAATTGTATAAATAATTGTAGATTCTGAATTTTACATGTTTTTTTTTAAACATTCTAGTTGCATCCGGTTTATTTATGCACTATTTATTTTAATTGTTTTTATTTTCTTATTTTAATTAAACTAAATGCCGCCATGATTTATCGAAGAAATGCACACTAATCGACACGCTCGGCCGAGTCGTAAGTAAGAATGCCGCTTCATGCGCTGGGCAGGGTGCGCGAGAAAAACTTAGACTCACAAACTTCAAAGGTGCCGACAGCTCTTGACACTACTGCCTATATACTATACTGTGGTATAGGTAAGTCTCACTCACAGAATAGGCGTATTCTTTCGTGGTGAATAAAGTGAACTAACTCAAAGTAATATAACTACCTGAATGTGAACATGTTTTTGCTTTCAGTTTTGTCAAGCAAAACATGCGCGATATTGAACCAACTAACCGTAGAATTTCTTTTGCTTGAGGGTAAGAGGATTCTGAATGTAATCGCTTCAGTTGCCAGAGTGGGGAGACTGAACATGCACGAAAGAACGTCAAATTACGTGAACGAATTGAATATCGTTCACTTCGATCAGTTTGTTTATCACGAAAGAATACACTTAATATTGTCTTTCTTTATAACATTTAAAACGTTAGTCATAATTCATAATAACTGAATAAGAAGTTAGGCATACATGAATAAATGTGTTACTTTGCGTGTAAAGTCTTGTGTAGTTTGTGTGATTTTTAGAAGCATTTCTGAACCCCTAATAATATTGATTATTAAAATCTAAGATGACGCTTCTAATCTTAATTATCCACATTATTGGATTACTTGTGAATAGGGACTTGCAGGAAAATTAAAAAAAAAAATGTATTAATTATAGTTTATATTTGAACATAATTGATTATTTTTATATTACCTCAAGATTACCACATAGTAGGTATAACAAGCTGCCAGTGGTTTATTTCTCTTTACAGGAAGTCAAGAGAAGGAACAGGAGTTAAGTAGATTAAGAATAGTTTGTGATAATTTGTTGTTTGTAAACTTGTTAAAATATATACCTTCACTTATGAACTATTTATTGTACTATTATACCAGTTTTCTTTCCTTTAAAAGCTCTCGGAAGACGTGTTTACCAATGGACACTGTTCTGAAAGTATTTTATGCTAAACATGTAATACATCTAAGGTAATTGATATGCTATGTATTATGTATTACATCTGATGGAAGTCTTATCTATGTTACTGTCTCTTACGTCTCCAAATGTCCGTCTGTTGGATACCCAAATAGTATATGTAATGGATATATGCTATACATCCAGTGGATATGTTATATGTAATTTAATATTCGTTGTTTTGTGATTATGCTATTAAAAAGAAAATAGAAACATAAACAAAATAATTTTTCATAATTATTATTTCATGATATTTTTAATAACTATTATCAATATTTTGTGTAAATCCACTTTTAAGTAAGAGCAACAATATTTCTCGACATCCTAAAATTCCCGGACCACTCCATCTTTTGGTTAATAATTGGGTAGCAATATATTCTTTCACCTCTTTTCAATTTTATATTTAAGTAGTGGACCTTTCTGAATGTTTTACCTATGTTGGCTAATATCACTATATTGGTAAATTTGTGGCATTAAGGCGAACTCAAATTTCAACAATTAAATTATCTGTTTCCATCCCTAAAATTAAAATAGAAAAAAAAAAGTATAAATACCAGTCCTATCTACTAACAGCATATGCTGCCGGTGATCCATGTGTCACTGTTGTTTTTTAGCAACGGCACTTGATACTTTGTGTAAACCTATAGAAGTTATTTGCATTGGCATTTTGCCTTAATTTTCTGGTATTTGGTGAAGAACTGTAGTACATAGGCAGTCCTGCTTCAATTTGTTTCAATGATATTTTTGTGATCATTCTGCAAACCTGTTCTGTTATGAAAGTTTATTGTAATTTATTAAAATTCTTATTAAACTCACATATATTTTCTGTCTAGCATGTCGTACTTGATAAATGTCAATATTATTTAATGGGAAACCTTCGGCATCCACTAGAGGCTCGGTCATTCCAATACCATTCTAAAATTGAATAGTGGTTTTTTTCAGTTCATTATAAGAACTAATTCAACTGCACCTTTGTTAAAATACTTGTAAGTTGTTTAATTTCATCCTCAATTTTATCCTTCTGTCGCATTAATTGTAAAACATTTTCTCTGTATTGATCCATTATTAATTTCTTCACTCAAGGATAGTCGTATAATTACATATAACAAAGGTATTTATTGATCGTGACACCACAATTTTTTTAGGTATTTGTTGGTTAAAATCATGGATATTAAACAATAAATATGTTATAGATGTTAGTAGAAATTTTGTCAGTTAACCTAGCGTTCGTCCTGTCGAACTAAAAATTACGAGCGGGAAATTTGACCTACTGACAACCACTCAAAATTTTTAAGATTTACCATATAAAGATGGAAGTAAATGCGACTAATGATAGAATTCTATGTATAGCCGTCCATAAGATTGTTGAAAGAATGTAATCAGGTATTATGGATGCTTATAGACTTACAGACAATCATCAGATTGCTGATCATCAGCTACAGATATGCACAGAATCTTATCATTAATGTGCAAAACTGTATAATATGTTATTGTAGTTGTACAAATTACAATTTTGCTCAACTAGGCGTGATTAGGCGTCTTTACTTATACTTACTAGAGCGCTGTTCTTATCAATCAAATATGCCTATCAGCTTCACACATTTTTAAGCTTTTTTATTTTTTTTTACTTCTTTATGAGGATGCTTACCTAAAGGCCGTTTTACACCTAGCTATTTATACTGTATTCATATTAGTTTATATTTTATCTTATTTTCTTTTAATTGTCCTTTGCTATCTAGTGCTTTAAGGCCGTTACGTGTATAACACGGATTAAATACGTGTTATACACGTAACAATTTTAAATTGCGCAATAAATAGCTAGGTGTAAAATGGCGATAACAAAGGACAATTAAAAGAAAATAAGATAAAATATGCGGGCGTCATTTCATTCATTCATTAAAGTTAGGGTGGGCACTTAATGTCCCGGCACTTGAGCTAGGTGCTCATTGTACCATCCCTATTAATTCTCTTATTTCCACTCGGGTAGCTTGGTGTTCTCTATAAAGCCCAGCATCTTGCCAGAGGGAACTTGAGAACCTTCGAAGGCTCCAATAGATCTCTCCCGAAATATTTCTGCCTAAGTACCTCCAATTCCTCACATGTGCAGATTACATGTAAACTCGTTCCCTCCTGTAGTTCGCATCTTCTGCACCACGGTACGCTTACTCGGCCTGTGTTGTATAGATGCCTTTTCAAGGGACAGTGTTCAGTTACCAACCCAGTAATGGTTTTAACTTCTTTCTTGCTGCGCCTGAGTAGGTTATCAGAGAAACTAGTGTTCCCATCCCCTATTAGCGCTTTGGTATAGAGTTGACCTTTCAGTCGACCTCCATTCTTTGTAGTTTTCTTTATCTAACCAGGTTCAGATCTTCCTTCTTGCGAATCCTTCAATCTCACACACGGCTCTGAGCCATGAAGTGTCTCTTGGAGCTCGTGCCCGTAGTATAAGTGTGCCCTCCCACCCTGAAGTTGGGATGCCACAGAGGTTGTTGGCTTTCAGTCTAAGCATTGCCTCCGCTCTCACCTAAAGCTCCAGCGGGGGGAGGCCCACAGTGGTCTCCAAAGAAGCGGTCCCTGTGCTATTAATTGCACCAGTGATTCCCAGCAATGCCTGTCTCTGGACAGCGGTTTGCAGCTTCACTGCGGAGAACACTTCTGTCCTCCTCCACTAGACTACTGCTCCGTATGTTATCACTGATCTTATCACGGCAGTATATAGCCAATGGATCACACTCGGCTTTAATCCCCAGGTTTTACCAGCAACTCTTCTGCAGCGCCAGAATAGTGGAGTAGCCCTGGTCGTTGTTTTAACTAAGTGATTTTTTCAGATCCTGCCCAAACAGTCTGATGCCGCCTAGGTCATCGAGTTTCCTCATGTTGGTAAAGCCAATCAACTTTGTTTTTTTTGTGGAATAACTGAGAGTCCTTGTGAAAGACACCATTCCTCCACCATTCGCAGTGCATTACGCATGATGTCCGCCACCACGGCGGGAACTTCCCTTTGGCTACAATGAGAATGTCATCAATGTACCCCTGCGTCCATATTCCTTTATCGTTTAATGACCTGACAAGATCATCCACGACCAAGCTCCACAGCAGTGGTGACAGCAATCTTGGAAACACGCCATCTGGTCCCGGAGATTTATACGGTTCAAACGATTCAACTGCCCAACGAACAAGATGAGGTTTGAAAATATCGTTTGATTTTCTCCAGTCTTGCATAGACGCCCTCCTCACTGCGACTGATTGGTCTGTTTTACCGAAGTCCACCCTGTCCGAGCCGGGAAAGTGCACGCTGAGAAGATACTCAAGAGTACCCTCCGCAGTGGTTGCAAACCTCCCGTCCGGCAGCTGAATGGACCTCAGTGTATTAGAAGAGTTCTCCTTCAGAATCCTGTGAATTCTGACTACGTCAGGGACACCTTCTATGTCCTCACAGAAGTTTCTCCAGGCCTTCTTCTTAGATTCCTTAATTCTTTTGTTATTTATCAGGGCAAAAAAAAACGGGAAACTGGGAAGCTTATAAAGCTAAACTAGGTACCTATAGTTTAGCTTTATAAGCTTTCCAGTTGCCCGTTTTTTTTTGCCCTGTTAAATAACTAGCGTGTTTCCTCTTCTGAGAGAGTGTTTTTAAAAGATTACTCTTACTTTCCACCGAAGCAGCCCTGTCTTTGGCGAGCGATGTGCTTCCTTTAGTGGACAGTGTTTTCATAGCACAAGAGAATGTCCCTTTCCAACCATACAGGGCCAACTCTAGCTCCTCACTATTCCTGATCCTTACAAGAGATAGTACGGGCTGCTGCAGAGAGATCTTCCCTGTAGGACCCCCAATTATTCTTTCTGGGATCCCTGTAACGTTTAGCTCCGTTGCGTAATTAGAATTTTTTATATAGAATAATGTATGCATGATCAAAGATGGATCATCCGATACGTGCCAATTCCTGATGTTTTCTCGCACCCTTAGTGTGCAGATAGTTATATTAATTAGTGATTACCCCCTCGATGTTCTAAACGGTGGTTTGGGGGTGACGCCTGTTGCCTCCAGGTGGATAGCAATAATAACATGATCATCTATCCAGCCACGCATCCCTTTGGCTTGGCCCTCTTCACCTTAGGATTTAGATTTTTCTTGAAGTTATCTCCCCTCAGTCCGGACAGTGAAGCCAAGATCCCTACGCCGTCCGCTTGTGAGACGTATCCACAAACAGCAGAGGAAGTATGGTTTAACAGCAACCGTTCACTCAATGGAACAGAAGCTGGCATTGTAAAACCCCGGTGCAAACCCTTAGCCACGACACTGCAGCTGGGCCGGGAAGTCGGTCCGCGGACCGGCTTTCACCTATTGCGGGTTTGGTCGCTCAGGCACAGCCAGTCACTCTCCACGATATTGGGGGTTTTGGACCGCTCAGCTATAGGATTCTGTTTCTGTGAGAAGTGACAACACGCTAGCGTTTTCTAGACGAAAACTTTAACGTGAGGACTAGGGATGGCTGCTCCGGATCGGACCTGTTCTTTTGGAACTGGTTCGCTGATCGGAGTTGGTGCACCCGCAAAGCAGGCTGCGTTTCTGCACCATGCCACTCGCTCACGCAACCGTACTCTCTTAAACATTAACCAACCTGTTCATATAGGTCGTAATGAATCTTTTTTTTACTTTTTCCTTCTAATGAGAAAAGCTGTCGACCTTTTTTTTTTTTAGACGATTATTTTACAGAACCGACGACCTTTTTTTTTTATCACATACTAGAATTTAGAAGAGCACCTGTAGACCTGTGAACCTGATTTCTTGCATCAGGTTCAAAGCCGGAGTCGGGGCAGGTGCACCAGCTCCGGCATAAGGAGCAGGTCGTACCATCCCTAGTGAGGACGGTTCCAAGTGATTCAGATATACCCGATATACCTATCGTTAACGTTACCAAAACATATCGGCAATCTCCGTGAAAATGAGCACTAATGGTCCTAAAAATCCATGCCATTTAGAGAATTTTAGCTTTGGTGTCGTTTAACTCTTGCATTTCTTTCTAACAAATGTTATTTGATTCTGTTCTTCTTTGTTGGTAGGTAAGCGCAAAATTTAAAAAGGCACGTAATTACAGTAAAGTTAAAAATATACATGAAAAGTCTATATAAAGGATAAATAACAAAAATATGCCTTGTTTTTATATCTTTCAATTGTTGTTTACGTATTGATTTATTATTTATTATCTTCTGTTTTAAATACTTGTAATTGATATTTTTCATGTAGACATTGTTTCAAAAAATAACATACAAAATGATACGATAATTCATCTACTAAAAATATTTTTATTTAATAAATTTAAGTTGCCAAATATCTATATGTTACATTATTTCTAGTTTGTTCTCCATCATTTAAGAAATAGTTTTCTCTATTAATAAATAGATTATTATGTTATCATTAGGAATATTATCTGTATCTATATTTATTCCTCCGTCTACACAATACTACACATGTTATATGTAAAATTGCACAGCAATTTATTGTTGTTGTTACAAAATCAAATTATAAAAACAAAAGGAATATTAAAAGGATTGCTTGTATGCCTAACATGTCGACGATACAATTGCAGTCCCCGATTTCTCTCTCTGTTTCTTAGTAAGCTATAACATTATTGCCATCATACTTCAAAATTAATTTAAACAAAATAAAAACTTTTAGCGAGAATTTTCAAATGGAGTTGATTTGATTACTATAAGGTACCACTACTTAAGTAATGTTAGACAAGGAAAATATGTGACACAAAAGGTTTGTTCGCTGGTGTTACACTGATTTCATGGTGTAGTGTAAAATTACGTCACCAGAGTAGCGAGTGTAAGTTGGTGTACGTCAATGTACAATATCTGGTGCAAGTACCAATGAACGGTCGAACGAATTTTCGTGTTCATGCACATGCGCGTAAATTATGTATGTACAATTAAATATAAATATAAATAGATAGTATTACCACAGCCACCTACAATTTTTTTCCCCGCAATCACAAGAATATTTTATGGTTATTAATGTTATTTTCTTGCCTATTAATTGATATATATATATATATGACAATTATCTACATTAAAACGCTACCATCATCGTTTCTTTTTAATTTTGCATTTATAACATTTCCCTGGTTTCTCATTTTTATCGGTTGTTTTTATTATCGAACGCCTACCAGCTATTACGCTACTGCGATAAGTATCACATACGATATATTTTGCTTTCGCGCCGCTATTGCCAGTGTATACACTATTTACTCCTGCTCCAGATTGCGAGTAAGAAGTGTATACAGTGGCTGCACGAGTGTGGCTACACGGACTCCAACGAACAACGCCCGTGTAACTACACTAGCCCCAATGAACGCTTTTTTTCTACATTCGCTACTCGGTGTAGCCAGTGTAACACCAGCGAACAAACCTGAAGATAGATGACGTCTCACGAAGATTTTTAGCGTGACTTTTCCTAACGGCATCACCGAATGTGAATCTCGTAGGTCTCTGATGGGTTATTTTGTGTCTGGTAGGCTTATAACCGCTCAACCCAGGGCATCTGTTCAGGATAAAAGAATCGAGACAGGTGCGCTGGGGCTCCCTATCCGCCACCTGGGAACGCGCCCGATGGGTACCACCACACGGGCGTATCGCATACTGTCTTTGCTCTCATTAAAACTGGATGGGTCGTTCTTTCTTTGAGTGTAATTATAGAACAGTGATGCTCTTTTCAATATTATTGTAGGCTATTATTAAAGTTTTTATTTATGCTTTTAAATTTATATGAAATGTTAATGATGCCCCAACTTAGAAATCAACAACAAAATTATATACAACATAATTCATTTGTAACTTTGAATATATCTGAATGTATGTAAACGACTATAGACATGTTATAACGAACAATATGTAACAAATGGTTTTCGGCTTTTGATTTTGTTTAACAAAGGGTATAAACCCAGATGCAAGTGGGAGAAATAAAATTCTTCGTAAAAAAGTAAAAACTTCAATTGTCAGAGTCGTAAAAAGATAGGCTTCGGCGAATACATCACGTATGCTAATTGGAGTTTGAGGACTTACCTATGGAGCTTCACTCTAAACCTACCACCTAAGCCACCGTTTATTTATCATAAATTTTCAAAGGACCTTACACCCGATAAATATTTCTTATGACAAAATTCGAACTAAACCTCTCCAAACCTACTGCTGTCTTTTTCATATTATCTCGAAGATTTCAGTAGCTTCGGGAAGGATTCAGTTCGATGCCGTGTCCTAAGACTTCTTACAGTCGGGTGTACATGCCTGAGGTAGGCTAATTAATTAGTGTGGTATAAAACGATGTTTGCTTTATGCTACATTATGTGCAATTTTCATTGGGGCGGAATTGTAGGATAGTTAACAGAAATTCTAATATTACATACATTAAATAATGTTTATTTATAGTTATTACATGGTCATAGAATTGTAGATACACCATTTACAGCAATAAATCGGTACATTACTAGTATAAACATGATATATAGAATTTGTTGGAGCAGAAATTTGTGATAGTCAAGGATAATATTAACCTTTTTATTTTAGAATTTGGAATTTAAATTGTTCGGAAATGACTTTAGTTGATTACAAAAACCGTAAACTATCACTTAAAATCTGCTGAAACAAAGCTACGAACGGAACGAATGCGTCGCCTGGATGGTTTGGCACAACATGGGGCAAGCAGCGTGAGACTAGAAGGGCGTGGCTAGTGCTAACACAGACCTAACATCCACTAGGGGCGGAGCCCACTAAGCTCACATCAATAAATATATATACTAAAACATCGTAATAGTATGTATATGTATTATGTATACAATTTAATATATTATTTGTATGTATAGTATTGTAACAGTATATATGTAATATGTACATTTCCTGGAAATGCACTTCTGTCCGTCGGTTTGCTAATACTGCCAGAGGACTATAGAAGTAATTGACCCTCTTGCACTCACTTACGCAGTAGTAACGACATCTTTGGTATTGCACTGGCCTGATATCAGGTTGTCAGAAGCAGATCGAAGGCTGTTAATCAGTAACGAAGCGAGATGGGTTGAAGTCGCGATTTATGAATGAGAATCCTTTAAATTCTTCCTGATTAATAGTGCGAACCACATCTGGATTTACGGGTGTTAAAACAGGTTCTTCTTTAGTGAATTCTGCATCGAAATTTAATGCATCTTTCTTACTCTTCTGAAAAATAGGCAATTTCATAAATTAAGATTAAGAAAAGAACCATAATATGTGCACAACACATAATGAACTCGATTTCGAGCAAAAAAAAGTAAAGAAAAAGGATAGTTTAATACTTTCCAATTTCCTAATTTTAAATAAAACAAGTATTAAAATTGCCTCATTGAAATACAATAGTGTTTTTATCTCACTCTCTCACGCAAGTATGTACTTCGTGAAATGTATTAGATTTTATCGATGCCCAATCGAAAATTTGGACAGCAGAGTGTATTAGTGGTGCTGCGGAAATCGCCAGATTTCAAAAACCGGTGAACCGATATTAGTAAAACTGGTTAATCGATTTTCAGTAATACTCGGTTTACAACACCGGTTTTTCAATTTCACTTAAAATAGATTCGCAGCACTAGTTAATAGCAAGATTACTTTAAAAGTTACGTTAACGCTTAGAGTCACGCGGCTATATATACGCAATAACGGAAGGAATTGTTTTATATATATTTTGCAACACTTGTGTGTTCCAGACTTGTACATCGCGCAAATAGCTTCTTTAGCCCTATTTTTCATCCGGTTATAACACGTTTATCGATACGCAGTCATTTGTCGTGTCATTCAGAACTGATTATTTCGTGCTTTATTAATTTTATAATAAATCGCATTTGTTGTTATTTGAATAGACGCGATAATGTATTACTATGCTTTTTGGAACCGAGAACTATTTTACTTTGGTGGAAGGCATTAGCAAAATGTGGGTCAAATGTATCATATTGTTTTCGCTTTTGGTGTAATTGATTAAACATAAAGGTGCGTCATATGATCGGAGTTCGCCGAACTCCGAACGATCAGTTTGGCGAATTGCTAGTCGTGTGGATGGGCAGTTCGAAGCTCGCCGAACTGGTCGGCAAACTGTTCGCCTATTCCAGATCTGCATTGGAAAATGACGCACGTCAACGTGTACGAATGTTCGGTTCGACGGAGTTCGTGCACCCGTCCACACATTCAGGAAGGTATTTAGACAGGAATCATAGTGTGTAATCAGAGTGAGAGGGAAAGCTGTTGACAGCTATTTATCCAGCTCGTGTAGTCAAGGAACATGTAACCAAGAACGGACACTTGGCAAGTTTTGTTAGCGCGGAACCGCCATCTTTTTTGAGTACTTCCTTAGCTAATAGGAAGTCAAGCTTTCCCAAGCTCGGCTTTTGTCAAAACAGTTCTTGACAGGACATTCATTTGACGGTTTTGTTTGAGGTTAGCTGTGAGGTTTCACATAGTCCTTTCCATTCACCGGCTATCACTCCTACTCTGCTACTACTCTACTCTACTCTTGACCTACACAATTTAGAACCAATGGAACGCTTTTTGTGCTTTTAAATTGTAAAGAGAGGCGGGAAAGGAATCTAACCTAGAAATCAGATTTTGATGTAAACAACAAATCGTGACCGCAAGGAAATCTTACTTGAAAATGTCAAAAAAATCTTACAACGATTATAATAGTAATATTTAATTTGCAATCATTTAATTTACCCAAGCAAAAAGAAACATTTTTCCACAAATAATTTTAAAAAATCGCTGTAGCTTTCTAACCTTGTCATAAATGGAGTGTAGAGCACGAAACACTAGCAAATAAGTTAAAGGTTAAAGGGGAGGTAAAACTGAGTACATTGGGAGTTTCGTGCTCCTTTTCAAAGGAACGCAGTGAATGGAAAGCACTAATAAACGAATTAACAGCTGATAAGGAACATGTCAACCTGCCAGTAGCAAATTTTGAATGTGCAGGCAGAATCGCCATCTTTTTTAAATACTTTGTAGCATTTAGCCAATAGAAGTAAATTAGCGGACTGACGGTCCCGAATTTCTCCCCCGGGAGATCAAATGTGCCGACGCCGAGTGTCCGTTCTTGTTGAGATGTTCCTTGATATAGTTTTTAAACTATTTTTAATGACAATGACCGCGCTCAGAGTACGAACATGATACATATCAGTAGCGGCTTCCGCTACACAAAATGGCGACCGCTCCATTGTATGTTATTGATGTAGCGTAAATGTAGCGGTGCGTTTTTGAAGCGAATTGTTAACAGTTCCCTGTTTGGGAGCAGTTGCGTACTCTAAACGCGACCAATCATTGTGACAACAGGTAACAGGTGCAAATTCCTTTTAATACATATATTTTGAACATTGTTATTGCAGCATGTCCAGGGGCCTGTTGCATAAAAGTACAATTACAATTTACAGGTGATACTTTTGTTACAATCTGTCAAAATTTGACATATATATATATATTTGCAATGCCCGTAAGTCAAATTTTGACAGATTGTAACAAAAGTATCACCTGTAAATTGTAATTGTACTTTTATGCAACAGGCCCCTGGTCGTATATGTCAAAACAGACAGTTTTTCAGAAAGCTAATTTTGTGACATGTGATCTTTCGCGATCATGTAAATGCTTTGATATAAGTGTTTATAATCATCATTACATTTTCAATTTCAATCATCAATTCGTCCATTTCAAATAAATTAAAGATCTGTGTGTTCATTACTTTAAAAGTATGTAATACTGAAATAAATTAAATGAAAAATTATAATTTCGTTTTAAATATGATTACCAATTAAATTCCTTTTGAGTTATGTGTATTGTTATAATAGGATTTGGCTTAAATATGTATAAGTTTCTTCTTATAAATAGAAAAATTAAAAAGTTAGATGGTATGTATTAACAAATAAATTGCTAATAGGCACAGGCAATCACACACATAATATTCCGTACTTGATGTGAAAAAATAAATCATTTGAAAGAAATCCTTCCTCATTATCACGACTAGTGTTTAAAAAAAATCGCTTAAAATGTTTCTAATCCTTTTTCCGCTCACTTCTGCAATACGCGACTAATAACATGAATCCGAAGAAGTACAGTATAAATTTCACTATAGGCAATCGCAATGACAGAAATACAAATATTTATAAGTTGGGATTTTGAGTGAAACTGGAAAAGGACTTCTAATTATTCAATGACAGCGACCTAACCGTCATAATTTCTGTACCTGTTGGTAGTAGATAGGTTGGTGTTCCAACCTACCTTATTCATGCATATTACCCAATGCTACCACATTCATGCCGAACATTCGGCGTTTTTCCCTTATATGCTCGGAGTACGGTAAACCCCGAATCGTGTGGACGGTCGCGACACCGAAACGCAACAAACGGTGAAGCTCGCAAGGCTGCGGACGTTAAATACATACCACTCCAAGCTCTAGAGTTTGAAGCTGTTAAGCAATCAGTTAGGAGACAAGTTGCGTCCGTATCGTAGATAGTCATGAAAGGGAAGAGCCAGCAGATGACCTTAGGGAAATGGCGGCTGAGATCCTCAAATGCTTAGAAGTCAAATTAAACTGTTAGCCGTGGTCAAGTCCGTGGAACACTTCCATAAGTATCTTCATGCCAGAAAGTTTTTATTAGGAACTGACCATGCGGCATTGATGTGGTTGCTACCAGTGTTGGGCAAGTGCAGCCAAGTGGTAAGTACCTTTTTAGTAGTCCATATTTATATATTAAAGAAGCCAGTAGCTCAAACCCCCAACCGTTAAATCAAAGGGTCGCGACAATATTGAAGTAGAAGAGAGGAGGCACACGGTCCAACTGGGAAAGAGTAGCTCCCTATACCAGAGAATTGAAGTCTTATTGGGCGAAATGGGAGTCGTTGGTGATAGAAAACAGCGTTTTGAAACGAGTATTAGAAGACGAAGCTGAGACGAATAGGAAGCTTCAGATACTTGTTTCGAAGGTGAGAGTTCCCAAAGTGTTAGAACTTTTACATAATGGAACATTTGGAAGACATCTTGGAGTCCGGAAGACTATAGAGAAGGTTAGAGAACGGTTCTATTGGTTGGAAGATTGGTGCAAGAAATGTACAGTTTGCGGTGATGCTAATGGGCCTCACCAAAGAAGAAAGGTTCCTATGAGGCAATATAGCGTTGGCAGTCTCTTCGAGAAGATTGCAATTGATATTGTCGGTCCATTTCCTACAATGGAAGATGGAAATAAATACATCATGGTTGCGATAGATTACTTCAGCAAATGAATTACCTATGAATTGCCAAACCAAAAAGCTGGGCCGGTCGCTGAAACGTTAGTAAAAGAACTATCTGTAGATTTGGCGTGCCGTTTGAACTCCACTACGACCAGAGACGTAATTACGAGTCGTCGGTGTTTCAAGAGGTTTGCAATACATTGGGTATTCGAAAAACCAGAACAACTGCGCTACACCCACAATTGATTGGTGGAACGCATGAACAAGACCATCATCAAGTATTTGTCTAAAGTCGACGCAGACCACCAGAGTCCATATGTTCCTGTTGGCGTATAGGGCTTCAGTTCATGAAAGCACTGGTCATAGTTCAGCGAATGTGTTCCTTGGACGAGAACTACGCTTACCATGCGTTCTGAAGTTCGGTGTTGGGCCTGATAAAGAAGTAGTCGAAGATGATTACGTTTCCAACTTGCACAAACGAATGGATGAAATTCATGATCAGCTGAGGTCGACTATTCAAGAAGCAAGTGACCGAAAGGAACACTACATCAGGGCGAATAAAGGCAGATATGAGCCTGGGAGCCTGATTTGGCTATTCAACTCTCAACTGTGTCGAGGCTTCTCACCAAGTTGCAACGATCGTGGGGTGATCCGTACGAGGTAATGAAACGAATTAAAGATATCATCTATCGCATTAGAAAGAACCGTCTAGCTGCTTTTCTTGGAGACAACCACGAGGACGGTGAACATGATGTTCGAGTGTGTAGACTTTCTGAGACAGAACTTACCTATGAGCAATTTATGAGCGGATATGGGAATGGCCGTAAGGTTCTTCGTGGTGTAACAACGGAGATTCAAAGGATCTGGTTCCAGAAGGTTATGCGCTAGCGCATTGTGTTGCCCGAAATTTTAGAATAGGAAGAGAAATAGCCACCGTATCCAAGAGTTCGGAGGTGTTCGAACATCTTCGAAGTTAGGATCCGAGAGCCGTTATACTGGCCCCTTTGTTCTATTTGTTGACTAAAGAGTACACCATCGGAAAATCGAGCTACCGTGTAATGGAGGATAGTTTGATAAGCCTACGAGAGCAATTGTTGGAGATGGAGATCAGCAAGATAGGAATACCAAAATTAGGCTGCGGACTAGATGGCTTGAACTGGAGGGTCGTAAGATATATGATCGAAGAACTCTTCCGTTATACAGGCATTCTGGTGTGTTGCTACAATCCGCGGATGGCAGAAGGAAGACGATAGACGGTGGCAGTGTTCGTTTCTTCCAGACGTCGTTGTGTAAAAAGAGAGCAAGATATATGTACCTGCATGAAGGTGGTAATATCTGTTCCGAGACTGAACTAATTTAAGGAGAGGCAGTGTAGCGTGCCTATTTTAAATTTGAAATTTAGAGTTTCTCTCTGTACTAACAAATGGCGCCACTCGTAGATCGCGAGACGGCTCACAGAAGGCGCTAGTGTGCGGTGCGTCAATTAGCAATCGAAATTCCCAGCAGGAATTGACGCGAACTTTCAGGAAACAATTTCTTCGCGAGTCCGCGCGGCATATACAAAGACACACGTGAGCAGGGACCGCCACTGATTGGACTGGCGATCATAGTTTTTCGGTGGAGCCAAAGTAACCGCCACAAAGTACACTATTTGACTAGAGCCAAAAGAATACCGTCACAGAAGAGGACAATGGGATTTATAGTCATTGGCTAATCCCGGAAGCACACTGAAGACCCAAGGACCAGTCAGTCTATATCGGTACGGGCATAGTAAAAGTTGAAGCAAACTTTAGTGTTTAGTTATTTATTAATTAGTATTAGTGTTCATTTTGCACGAGCATTTTTATAAACACCGAAAATAGTAAAATTAGTATGCATATGTTGACTTGCAGTATCTTTAGTGCAAACTGACATTTGAGGGATCTGGTATCAAAGCAGGCAACATTCATTTTTGCCAAAAACGGGATATGTACTTCACATATGCCATCTAGTGCAATTTTTGTTGCCCTTTTGAGTTAGCATAATCATCCGGAATAAAAGTCTACATTCCATTCATTTTTAAGGAAAAAGTTTAGCTTTGGAATCAAAATAAGCAACATCTAACATCGTTTCTTTAATCTTCCTCAAAAATGACAAAAATGTTGCTTACTCATTTGTGGTGTAAATTTCAGAGGATTAAACCTTATAAATATAAATCTGGTACACAAAGAGATTTGACAACTCTGCACGCATTCCCATAAGTTCTGTACTGTCGAAGTTGAGTGGAATGGAATATAAAAATTTAATGTAAAAGATCTGGCAGTGATTTATGATCTGTTGTCACATCTACCATTTCGTGGTTAGTGTAGTTGCAGGCATAGGCAGTTTTACACGAGTATAAATAACAATTTTTCGAAATTGTTGACAATTTTGATGGAAACTGTCGACTCTCCATTGCAACCTGGCCATCTGCCATGAATTACCCGTATTTGTACACTTTACGTACAATAAAACAAAGCATAACTGTTGTGTGCAACTTAACAAAAATGTTATATTGATATGTGTTTTGTCAGCTCTTAAGACTAGTATACTTAAATGATTCGCTCTTACACACAAAACTGGCCTATTGGAATTGTGTGAATTTTTTAAAAGAATTCAACATTTGAATATTGCAAAGTAGTCATAGTCAACTGTGATGTATTCTGGGAAATTATTTTCAACGTCATATTACTACATACATACAAGGTATTGATAGAAACGTTCTTATTTACATGCAATTGCACAATTTTTGTCAATTTAATGAATTTTTTGCCCTATTTATAGCGAGTTAATTAGCATACCACATCTCCAAATTCAACCGTTTCTAGGTTGCCCCTTTTTAAATTTTTGGCGTTTGAACTTTTACCAAAACACCCTAATATTTCCTAAGATACTAGATAATAACGTGTTCTACTAATGTTGATTCAAGTGCAAGACGTAGATATATAATGTTACAGTATTCATCACTAAATGGGAAATTCTATGCAAAAAGTGCTGTCAATGATAGATACACGTTTTATTAAAGTAAATCGATCGTTCACAATCCAATAACCTGCAATAATCAATTTCATTTGAAAGAGTGGAAACAAAAAAAAAATAACATTATAAATACATAAAAAAAACTAGAGTGTGACGATAGACAACCCTACTACAAGCTCGTCGATAATGATGCGAAAAATTCACAGAATTGATAAAAATTGTACATACTTTTTAATTTAAAATTTTAGAATTTCGAAATATTTTAATGAAACAGTTCGAATACTGTATATGTCAAAGTAGGCACGTTCTGTAGCAGCCAGTAATCGATAAATTTAGTATAAAAGAAATATTGCTATTGGTTAACATCCTGGTCGCTAGTCTATGTTGCTATTAATGTCTTTTTTATCACTTTTCTTTTGTTGTTTCAGATTTAAAAACGCAAATTGTATTAGTAAATTATTAGTACTGACTGTAATACTTACGATTTTTGGTTTAAATGGTGGTTTAACTTTTCGTTGTTCCAAAGCGGCCCAATCCATGTCTTTAAAGAATGTGTGTTGCCGAATTGCTGCTTCACATCCATGAGCAACAACGCAACCTAACCGTTTACTGGGATTTTTAGTCATAAACCCTTTCAAGATACTCACAGCTTCTCTACTCAACCATACTGGATATAGAACATCATCATGCAGTATTGATTCAAAGAGATCATCTTCATTGTCTGCTTCAAACGGAGGTTGTCCAGCCATCATTTCATACATAAGCACGCCAAGAGCCCACCAATCGACAGAAGCGCCATATTCGAGCTCTTGTAAAATTTCTGGTGCTATGTAGTCCGGAGTACCGCAGAAAGTGGTTGTTGTTAATCCGTCTAGAATGCCTTCTTTGCACATACCGAAATCAGCTAGCTTACAATGCCCTTCAGCATCCAACAGAATATTATCTAATTTCAAATCTCGATATATTACGCCGTACTTGTGCAAAAATTGCAACGCCAATGTGACTTCAGCAGCATAAAATCGTGCACGTGGTTCATCAAATTTTCTGGCTCGCTGAATTTGGAACATTAAATCACCACCATTTACATATTCCATCACAAAAAATAATCGTTCTTTAGTCTGAAAGCACGAATGTAGTGCTGTGAGAAACGGATGTTTGGCTGCTAAAGCTAAAATACGCTTCTCTGTCATAGTACAGTCCACGTCATCGTCTTGAATTATTACGTCCTTCTTTAATACTTTCACCGCGTAGACTTCTTCTGTATCCTTTTTCTCCGCTAACATGACTTTTCCAAACGAGCCCTTTCCCAACACCTTAATAAAGTGGAAATCATCTAAACCCATTTTCCCAGGCGTAGAAACATATTCTGTAGAACTCCCATTGTTTGTAACTTTTTCTTCTGGCAATTTTGTAAGTCCGTCATCGGAAGCTTCAATAACGTTTTCGAATTCTCCAGATTGTACGTCGCCACCAGCACCACCTTCAGCAGAAACGTATTTACTCCGACGTGGGGTTTGCTTGTCGGGCGATACACCGATTTTGTTCAAGATCTCGGCCATCTGCTTCGTATTTATACCGCAATTATTTGCCACATTCTTTTGACATCTCTTGTGAACGTTTAAGTTGCAAGCTTCGCACTGTAAACCTTGTTTTATAAGACCGTATAATAATGAACCACAGTGGTCGCAGAATGTAAATCGTTTGTAATTATGAACAACAAACCGATGCGGTACGTTGACATTGAATCTCTGGCTCTGGCAGCTTGTCTATACAAATTCAAAAAAAAATATATTAGTAATATTGTTACTATATTAAATCAAAAAGATCCTTTCTTAAACATGCAATTCTAATTTCAACGCGAGAAATTTCCAGATTAATTTTTGTTTCGCCTATTTTTCGAAACAATAAGGTTTCAATGGAGATATATTTAAGTAATATTTATATCAAATAAATATAAATCAATATTTTAAATCAGGCAATCAGTTTAAAAAGTATGGCAGCACTTTACGATCTCTTCTATAAAGGATATTACCACAAAGTTACTAACATTTGCTATAAAATTCTAATATTTTTACTCTTGTATTTATTCAATTGATTGTTTTTTGTTATAAAACTTTTAGTGTTAGAAAATCAATATAAAGAGTACTATTTTGTAATATAGAACGCCTATTTGCTATTATATCAAAAAATGACAAATAAATAACTTGATAACAATTGCGCAGTTACACACTTTATAAAAAATGTAAATAACATATATTATCACATGTTAATATCTTCTTCCTTTTGGTCCTAAAAAGCAAATTTTAGTTAGTATGGGATATAAGCGGTAAGTAACAGAAATAAAATATACATATAAGGCTGTCCAAAATTAAATGTTTAATAAGCTAAGTTTGTTATCATGGCAGGTAGGAAACTGGCTAAATAGTAAAATAGTAGTAATTTCTTTACTGATTAAGTGAGGAGAAATAGGCAGCAACTTACAAAGCAGTAGTAATTGCTAATATGTAATAATCGATATGAAGTCTCAAGGAATTAAATGGAAACCATTAACTCGGTAATTAGCTGAGTTATTTCGATACCCAGATCTGCTGGTAGCAATCTTCAGTATTACACTTGATCTCGTGATGCTTATCTTGTAACTATTTTATTAAAATACATATTTTCTCAAATGTAAATGCTCATGTGGGTAGTTATAGCAGGTTGCTCCACCAAATTCGCCCATTAATTGGAGGATTAGATGGTTATTATTACTTATTTTTAAATTTAAAGAGGTTGAAATATTAGTGTTCCACTTAAAAAGAGACATTAACCGGGAACAAGAAATAGTAATGTCTGGTAACTTATTGACTTGTCCAATACAAAGTTTTCAATGTTAAATACTTTGGTTAATAAATGATTCCAAAATGATTAGCGTCAGGGAGATCGTATTATTTCCAATGTTAATTTATAAATTTTTTATTAATGAGCAAGACTAAAGTTCACCGAATATAATGCTTTCAACCAATGTTTATAGGATTAATTTGAAAATATTAATTTGTCATTGAATTTGCATTAGTTTATCAAGAAACGTAAATTGAATTTTCAATTCCGTTTCGCAAATTTAGTAACCTTGTGTAGCATAAATATATATGTGATTAGCCTATAACATTCACACTGGGATATCAAATATTGAATTATCAATAGAGGAAATAAGCTTCCTGGTAAACAAAAATATTACAGGAAATTGGCATACCTCATCCTTCATACCAGGACACTTGGTGACTACCAGTAGATGACACCTCTTGTGTACTACGCAGGTGCATACTGCCAAAAATATGAGAATAAACATCAGCTTATGGAGCATAAGAGTTACGCTGAACTATTAACACTTGCATACTTATATATTAACAATTGTACAACATTTAGTTATAAACAGTCATAATTCTAACAATGAAATATGTATGTACACTGTGTGTTTTAATGGGTTTTGTAATTGTAAAATAAAAATAAGAGGCAAAGTAACTTACAAGTGTTTAAAAAAAGCGTGAAAGAGCCATGCCGAAGGTGTTGCAAATTAAAATAATAAACATTAGAGCGTAGATCGCAGGTAGAGCGGTCATGCAGAGCTGCGGCAACTAAACCAATAACAACCACCTAGAAAACAGCAGTGTCACCATGCGTAGTTACCTTGGCATTGATAGCCTTGCTTGCCCAATCCCCTGTGAATAAAACCATATATAGTGCACTTACATAAAGGAAGAAGAGACACAGGCATATGATTCGTACTTACCAAATAAACTCCCTGCAATGTGAACAAAATGTTGGTTGCCTTAAAAAAGTGGCCATGAACTTGTGACCATTCACTTGGTGCACCCTTCTCCGCATAGCACCACGACGGCGGTTAAAACCTTGCCGTTCCTTAAACTCCCTTGGTTTGGCGCCTTGGGATTCTAAAATAATTATTAAGTATATGAGGAAAAAGTAATTTGCATGATACATACCATTCGATGTTTTTAAATCAATTCGCACATGTAATCTTCCTTTGGGTTCCAAAGTAACCTGTAAAAATTTTAATTTATCAGAAAGGAAAATCTCTATCTTTTATGTTTTACCCAAAAGTCCCCTTCATCTTTTTCTCTTGAAAGTAGGTCTTCAAAAGGAATACTACAATTCGCAACAAAGTCGTCTGGTGGTATAGAAGCGTCGTGAAAAACCGTAAGAGTAAGGGTTTTCGCATTTTCCACGCTATGTTCAAAGGATTCATTCCAAACAGGATCAAATGTTTTCTGTTTTGTTGTTGATTGAGCGACGTGCACTTCATCTACATCAACAGTAACGTACGGGTCAATCAATTGTTCATCTGGCTTTCCGAACGTCATATTATGTCGTTTATGACGATCTGTGGGCCTCAACCCCGAAGCCTCGCATATTTTTAAACGAATGTTGCCCGTAAACATTTGAAAATAGTGCTGGTAAAAGCACCAACACTACCGTATCACTAACTTCTTCTCAAACACTAGCTTCTTACAACTACATAAGGAAACACGAACTTTTTTAACAAATACACGTTCACTTGACAGATGAAGGTCGATCTGAATAAAAATTGGGCTTCTCTTCCCACAATTCACCGCGAATTAGTCGTCTATAAGCTTTATCATATGTCTAAAAGATGGCAGAATTAAAATATGTTTATATTTACAGATTTCAATATTTGATGCTTATTCAAAAATACGAATGATAAGAATATTTACATTGATGTAGTAATTTCAATTAAACTGTTTGGTATTGAAATATTAAAGTTTCAGTATTATAAAGATTAAACCAAACATGCTTGCGTTGTTGAAAACTTTATTCTCCCAATATTTTTCTTTTTATGATTAATAATAATACTAATTTTAGAAATTGCAACCAACATATAATCCATACTTACATTGTACCCTTATTGTATATAGTAATTCATTAGTTCACGAAAACGTATTTTTTACTTTGGCGTCAATATGTTAATACCGGCCTATAGGTACATACCACATAAACTAAACGCAACAATTTCTGTTTCTTCGTTGTTTCTATTGCCCAGCAACTTGTTTCTGTTTCCTTGTTATGTTTGATTTTCTCTTGATGTCTGCCTCTCAAAATGAAACAATAAGAGACAGTCGGAATTATTGTACCCACACAGCACACTTCGTCCGACAGATATCCAGTGGATGTCCCAATCACCAAAGCATGTCTATATCCATTACAGATGTTGGATGTATACCATGGGATATTCGTTTTGGAGTTACTACAATTGTTTATAAATTTAGTAGAAACATATTTATTGCAATTCTAACAAAAATTAATATTCAAATAGGAGCAATTTGCCCGTTTTGAAGTTATTGATAAGTATCCCACTAAACAAGAGGCCTATATGAAACATAACAAAAAAATTCTTAGGCGTAAAATTTGCAACATATAGGCACAGTATAGAAAGATAACAGCAGAGACAGATGGCTTCCCCGCTCATCGTCCGTTTTTCGAAATCGTTAGTAAAATGAGCGTGGCGGTCATAATAAATGTATTGCGCAGCACGTGAATCGTGTACGATCGTGGCATTTTCATTCAGAAAATTTTGGCGGGGTGCTAGCTGTTTTATATAGCAGCACGTATGTATGTGTTATGTATCAATCACGATAAATTAAATACCACGTTCTCAGGCATTATGTTATTCGCTATTATGTTCGCCCCATTTATTTTTAAATTTCGTTTTGTTCTCTTGATCTCTTATTTTTGTGATTCTTTGTTTTTACGTGTACGTGTATTATTTTTTTTTCATAGACAGTTTTACATACGTTTTTTGTGTTTCAGTTTTAAGTGATCATTCATTAAGTATATTAATATAATCAATTGTACACTGAAATGTCAAAATACTTACAACTATGGGACTAATAACACCACATACTATGAAAAGGTGCTTTAAAGTATGAAGTGCATTCAATGTTTACAGTAAAAAGTACCCGAGAGATCAACATTTAATTTTTTGTTTTTATTAAAGGTGTAATGTAAGCAATACATCATAGCAATCATTGTGATGCTTGATGATGGAACCAGAGAATTTGGATCAACTACCTGCATTGGTTACAATCGTTGGCATACTCCCAACTGCAAGAATAGTCGAGAAATAATTTACAATTTAAGTTTTTTCGCAAATTCGTTGCGATACAATTTGTGATATTTGATATGAAATGTTTAAATGTTTACAATTGTGATGTTTGTGAAGGGTTTTCCCAGCAACACATAGTTTGTTCGCGTCGCATGAACTATTTGCACCATTATGCACTTTTGCACACAAAAGTTCTAAAAAGTGCATAAAAGGAAATAGTTCATGCACGCACAAACTCAAATCAGTAGACGACCTCAACGTTATTTTGCCATTTAAAGCATCTGAACATGCAATAAGCAGAGAATTTGGAAATTAAAAAACACCTTTCTTTTATGTTATAATATTAGAGAAAATATTTTTTAATACTTTTGAATTAGTGTCACCACAACTGAAGTGTTTGGAAAAATTCATAGCACAGTTCAGTTCTATTAATTTTGAACATCCATGTCAAGAATGCGATTATTTTACACATTGAAGTTTCTGATTTCAAAGATGTTGGGTGTCAGGGTACACATTAAATAGAAGCACGTGTGAAATCGGCAGAAAAAGCTTGACAAAATGGAGTGACAAAGCCATATAACTTCATAAAATTGTCAATTATATCAATATGTAAATAACTTTCGACTTGCTACCTTTCGTTGCTAGAATAAATTGTTGACCAGTACATTTGTATGTAATCTCCAATGAGAACTTTCTGTTTGTAATATTTTTCATTGTCTATATTGTAGGCATAGCAAATATAAACTATTCACTACTTATGTCTTTCAATATTAACCTGTTTACTCTTACCTGGAAATTAACTGGCAAAAGCCCAATCAAAAATGTCCAGTATATCGTGTAGGCATTGCTGTTATAATGAAAGCTTTTTAATCCAGACAATGCATATTTTTTCTGAGAAGCCAGACTTAATAAAATTCACATTATTTTGTAAAAATATTGGAGAACGACGTTTCCATATGATAGGTAATTTCTTTTAGTTAATTATGTAATTAAATTACAGCAATAGAAAATTTAACAGATCGGTATTTTTCAATAGATTAAGTGCTATCAACTAGGTATATCACTAAATTTCAAATAAAAAATGCCACTATAAATAAAGTGGCTTATTTTATGCAATTTTATAATTTTGAATATATAGGAAATTTTGCGATCAGGTAAATAAATTCACTTCTACACTTTTATAATGTTTACTTACAGTTGCGTTATTATATAGGTTATAGTATCAATAATAACGAAATGTCAATTTATTAAAACATTTCTACAAAAAAAATTGGTTATATGCACATTGTATGTTTATAATTCACAGCTAATATTCTTACAGCGACTCTTTCTCTTGCATCTACTGAATTTCGACCAATTCAATAATAAATATATGATATAACTTTGACATAACCTCCGCTATAAAGCATATAGAGATCAAATTTTTAAATGTTCCTACATTTTTCCGGTAGACGCATAAGATGCGCGTGGCCGTGCACTCCGTAGCATCAATGTGATCAAGGTCATTAAAATAGAACGAAGAATTTCATTCATAAAAAGTGGTTCTGTCATTACTGATATATTTCTATACTGTGATATAGGTATGTATCTTGTAACGCATATGAAACGCTTTTTTTAATATTTCTTGGCAACCCAATAAACAAGAAACGTAAATGAAACATAACAAAAAAGGCCTTAGGCGTAAGATTTGCAACATATATTTGTAACTTACATGAAACGTTTTTTTTTTAATGTTTACTTGTAACATTTAGGAAATGTATCTTGTGTAACCTACAGTAACATCATTATAAGTAGCTGCGCATTGCACATACACAAACACGGCAAATTTCGAGGGCACCGGGCAGCGCTAGCACGAAGCACGAGTAGAGTTTGCGCATGCTGGCCGTTATAGCCAGATCAGATTGTGGCTAAGTGGCAAACTTATGCTTTTTCTAATTAACATAATGACAGAAACACCTGAAGCTGAGAATTCGGTAAGTATATTAGATATATACTTAGTTCAATTATGACTCATTATGACATAAACTTTCTCTCAACTACTCGATATACATAACCTCAACTCACATTTTGCTGGGAAAACAATTTGTTAGCGAACTTAATTCAGATCAATAGTGTAGTAGTATCAAATCATGTTAAGAAAAAAACTTTTAAAACTTATTAATACCTTATTAATCTTTTAACATTTTTAGCTGCTGTAAGAAAAAAAAATACCTACTGAAGGTTGCCGAAAGTATACCATAAAGATATGGTTTAGGCAAGCTGATTTGCAGTATACTAGATAGTGTAGTAAGGCAAAATAAGTCGTAACAAAAAAATTAATAAAGACTTTTTAACAAAAATACTCCAAACTGTGGTACTGGTAATGCTGTAAACGTCTCCTAAACCCCTCACCACAAACTGCACTAAACTGGACGTACGTTTCGATAGCAAAGCTATTATCATCAGCAGAAACAATGAACTAAATGACGTTTTATAAACATTTAGTTCAGTGTTGTTGCTGATGATGATAGCTTTGCTATCGAAACGTACGTCCGGTTTAGTGCAGTTTGTGGTGAGGGGTTTAGGAGAAGTTTACATAATGACATTTTATAAACATTTAGTTCAGTGTTTCTGCTGATGATGATAGCTTTGCTATCGAAACGTACGTCCGGTTTAGTGCAGTTTGTGGTGAGGGATGTAGAAGTTTACATAAAGACTTTTTAATACATTTCAATTTCCGTTTGTTGATAACCTACAATACACTACTACTTACAATTCTGTACCACAGAGGTAAAATGTCATAAGTCCATTTTTGTCCATTATGAAGTGTATATGATTTTTTTAATCTGCAATTACAGAAAATGGTATACTTAGACTTCACAATGGGTAAAATTGGGGTTACAATACTTTACCTCTATGATACAAAAATGTTTCAAATGATTACGTTTCTTAAAATGTTAACAGTTTCTGAAACGTATTCAAACGCAACGTTTCTTTTGAGACGGTTCTGAGGGCGGACATGTTGCATGTTCTCTACGGTAAAAAAAACGTTTCTGTACGTTACACTCGAAGTTTTAAAGTGAATAGTGTTACTCCGCCTATTAGCCGTCCAACTCACACCCTTGCTTTAGATTTCGCTACGATGATAGTGGGAGACTCGCTTCCCCTACAGTACCGAGCACTGCGCTAGCGCGTAAACATCAGAGGCCAAAACAGATCCCTTTGAATCTCTGCCGTTACGCCACGACCAATCTTATGGTCATTTCCATACTCGCCTCAGGAAGTCGACACACTTGGAGAGTCTCGTCTTCCTCATGGTTGTCTTCAAGAAAAGGAACTAGGCGGTTAAGATGCACCACTCTTGGTTTTCCATTCAGCTTCTTTCTAATGCAATGGATTTGATGGATAACATCATTAATTCGTTTCATTACTTTGTACGGGCCGCCCCACAATAGTTGCAGCTTAGGTGGGAAGCCAAATCAGGTCTCGAGCTTGATATCCGACTTTATTCACCCTGATGTCATAATATTCCTTCATTCGATCACTTGCTTCATGGATATTCGTTTTCACCCGATTAATAATTTCACCCATTCGATTCCGCAAATTGAAAACGTAGGCATTTCCGACTACTTTTTCATCAGGTTTAAAACCGAGTTCGCATGATAGGCGCAGTTCTCGTCCAAAAAGCTCATTCGCTGGACTGTGACTGTTGGTTTCGTGAACTGAAGCTTTATACGCCAACAGGAATAGATTGCCCGTGGGGTGGCACCTATCGGGCGCGTTCCCAGGTGGCGGATAGGGAGGCCCAGCGCACCTGTCTTGATTCTTTAATCCTGAACAGATGCCCTGGGTTGAGCGGTTATAAGCCTACCAGACACCATGACCCAGAGACCTGAGCGGTCTAAACCCCGCAATATGGTGGAGAGTGACTGGATGTGCCTGAGCGACTAAACCCGCAATATGGCTTAGGTGAAAGCCGGTCCGCGGACCAGCCTCCCGGCCCAGCTATAGTGTCGTGGCTTAGGGCTTGCACCGGGGTTTTACGATGCCAGATTCTGTTCTACTGAGTGAACGGTTGCTGTTAAACCATGCTCCTTCTGCTGTTTGTGGACATGGCTCACAGGCGGACGGGGTGGGGGGTCCTGGCTTCACCGTTCGGACCAAGAAAAGACAACCTCAAGAAAAACCTAGATCCTAAGGTGGTGGGGGCCAAGCCGAAGGGATGCGTGGCTGAATAGATGATCAGTTATTATTGGTACCCACCTGGGGGCAACAGGCGGCACCCCCCTTGTATACACGCCTTGTGCCTATAATGGGAGCTCTGTAAGCATCGACGAAATACTTCTTCCGTACTCGTGGGACTCATTATGGAACCAAATAGAGAAAACAAACCTTTAACACTGGAGTCTGAAGGGAATCCACAACGCATGGAGACTGAAGAGACTCCAGAAACCAGATCAACAATAGAACTTGCACAGCGGTCTGTCAGTGAGACTACTGAGAAGAAGGACCCGGCACCCCAGGAGAGAAGAGTTCTCTCGGGGGCGCAACGGAAAAAACTGAGGAAGATGAGGGAGCAGGGTATTGACACCAGCAATATAAGGCTCCCCCTTCCACAGAAAAACCAAAGAGTACGCCTGAATCGACAGGGGCCGTTAAGCGAACCGTGTCGACCAGGGGTACTCCTGAAGAAAAGGCGACCAAACGGACGAAACTTGCGCCCGGGGTCGCGAATTACAAGGCTGCCCTCAAGGGGATTAAAGCAGCCATTATCCCAAAGGATTACCCGGCCAGCGTGGTGACTGGGGAATCCGTGGGAGCCATAAGAGAGGCCCTGATGGGCATCATAAATAGGGCGGACAGGGCGCCGAGGTTTGAATTCTCCCGCCTTATGGACGACTACTATGGGGTAATCTGTGCGGAGGACGACTCGTTCAACACAACGAGAGACTATCTCGCACAAGAGACAAAAACCTGATCAGAAGTGATGAGAAAGGACTGCACGTGAGTCTTCTGGACAAGGATTCTGAGGAAACGTTGGTGCGGGCTGGTTGGAGACCGTATTACCGTGATCAGAGGGCCAGTTTCGTGACCCTTGAGAAAAATAAACCCAGTACGCAGGAAGAGGAAACCTCAGGGGAACCTCAGACGTCGACATCTGGGAATTAAAATGGCGCTGAAGATTTTGCAAATCAATCTTCAGCACAAGAAGACAGCCACGGCGGCACTCTGTCAAAGGGTGCTGGCTGAAGACGTTGACATCCTACTAATCCAGGAACCCTGGATTACCAAAGGTAAAGTGGGAGGATTACAGATTAGGGGAAGGGAGCTGATTGTGGGTGCACCTAACACTAAAATCAGAACTTGTATCTGTTTCAGGGCGAAAAAAACAGGAAACTGGGAAGCTTATAAGGCTAAACTAGGTACCTATAACAAAAGAATTAAAGAATCGAATAAGAAGGCCTGGAGAAACTTCTGTGAGACATAGAAAGTGTCCCTGACATGGTCAGAATTCACAGGATTCTGAAGAAGGACTCTTCTAACACGCTGAGGTCCATTCAGCTGCCGGACGGAAGGTTCACAACCACTGCGGAGGAGACTCTTGAGTACCTTCTCAGCGTGCACTTTCCTGGCTCGGACAGGGTGGACTTCGGTAAAACAGACCAATCAGATGCAGTGAGGAGGGCGTCTATGGAAGATTGGAGGAAATCAAACGATATTTTCAAACCTCATCTTGTTCGTTGGGCAGTTGAGTCGTTTGAACCGTTTAAATCACCGGGACCAGATGGTGTGTTCCCAAGATTGCTACAGGAGGCAATTGGAGACATCATGGGGCCCCTCTTGGAGATATTTAGAGCTAGCCATGCGTTGGGTTACATTCCCAAGGCTTGGAGAGATACTAGGGTTGTGTTCATTCCGAAACCTGGGAAGGACACATACTATCATCCGAAATCATTCAGACCAATTAGTCTCACATCTTTTATGCTGAAGACTATGGAAAAAATTATACACCTAAACATTACAGAAGGAGCACTTGCGAGATATCCTCTGCATCCTCTGCAATGGGCATACCAAAGGGGCAAATCTGGAGAGGCTGCCCTGCATAGTTTGATGGAAGGACTCGAAAGGAGCTTACATCAAAAGGAAGTTGCCCTTGTAGTATTTCTAGACATCGAGGGCGCCTTTGATAACACATCAACGCCCTCGATCAACCGATCACTTATGGAACGGAACATTGACCACACGACTAGCAGATGGGTTGACTGCATGCTAAGAGGCAGAGTGGTCTATGCCAATATGCTAGATAAAAATATCGCCATGAGGACCACTAGAGGGTGTCCTCAAGGGGGGAGTACTGTCACCACTGCTGTGAAGTTTGGTCGTGGATGATCTCTTCAGATCATTAAACGACAAAGGAATATGGACGCAGGGGTCATTGTCATCGTAGCTAGGGGGAAGTTCCTAAGTGTGGTGGCGGGCATCATGCGTAATGCACTGCGAATGGTGGAGGAATGGTGCCTTTCACAAGGACTCTCAGTTAATCCACAAAAAACAAAGTTGGTTGCCTTTACCAGCATGAGAAAACTCAATGACCTAGGCGGCATTAGACTGTTTGGCCAGGAGTTACAATTAACCAAGGAAGTAAAGTATCTGGGTGGTACCTTTGATGCAAAACTGAGCTGGAAAAATCACTTAGTTAACACAACGACCAGGGCCACGCAACTATTCTGGCGCTGCAGGAGAGTTGCTGGCAAAACCTGGGGATTAAAGCCGAAGGTGATCCATTGGCTATATACTGCCGTGATAAGACCAGCGATAACATACGGGACAGTAGTCTGGTGGAGGAGGACAGAAGTGTCCTCCGCAGCGAAGCTGCTGACCGCTGTCCAGAGACAGGCATGGTTGGGTATCACTGGTGCAACTAACAGTACAGGGACCGCCTCTTTGTGGGCTTCCCCCCGCTGGAACTCTATGTGAGAGCGGTGGTAATGAATGCGATCCTTAGACTGAAAGCCAACAACCTGTGGCATCCCAACTTCAGGGTGGGAGGACACACTTATACTACGGGCACGTTGCTGGACGGGCCATTGCTACAAATGCCCACGGACAGCATGGCACCCGAAATTATCTTCACCGAAAAGGTGAAAATCTCCATACCGAACAGAGACCAGGCGCGTAGTGAGATCACTGCCAACGAAAACTGGTACACGGATGGATCCAAATCCAGCAGGGGACAGGAGCCGGTATTTGTGGGCCCAGTCCTAATCCAAGGATATTCATAAGCCTGGGGAAACATACAACGGTCTTCCAGGCAGAGGTATTCGCCCTTGCAGCCTGTGCAGAAATGATTGCAAAAGGGGGCTGCATGAGGAGGAAAATTAATGTAATGACTGACAGCCAGGCTGTCATAAGGCAGTCTCAAACCCTGTAACTAGGTCAAAACTAGTTAGGGACTGCAAACAATCCCTCAATGCACTGGAACGAGACAACACGGTGTGTCTCTGATTTGGGTGCCGGGACATGAGGATATAAAGGGCAACGTAATCGTCGATGAACTAGCCAAGGAGGGCTCTAAGAGGCACTTCATGGGTCCAGAGCCCATATGTGGGATTACTAAGGATTCCGCAAGAAGGGAGATCTGGACATGGTTAGATAAAGAAAGTACAAAGAAATGGAGGTCGACTGAAGGTCAACTCCATACCAAAACGCTGATAGGGGATGGGGATGGTAGTTTCTCTGATAACCTACTCAAGCGCAGTAAGAAAGAAGTTAAAACCATTACTGGGTTGGTAACTGGACACTGCCCTCTGAAAAAGCATCTATTCAACACAGGCCGTGTAAGCGAACCGTGGTGTAGAAGATGCGAACTACAGGAGGAAACGAGTTTACATGTAATCTGCACATGTGAGGAACTGAAGGTACTCAGGCAGAAATATTTCGGGAGAGATCTATTGGAGCCCTCGAAGGTCCTCAAGTTTCCACTGGGCAAGATACTGGGCTTTATAGAGAAGACCAGGCTGCTCGAGTGGAAATAAGAGAATCAATAGGGATGGTACAATGAGCACCAAGCTCAAGTGCCCGGACATCAAGTGCCCACCCTAACCTGAATGAAATGAAATAAATGAAAATGAAGAATAGATTAAGTTGCTGGTCCTAATCTTGGGGCGGTCTGCGGCAACTTTGGTCAAATACTTGGTGACGATCCTGTTCATGCGTTCCACCATGCTATCTGATGATGGTTGTAATGCATGCAAACTAATGGCATTTTCCCATCAAAGGTGGGTAGCTCAGTTCAGCCTTAAACAGTGCCAGCGAGTTCTAACTCCCGACTTCCATTCGATTGTTATGTGTAATGCCGGAACTTTCAGGATCATTTGAATAGAGAATGTAATTGTTCTTCTAAAAGCTTCATGCGTCCATCTAATTTTTCCACTATTTTGAGTTTTTCATCTTTTCAGTAAGTTTTCCTTCTGATATTTGATTTTCTGATTTACAAACCCTGAAAATTTTTCTCTCATGTCAACAAGTTTATCGCTCATATTTCTTTCATACTACAGTAATAATCGTCCATTATCAGGGTGATTTATTTTTTTTCGGGAAAGTTAAACAGCGCATTCTGCCCATTATATTGGTGTAAAAATTCTATATAAACGTATATCCAAAAATGTTTCGTTTTCGAGTTACAGCTTGTTAAAGTTTTTTTATTGCAGCGAGCGCAGACGCTACTGCGGGCAAATCGGCGAGCGGTCCACTTTGTGGGCCTCACTTTTTGCTTCCACAATTAAACTCTGAGTTATTTAAGCATTTCTTAGCAATACTTTAAACGATTTGCTCGAGGTCGTACCACTTCACTGGAGAAATGGCAGCTGGAATCAATGATTAAATATCAATTATCCACAACGTTGCATTGGGCGTTTAGGACCAGTGCTGTGGCCTCCAAGATCGCCAGATCTTAACCCTTTAGATTTCTATGTGTGGGGTACCCTAAAAAATAAAGTGAATGCGACTCCCATGAATACCCGAGAACAGTTAATTTTAAGAATTGAAGAAGCTTGTAATGAAATGCGGCAAAGTCCATTACAAATAACCGGCGCGATTGATTCACTGGTTCGCCATTGTAGCGAATGTGTTAATGTTAATGGCTTTCGTTTTGAACCTCTTTAAAACTAAGGTTTTCGTAATTTTTTTGTTTGTTAAACACTAATGTTATTTTTGCCATATTAACAATTTTCACATGTGATAAGCCTGATTTAGTGATAATTATTATTGTTTTTTCCCCGATTTCTCTGCAATGGCGTCTGCGCTCGCTACAATGAAAAATTCTCAATAAGCTATACCTCAAAAACGAAACATTTTTGGATATATGTTTATATAGAGTTTTTACACCAGTATGGTGGGTAGAATACCCTATTTAAGTTTCCCGAAAAAAAATTAATCACCCTGTATATGAGTTGTCGACAACTGTCGTTAGTTACCCCATATGGTTACGTGCCTGTAGTTATCACGGTTCGAAACGTCATTTTCCTATACCTACCCGACGCCCAACAGCGACTTTAGCTAGCGAAAAAGTCCACTCGAATTAAAAAAGTGACATGGACATAATGAACATGACTAAGGTTTTCTATATAACATTAATAGGGCTGCTGATTTGGCAGTATTAAATAACCACTTCATATTATTTTAAATGTCACTATTTACAATGTCATTTTTTGTCAAATATTAATTTTTTATATATGTATATTTTATAGTCTAATGCTAATTATAAATTTAGTAATTGTGGCATCGTATTTAGTGTTATATACAAATGCTGGATTTGAAGAGAAAGTTGAAATATTATTACATCGAAGGCAAATCAGAGAATGCGAACATGAGGGTGGAAGAGGTTTATTTCACTTAAAAATCGGAATGACGATATTACTATTATGTATTGGCATTCTCCTTTTATTAATATGTTTAGGAATAGTAAAAGGCTTACTCGGTTTGTTCGTTTCACCTAAAATAGGAATGTTTGGGATGAACGTCTTAATAGATCTTCCAAGACCCATGAAACATTATTACGAATTGGAATTAGCTGGTTTGGAGGTGGTTTACGACATAGTAGGTTGGCCTGTTCATCCCCAAACAGGTCAACGCACTGTTAGACCGCTGTCTACGTATGTATGTCATTTCAATGGTAAAAGAGGATTATTTATCGGTTATTTTTTTTAAGAAACACAGAATTTCTGTATGAACGTGGTGTTTTTTCTTACATACCCATTCATTATGCTTATTGGTTTATGCTCACTATGTTGTTATAAAAGCTACGACGAAGAAGAACTTGATAATGAGATATATGAAAACGTTAATACCGTGGTATTTTCAGAATGTCCAAGAAGTCAAGTTAAAGAATGTAAAGACAAGGTAGGTTTTACTTTCGATAACTCTTCATTTTTTTACACTAAATTTGATTAGAGTAAACTATGCAGAGGAAGTTGCGTTCAGAAAGATATTTACAAAGATGAAGACTCGGCGGAAGAAGCCGACACCAAATATGTTTTGCAACAAATGAATGATAGTGAAGAGAAATTACATAGTTAAAGTAAGCTGAGAGTTAGTATATGGAGATCAAGTCAGCCATAGGTACTTATGTATATGAAGAAAAATGAATTAAAAACTGTACAAACCCCCAGATGTTTGAATAATCGAATAACATAATGGCTAGGATAAATATAGCAATAACTGTACAATTATGCTTTGGAAGAAAATATGTATGTAATAGATTATTGCAGAAAAATAATGTAATGGATATCTTACGCACTGTCGACTTAACCATTAAAATATCGCTTACTTCTCTTGTCAGGCGTTTTTATTTTTGCGATTTTCTGTCGTTATAATACCTGCATACGTATTATACAGGTATATAGATAGATAGGTATTATATATTTGTCATAAATCAATTACAAATTGACATCGACATCGTCAAAAAATAATATAAATGGAATTGTGAATAAATGGGGAAAAGACACTAACTTATACACCAAACGAAACAAATTTGATTTATCGGTCAAAGAAGAAGTCGACAAAAGAGCAGTAGCACTTGCTGGATACAATAAGGTATTGTTTTAATTTCGTTTTAAATGTTTTAATATTTTCAATGACTCTTAGATCTATCGGTAGAGCATTATAGATCTTAGCAAGAGAGAATAATGGCGAATTTTCAAATAATGTAGTTTTATGTTTTTGAATACTTAATATTGATGTTTACGGGTATCAGAGACAGCGCCAGGCATTAAAAAAGATGCATATTGTGCCGAAAATATCGGGCGGCCTTGTAAATGTAAATTGATATAAAAGTAAGATTATATCTACTTAATGAAAATAGGCCTGCATGAATCCCTTAGTTGAAAATTAATCTAAGGACTCTCTTTTAGGCGATGAAAACCCACTGATAGTTAGCAGCAAGACCTCAGATCAAAATATTGTAAGCAATAACGATATAAATTATACCTAATAAATGTTTAAAAGAAGTTTGTGACTCTGAGCATATGTTTTAATTGTGTTATCACTTCACATTATCATTTCGAATACCATTTCCATTACCACTAAAATAGCTAGCAACACGTTTTCAAATCGTACTGATCATTTTTAAGGGAATTGTGTGATTTGTGTGACACGTCACCCTCCTTCACAACGGTGGATTTGGCCACGCTCGACATTCAACAGTCCCTTGTCATGGTGTAAACATTAATTTAGAGACTGCTACTTGGAACTTTTACCGATAATAATTGCACGCAATCATACACAACTGGAGTGACTAAAATAAATCGTTTCCTATGCAATCCCGTTTTTCAGGATTAGCTGAAGTGTGGTACAATGCATGGTGTTATTAACTACGACTTGGTGTGGACAGGGTGGAAAGATGCTTTGGATCGCGCTTTTCCATCTCATACTGATTATGTTGATTTATTAAAGGAAATGCTGAGAAGAAATAAAACCAAAGAAGAGTCAATGATGCATTACTATTATTCTAGAAATATGCTTGTGAAGAAGTGTGGGATAACTGGCGCCGAGGCGGTTTCTTGCATAATTTGCATAATTTTTTTGGATTTCTGGGCAAAGTAGAAAAAATTCCGGTTTCCTCTGAAGGTGAATCGTCGCTCAGCGCTCATCGTCCAAGTTATGCTGATACAATAAAATGTCATCTCTGCGAGAAGTTTCATGTGGGAACATAGTTTACACGTAAGGTTTAGCGTGGTAAATAGTTCACACGAGAATTTTCGTGTGGTAACATATTTCATACGAGAAGTTTGATGTGATAACATAGTTCACACGTAAGGTTTAGTGTGGTAACATAGTTCATACGAGAAGTTCGGTGTAGTAACATAGTTCACACCTAAGGTTTAGTGGGGTAACATAGTTCACACATAAGGTTTAGTGTGGTGACATAGTTCACACAAGAAGTTTGGTGTGGTAACATAGTTCACACGAGAAATTTGGTGTGGTAACATAGTTCACATGTAAGATTTAATGTGGTAACATAGTTCCGACGAGAAGTTTGGTGAGGGAACATAGTTCACACGTAAGGTTTAGTGGGGTACCATACATCACACGAGAAGTTTGGCGTGGTAATATAATTCACACGTAAGGTTTAGTGTGGTAACATAGTTCACACGAGAAATTTGGTATGGTACATAGTTCACACGTAAGGTTTAGTGGGGAAACATACATCACACGAGAAGTTTGGCGTGGTAATATAATTCACACGTAAGGTTTAGTGTGGTAACATAGTTCACACAAGAAGTTTGGCGTGGTAACATAGTTCACACGAGAAATTTGGTGTGGTAACATAGTTCACACGAGAAGTTTGGTGTAGGAACATAGTTCACATGTGAGGTTTAGTGTTGTAGCATAGTTCACACAAGAAGTTTGGTGTGGTAACATAGTTCACATGTAAGATTTAGTGTGCTAAAGTTCGCACGAGAAGTTTGGCATGGTAACATAGTTCACACGAGACGTTGGTGTAGTTACATAGTTCACATGTACGGTTTAGTGTGGTAACATAGTTCACACAAGAAGTTTGGTGTGGTAGCATAGTTCACACGAGAAATTTAGTGTGGTAACATAGTTTACATGTAAGATTTAGTGTGGTAACATAGTTCATACGAGAAGTTTGGTGTGGAAACATAGTTCACACGTAAGGTTTAGTGTGGCAGCATGGTTCACACAAGAAGTTTGGTGTGGTAACGTAATTCACATGTAAGATTTAGTGTGGTAACATAGTTCATACGAGAAGTTTGGTGTAGTAACATAGTTCACACGTAAGGTTTAGTGGGGTAACATACATCACACGAGAAGTTTGGCGTGTAATATATAATTCACACATTGGTAACATAGTTCACAACAACTTAAGAAAAAAATTCGAAGTGTGGTAACAAAGTTCACACAAAATGAGATGTAAAATTAGTGGGAGATTTATTTAAAACTGTTGTTCTGAGAACAAGATAGCTATATAAGTATGCACATACTGGTATAAGATTTGGTATGTTTCAGTGATAAAATGTTCAAGCATACAGGCTACTGTACATCTGCCGAGGACGTCAGCCTGTGGAAGGCCGAGTGTTACGGAATGATGCGATGCCGTTGATGATATGATTTTGTAGTTAGCTTTTCTACGTTGCTATGTGAGGAGATTTGTTTTTATTATTGAAAAAAAAGTAACGCCAAACAAGAAACATATATTTTGAACGGTGCGTACAGTTTTAATTTAATAACATATTTCTAATATACATAATTAAGTGCTACCTATCCTTTTCCATACTAGAGGTTGTGTAATGAACATGCCAATGTCGGAAAAACTATATTGATGTAAAATAAAAATGTAAAAATGTGCTTCTAAATGTTAAAGATAATAAAAATTGTTATAAGGAAACTAAATAAAAATAAACCACAAGAAAATTAAGAAGTTTCAAAGTTAACAAACCTTTAATTTAATGTTAATTTAGCAAAAAAATAATTTCAAACAAATCGCCTTTTTTTCCTGGCAATATTGAACGTGCAAAAGTATTTTAGTTTGCTTTCGATTTTTTAAATTCCAACAGGCCTTTACAGCTGTCAAAACTGTTTTTATTTCACGTAAAGTACCTTTTTCGTTGGTAGTACGCCAAAATGTTACTAAGAAATGTTGTTCAGAATGAAAAGTTATGACGGTATGTAAAATTTCAGAGTCATGGGGCTATTTTGATAAAATGCATTGCTTGTCAAATTCGGTTCAGGTAAAGTACTATTTAGGTTCATAGTACGCCAATATGTTACTAAGAAAAATTGGTTAGAGCAAAAAGTAGTAGAGTTATGCAAATTTTTAAATTGAACATTGATAACAATGTTGGAGTTAATAATAGGTGGAAAAACAAATCATGATCATCAAAGTAGAAAATTTGCATAACTATAACTTTTTGCTCTAAGCATTTTTCTAAGTAACATATTGGCATACTGTGAACACAAACAGTACTTTACCTGAAACGAAATTGACAAACAATGAATTTCATCAAAGTAGGCCGATGATTCTGAGAATTTACCTACCGCCATAGCATTCATTTTGAACAACATCTATACTGTGAACGGAAAATGTACTTTACTTGAATCGAAAACATTTTTGACTCAGCTGCAAAGCTCCTAGATATCAAAAACTCGAAAACAAACGATAAATAAGTTTCACACCAAGCAGGACTTACTTCCCAAATATTAAATTCCATTCAATTTTTTTTTCTATTATACCTAATTGTCAACTGCATCCGTGCGCACATTGTATAAAATAGTTAGTTAGTTTAATAGGAGATAGCATCCGCATGGTTCGATTAGTCGTCCTGTCTACTGCGACCACCAGAGTCTATTGCAGCACAGATGCGTTATCTTAAAGTTTATCCAACAAGTTCTGACCCTTAAGGTAGCTCAGTATCTTGCTGAATGAGATTGTTGTCGGGTCTCCTAGGGAAAAGTCAGGTTACGTACCTGATTCTTGTTGATAATTGCTATTAAACTCTGTCTTTTTAGCTCATCTTACTTTATGTTTGTAAGTTGAGCTGTGTGCTGCTCACTATAATGGCGAAATCAGCCTTTTGTAAGCAGTTGGTAGTAGTAAACTGAGCCAGTGAAAAAGGACCTTAATAATGTGTGTGACACAACGCAAAGTGTTTTTAATAGTATCATTTTATTTTAATCCGACTTTAAGTGTAGAAATAAATACTTTTTAATATATCGCCTGTGTCCATTATTGTGTATACAGTATTGTCTGGATAATTTCCCGGCAAGGGGTTTCAGCGATCAAAAATCGATGAGTGGATAAATCGTAATCTAATAATCGCGCGGGCAAAAATAACGCCCTTTTTTAACTTTTACTAGTAGATAAACGCCACTAATAATGCATGTGACTCGAGCACTGATAAAACGCGAAGTGGGGTAAATACCGACAGTTGATTGAAAGCTAAACTATATACAGCTACAACTAATTTGAAAGTACAGATGTGGCCAAAAGAATCCTGAGATCTATTTTTAGGAATGATATAGTTTTCGATAACAAAGCAATTCGAAGTATTTTCAGTGATGTGGCATTTTTAAGTGTGACAGGGGTTTTTGAAATTTGCCCATTTGCTTCGCACTCAATGGTTAAACTAACACGTAGATTTTCGCAGTCGTTGTTCATGGATCATCACTTGACCGACATTTTGTCCACACTTACAAGGGCATCTTCAAGGCTGCTTTTACTGCTCTTGACCTGAAAATTGTAGAATGCTGCCATCAGCAGCAGTAGCAGCAAATGAATAGCAGTAGCCAGTAGCCATGGGGCCAGTTTTTATTTTCTTTAAAAATTACCGATAAATACACGTACATACACGCACAGAACAAACGCTGCGATTCCCGTGATTTGATGCGACGAAAAACGCTTTGTATTTATTTATGCAGACAAGCGGTGAGCGAGGAGCCACGTCTAGAATGGCACCGATTTCAGACGTTTGCCGGTCTCCGCGGAAAGCTAGCGGAAGAGGGGATGATCGGACTACACGCCAAAAATTACATTGAAGCGGAGCCAGCCATACCGCTGGCTCGTTCCCCGACTGTCCGTTGATTGGTTGATCGAATCACGTGGTAGTTAGTCATTGTACATTCTTAGCGCGTCATCAATATACGAAAGACGCTAGTGTGTGTTAGGTCAATAACCTCGCATGCAGTCGTGATTGTTTATTTTTCTTTTCTGCCGTGTATGCGGCTGTGTGTTTGTTGTTTTATGTTACAATGAACAGCATTCGTAACCTATTAAATGAAGCATTTTCCTCGTATTCCCTAGAACAAAAACTCGAAATAAATAATAATAATTCATGCCTTAGCACACCCCAATAGCTTTCGCCAATTACAAGCAACTAGGATGGCCGTCACCGGATTTGGACATTTCAAAAGCTCAAAATATTTGTGCGTCTGCTTCTAAAATACGTTCAAGAAAATTTAATAGAAACATTTACTTAAAAAGATTTGATTTGCAGTTGCGACAAAAAGCAAGCTGTTTTTGGTTTTCCTTGCGTTTTATTTGGAGGAGAATTAACATGGGCGAAGGTCGGTATTACGGATTTACTGCACACCTGGGAAATAATTAAAATGTTTTTATTTTTTCTATCCTTGGTAAATTAAATATTTTAACTCGATTAAACTCAGCCTATGGACACGTAAAATTAGAACACAACGAAAGAGTTGACAATAATCGATATGTATTAAACATAAATGTATTCGATTTTGCGGTGCACTAGAATTAGCCTTACAACGACACGATGATTTATGATTAGAGTGGTCAACTTTCGTCTGCGCCCAAGTCAGTACTAAGTTTCATACATGTAACATTAAGTTTAACACAAGTATGCAATACAGTAACGGGAAAGAGCAAAATTATATATTTATTTAACTATAAATATTACATGTAAGCCTTATTTAAGTACCAGAAATGGCATAGCACTGCTGAAAAGTTTTTAGCATTAAGTGTTTCAAGATTTTTCTTACTAAACCGCTTTCGTCGCGATAATGAAACGCTTATATTTGTAAAAAGATCGTTCAACATCTGCGGATGTAACGCACGCATAATTAAAATAATCTTTATAGGTAGATAACGGATCAAATGCACCACCACCAATATGTGCTCCGATTTGTGCCAGCACAATAACTGTTTATCGCATACTGTACAAACTATTTTGGCACCACCATAATGTAAATCCTGGAATTCACCGATATACTTTTCTACATTATGAAACAATGGTCGTTTTCTGGGATTTTCTACGCGAGAATTGTACTATCTCGCATCAAGACTCGACTAATATTGATACTAGATACTAGACACACTAGTCGGAGGGCGTGATTTTACAGCCTTGAAGACATACTATGGCTAAACGTTCTGCATAGCGCGAGGCGAGTGCGGCCCGTGTAAGCAGACGCGTCTGACCACTCTATTTATGATTTCAAATCTTATTTGATCCTCGTAACATTTCCTAAGTTTTTAATTTAACATTATGTCTTTGTGTATAGACTAAATACTTATATGCACTTCCGAAGGAAATACGTTAGCATTTATATTTAGGTAGATAAGTATTGCCGATAAGAACTTTATATTGCCATGCGCTGCCACTGGCAGTGGCAGCCCTGAAGATGTCTCTTGCGAGTGTGGGCGAATCGTCGGCCAGAAAAAGATCCAGGACACGATTGAAGCCCAGAACAAAAAGCCCAACAATGCTGATTATCTTTTTCAAAGTGTTTTTTTTTTGTGTTGTTGTGGGCGCCATCTGACATAGTGTCTCCGGAAACACTGCTGTCATTGGGTTTTTGTGTTTTAATTTCCCGTTTTTACTAGGTACCTATTAAATTATGCTAACCGTTCTAGTACCTGAGTACACTGCATTAATCTGCACAGATCTCTGGTTGGTCGATCAAAGCAATCCTCTCGGTTTATTCTTGGCTTGCCAAAGTATGCCTGTTTTTTTTTATCCTGTCCAGAGCTTGGCATCCACATTGGATTTGGTAAATGATCTCTGTCATCCTATTACACAGTCTGTAGTTTATATATCCAGTATTGATCCTAATTTTCGGCAGGTGCTTTCCAGTGTACTCTGTCTTGTCACGAAACCTGCTACTATGCGAAGATGATTCCTGATTGGTGCAATAGTGATTTAGTCTTCTCTTTTTATGGGTCATTAATAAAGGTATTCATGATTTTGTTTGGTTGTATCGTGTCAGTGTATTTTGTATTTATCTTTTACCCAGATCCATGCTCCTGGAATACTTTGTGTATATATAAAGCTGATGATCCCTCTCTTTTGCTAACTCATTGGCTTTTTTGTTTCTTTAGATTCCCGAATGTTAGAGCACCCACAATAAAGTGACCTTATTGTGCTCAGGCTGTTCAGTTCTCGAGCACATTCTTAAACCAGTCCCGATTGCATTTTGAAGTACACTCAAGTGCCTCAGTATCGCCTGGTTATCTGTTGCAATAAACATCCGTTTATATTTATAGGCGGCTCTTTGATTGATTTTTGTTGTGCAATGCAATATTATATATGCCCGTGCTTGAAATCATCGCACATTTCCTAGCATAACACACACAATTGTCAGAAATATTGTTACAATATTTCTTAACAAACATTTTTCTAATAATATTCGCAACGTTACAGAAAGATGTGTTATATATGTAAAATTCGCTTTTGCAATATTCATCAGATGGTGAGCTATTGCTTATAAATATTTTGAAGTAGTCGAATATGTCATTAACGTTTGTATTAAATATTACCATTATATATAACTCCGTGAAAAAGATGAAATTTAATAAATTTATACAAACTGATTTATTAAATATAAAAAACAATATAATCAATAATTATAAATTACTGCACTTCACACTTTCTACTTTCACCGCTTTCTGAAGAAGAGAAAATACATAATAATAATAAATGCAATATAACTTCAAATGAAAAGTAATACTCTTAAAATAATAAGCAATACATCTGCCATTTTTTTCCAAAATTAAAAAAATAACATGTATCTAGCATGAAAACAAAAAAAAAGTTAACAATAGTACGGACAACATAATACGAATGACTCGGATAAAATTTTAAGCTGCTTTATAAACAATAGACAACGGTTTTAATAATGCGTACTAAACTCATAAATAATACAAAGGACCAATCCAATACTAGTCGAACAATATTACATTTTGAATTGCAGTGTACAAGAAAGATGAATAAGTATCTAAATTTGTAACGAAAAACATAAATTGAACCGTGCCACTTTAATACTAACATGCAAATTCTAACCCCAAACGTGTTCAGAGAATTCATTCATTCAATTAGGGTGGACGCTATAGAGCAGGCTGCTCATTCAATGAGCACCCTTGCCATCTTATGATTCTTTTATTTCCACTCGAGCAGCTTGGTGTTCTCTATAAAGCCCAGTATCTTGCCCAGTGGAAACTTGAGAACCTTCGAGGGCTCCAATAGATCTCTCCCGAAGTACTTCTGCCTAAGGACCTTAAGTTTCTCACATGTGCAGATTACATGTAAACTCGTTTCCTCCTGTAGTTCGCATCTTCTACACCACGGTTCGCTTACGCGGCCTGTGTTGTATAGATGCGTTTTCAGGGGGCAGTGTCCAGTTCCAGTTACCAACCCAGTAATGGTCGCGCGAAAGTTGATATTAACACCCTGTATACCGAAAGTGCTATAAAGTTGAAAATATATTCCTTAAATAGACCACAGTGGGCCATCACTACACTGCAAGTTTCAAAATCAAATTCCTGCTAGAAGTTCAAAAAAATGTAACGACCCAGTTCGGTGGGATACCTGTAGACGTAGACATTGCAAGACGTGTATTTTTTTTTTTTTTCTCATTTGCATTATCTTCTTATTTTTTTTCTTTAGTAGTAAGACGATTTGAAATATAGAAGTCTACAAAATATTCTCTATGCACGTATTTACTTTTGCAAACTATTTGTTCTGCTGAATAGTTTGATAAATAAGAGAGTAAATAAAAGAGGTAGTACCGTATTTTCGTTCATATAATCATATAATCCATAATCCATACCACTGCATAATACAAAATTACATATTTAAAAAAAAAAGCGAATATCTTATAGAGCATAGAGGGCATGAGTATGGTAAGATAAACTTGACCTAAAATTCAGAGTAGAATCGAAATTTGAAGTAAAAATACTACCTTTTCATTTGAAATAACAAAGTTGGCAACTACTTCCAGTATTAGGGAAGATTATCGGAAGTCGAAAATATTTTAGCTAAACTATTCTACATAATAAAAATAATTGTGGGAAATTTAAATTTTGCCAAGGGGGCTGTATATATATTATATGGATTTACACTTTATAAAGAAATTTGAAGCTTATGCAAGTGTATGTTATAAATAAATGAAATCTGTTAATAATGAAAATTGTAAAAACGCAGATGTGTAGTAATTTGTTAATGGGTTTATTGTAATTTTTTTTTGGATACTGTAAAAAAATATCGTTTGTAAAATCTAACTTCCTCTATCACTATATGCAATTATGCATAAAAAAATTTCTTAGCATAAAACGTTTCTGGCTTATTTTTATATGAACACCTGTGGATGATTCATCAAGGATAGACGATGCATTTTACTTTTTATTTACAAACAGCTGTGTGTTTAGATATTTATGAGAATAAAATCTCTTATTTTAGAAATATTTTATCCCGGCACTATTAATACGAAAGTCAATATGATATATAGTGAAATTAAGACAAAGTAGACAATCGACAATGGATGAATTAATTGATAATTAGTTTATTCTATGTAGGTACTTATTTTGTTTATTTTTTCATATTTTTTATTATGAATTACTTTTTAACTTAAATAAATATTATTTGTTATTTTAGTATGCTTGGTTAATTATTAATCCATTTACTACTATTGAAAACTTGAAACCAAAATTAAAAAAAACAAACAAAAACAAAGGCTTGGGCAATAAATCTGATGTGACTATTATGCGGCTTCTAATGTATATGTATGTATTTATGAACAAGGATGTTTATTTAGAATATTTTAAAATACAAAAAAATATTTATTTTATTTTCGTTAGAATCTTGCAAACGTTCACGGTGTTGAAGCCGCCTTGGAATAGATACATTTTCCATTACAGTTGAAGCCGGTACACTTCCCTGGCATATTCTGGTTTCTTTTCGCTTAAAACCCTCGGTTGTTAAAATACTTAGTATATGTTTAAAAATAGCGTTATATTGCTTAAATTAATGACATTTTAGTTTGACGCTTGCCACGTTAAAACTCATTTTATTGCATAAAAAATATTCAACTATAAATATCATAATAAATAATTTATTCAGAGACATCTAGCATGAGGAGGAACAAACCTAGCAACATTAGCGCCGAAGCTTTTTGACGAAACCGCTCCGCTACTCTCGTCAAAAATTTAATTGTCGATTTTTAACATTGCGTGAGCTCTCTATATATGCATACTCCTAGACCAGTTATGTAGACTGGTACAATATTTGCTTATACTACAGCAATGTAGAAAAAATCTTTCTGGTTTATCGATATCAAAAGTTTAAGATTTTACCAAAAGATGGTGCCGTATTCCACTACGGTATAGTAAACGTTCCGCAAAATGTCCATGTTTTGTATGCAGTTAGTCAGATGTCATTCTTGAGTTGCGGATTTTTGTTTTAAATTATTGATGTAGATTAACATATGATTAAGATATACATACCTTCAGGTATTATTTTTAATAATTTGTGTAGGCACTAGAATATGTATACGTATATTAGCGTATATGTATGTTAAATGCCGGTAGAATAATCTGTCCTTGTATTCAAGTTCAAACGCCTGTGCGACTACCTAACTAGTGTACGAAATTTAGCAAAATTTGAATTGAAAGTTGTGATTTGTGTGATAAGAGCACGTGTTGGATACTAATAATCAGGTATAAAATGTATTCTTATTACTGCAATTGTTACATTCCGTTTGAAATTGTGAAATAACCCCAAAATTATCAATTCATGATAATTGGAGCCATTTATTCTCTTAAATATAATTACATACCCCAAGTGTATGTGAGAATGGCAAGCTTTGCAGCTCAAGCAGCTCTAAGAGCGAAATGGAGCTCTCTGGTTGAGGAACATACAATTGAGGTCCCTGCTGAAGTAACCAGTAAGGTTACCAGCGTTGTCGGCTGGCTAAAACAGGTTAACATTATTATTAGATGTTCCGGTATTAGCACATGTACAAATCTCTTTTAATAACACTGGCTTGTTAACTTTATCAATTTTGCATGATATCTACTTTTATTTGTCTGTCAATACACCGCATAATAGATTAATATATATGTATGCACCATTTTTTTATTATTAATTGAATTTGAAAAGTTTGCTACAGTGGCGTTTAAAATTGTAAAAAAAAGGACGAGAAAACTTATTGTGCGTTGTACGTCTACATATATCATTTCATAACTAAATTTAAGTAATTCGGTACTTTTGGGTAGAGCAAGTTATTCGTTGTTAGTTTAGTAGCATGTTTTTATATTTCGCTTTATAAGTTTAATTGACGTTACTAAGATTTTGATCAAATTTAAACGGAGAATGAAATGTTTTTGCCTCATCTTATAACTTTTAAGGTATTTGATACAGAAAAACGAAATTAAATATATCGCAAACATAAATTGCATTTTTTCGACACATTTTTTGCGTTCAGGATACTTTGAAGTTCGGAAAATGAGTTTGAAAGAAACTTTGTCCTCTTTACCGTATACGTACATATAATTTTTCACGAATGCAAAAGAAATTCTTTTTAGATTTTATTTGAATTTTTCAAATGGAAGGATGGCTCGCTGGGTTATAAAATTATCATGCAGGAGCATTGATTTCTTATCGAATGTTATTTTGCGTTTTGAAAAAAATATATATAATAAAAATTGGATCGGCATACCGCATAAAATGCTACATTGATTGATATTAGGGTTTCATATAACTATTCTAAGTAGTTTTTGAAATAGCACTTCCTGCATAAAATTGCCTAAAATATGCTCAAATTGCTAGTTTCAAACAAATATTTTTTTTCCTAGAAAGCACTCTATACAAAGATATCAAAAGGATTCTATTATAGCGTGGTAATATATATATAAAATATCCGATCACACCGCGCTAGACGAGATTTTATTAATTCTTAGCAATTGTTGCGACAACATGTGAGCTCCCATTATTAACAGAATATTTCCCCAGAATTTTGTTGAGGTATGTAATCCCGGTCCATTTAATGTTTTAACCGACGTCATTAATGTATCATACGAGTACAAACAATCTACTGGTTTGACTATTTTTCTCATTCTATTGAAAAAAGAAACAAAGTTTGCGTGCCTCTCACACGAAAAGATACAAGGATTGATTTCACGAATGTGACAGATGGAGATAGTCCTATTACTGCTTTGTTGAAGTACAATATTTAAATAATAGTGCATCATTTCCGGTTTCCATTATGACATCTGTCAGTTATCAAATCTAACCTATAGCATTGTTAGTTTGCATATTTCGTTTATTATTGGTTATTTCTCGACCGTTGTCTTACTATATTTTTGAAGAAAACAAAATGTTCTCTTTAGGATACAGAACTATGACTAGTACCGAAATATGGTTTGAACGCAAAATTTAAACATAAACTCAAAATCTAATTTAAACTAATACTGAAAAACCGCGCATAAAATATCCTGTTTATACGGTTCTTAATGTGACTCAAGTATCGATTTGATTCATATGGACAAAAAACGATGACGTAGATTAAAACATGAAATAGACAAAGTGCAGATGATATCTTCGCGGTTTCCAACACCACTAAAACAAACTAGGTTTTGTCTCAAAAGTAAACTCAAATAGTATTAAAGTCTAGTACAGACAAATTCAAAAGGATTATGGGGTATTTTTAAATGACAGAATTTGAACATATGCTTCACCTCGCAAAATACTCTAAAAAAACTTTTAGGCAACGCTAAAGAAATATATACATAGCAAGGTATCGCTATGGAGGAGTTGAATTATCTAGCGTTGCACAACATATAAACCATACCGGACAAAATTGATATAGAAAACCTTTAATTAGTGAAGAATGCATTCTTTAGGTAATTAAAGAATTAGACGCATGCCAAACCATATAGGTTCATGAAAAAATATTCAAATAACTTATTGAATCCGGAAGTTGCACCTATCCACCAGCCAATTTTGATCGTTTTATGTGGGTAAGATTGTTCCCACTCATATGCTAATTCTTGGTATTTCGAAGGGTCAAATAGGCGTAGAACAGTACCTACTTGGAAACATGTTCATTTTTAGACAAAGACAATATTGCATGTTTAGGTGATAGATGTCTTCTTATTTTTCTGAATTCATTCGGTCTACGGTTGATAATGGGACCCCACGTGTTCCCGAAATAATTGTACCAAATTAAGAAATTTGTGTGGCGCGGAGTGATCAGATCTCAGACTCGTTATCTATTTTTGCATTGCGAAATTTTTGCGAACACGCTTTTTATACTCGAGATATTTATAATTAGAAGGTTTCCGATTATTATACCGCAAAGAACTTACGTGTTAATATTTTCACCCCTTTATTAAGTTGTTTAAAAATGAAGCAACTAAGAAAAAATGACTATGGAAACAATCAATGCATCCAAAAAGACATTATTGTAGCTATTTAGACATTTTCGAAGACTTTGAACAGTGTGTTCCTTATTTAGCTCTGTGCGCCTTGCCGGTCATGTTATACCTTGATCTAATTTTCCTATACATCAGGATAATGTTCACTTAAATAATTGATTATGCCATGCGCAGAGTCAGTCGGTGCTTCATCATGTTAGAACCACATTCGCTTTTTTACTTCAAGAGATGGAACATCCAGCAAAGTCTCTCAATTAACGAATTAATGTATTTCTAATCACTATATAACTTTAAGAGGTTTTTTTTCTCCTCACACAGGATTCGAACCTACACACTCTCGTTTGTCGGACAAACGCTAGCTCAAATAGTAGAGCATTCGTCCGGTAAACGAGAGTGTGTAGGTTCGAATCCTGCATGAGGAGAAATTTTTTTCTTGGGAAAAATTCCTCTTAAAATTATTATAGTAATTAGCAGAAATACATTAACTCGTTAATGATTTCATACTGTAAGAAGCTTGCAATCTTTGCAACTCTATTTAATTCATTCTCAAAATAGTGTAAAGTGCTTCTGTGAAATAATCATAAAAAGGTACGGACCTAAAAGTGTGTTGTGTTAAGATCTCCCTATACATTAATCGATTAACTGACCACGGTCCTGATGATTTACGCTTCTAGTAAGATGCGGATTAATTGTGTTCTAATAATGAAAATTGAAAAGTTTTATTAACTCCCTTATTTTAAATGGAGCACGAGGTATATTATATCATTTTTGGATTCCTGAGAAAATTTCATGATGTGATTCCATCTGATTTCCCTGCACTATTTTCATTTGTTTCTGAGATATTTTGATTATTTTAAAAAATTTGAAATATTTAGCTTTATTTTGAATACTGCGCCTTTTATCCATTTTCGACTGGTGGTAGGGGCTTCTAGGGTAGACGAAAGCCAAAGAATGGTACTTTCGAAATCCACATTGACAATTTATTTATCACATACAGGCTGTCCAAGATTTGATGACAAATTACATCATTTTCAAGATCGAAAAAGTTTGTTTTTTTCAAATGTGACACCATGTATATTATTACATGATCGGGTCTGGACTAATATTGAGGTCTGTTACGCAAGGAGTATATCACAGAGTTATTTAGTGTTTGAACCAAAATGGCGGTATGTGGAACAATTATTGTTGTGATTTCGTTTAGATTAATTTATTATTTCTTGTGTTTACGTTCCAAGTTTATGTTTTTCATTTGCTATTACGTTATAAATGTTGTTATGTCCCTATTTTGTTTTAGTATTCTAATTAAAGTGAATTTCTGCCATTTTTATCTATTGTTTTTGTTTAGAAAAATAAACAATGTTCCGCCAATGTTCTGATGCCACATGAAAATAGAAAATGTGGAATAACAAAAAACTCATTGGAAATAGGTAGGAAAGGCATTGCGAATTGAGAAGGATTTAATTCTGCATCCGACTATGTAATAATATACAGGATGTCACATTTGAAAAAACCAACTTTTTCAACTTTGAAAATGATGTAATTGGTTATCAAATTTTTGACACCTTGTATGCGATAAATAAATTGCCAATGTGGATTTCGAACGTACCATTTTTATAATTCCGTCTACCCTAGTAGCGCTTACCACCAGTCGAAAATGAGTAAAAGGCGCAGCATTGAAAATAAGGTTACATATTTCAAACTTTTCAAAATGGTCAAGATATCTCAAAAACAAATGAAAATCAGTATAGGGACACTAGATGGAGCACATCATGGAATTCTCTTGGGAATCCAAAAATGAGATAACATACCGGGTGTTCCATTTAAAATAAGGGAATTAACGGCGACTTCCGGTGTAACCGGAAGTGATACGACCTGGAAAACATTTTTAAATGAAAGAGAATCTTGACTAACCCTGAGGTCCACAAATCCAGAATTCTAAGATTCTTCTATCTGCGGAAACTTCTGACGAACGGCTACTGTGAGAAACCGTCTATAATATTTAAATTTCCGACCAGCCGCTCTCTCTCTCTCTCTCTCTCTCTAGTTTTGTTTTTATAATAAATCATGGAAGAAATAGTGAATTTATGTGTGGGCTTTTGGACACAATTTATTAGCTCTTCAACCAATGCATTTTCTTCGAATAAAACAGAAAATACAGCGCAGAAGATGTAGAATAAGAAGAAAAATTAAAGAAAGATAGGCCCAATAATACAGAATCACAAAACAACGCAAAATATTCCTTTTGTGGTACCTTTTTCGATTAAGGGTAGAGAAAGATTGAAAAAAAAAACTAAAAGTGAAGAATACTGGCGAAAAATAGTTTGTCAGGAATTTGATGAAGTTGAGTGGATAGAAAATTTCCGAGCTTTTAAATCAATGTTTACTTTTATTTACAATAGACTACATAATGATTTTAAAAAATACGATAAAGCAAAGAGATCTGCCAACAGAAAAATAATTGCTGTTGCTCTTTATAAACTTGCAAGCTGTTGGGAATATAGAACATAGCTTCACATTTTGGTATTCATAAGCCCACCGTTTCTTCAACTCCTCTTCAACAATATGAGAAATTTCTCCTTTCCGATACCGTTTACTATCCAACTTTTTTACTATTTATTTCTTATGGTAGCGAACATGTAGCTTATTTCAGCTTCTCCCCACAGCGTACGTTTTCTTCTTTCCATCGAGTTGTATTTGTGCAATTAACACGCAAATACTCAACTCAAACTAACACAAATCTTTATGTATTAACATCTATATACACATAACTTCTATTTGACCTGAGATATGTTGTTTGTTTACACTCTGTTGGTAACCTGCTTTAATACAGTTTGAATTCGCATTAAACGTTTATACAACCAAACGATTATCCTAAAACCACTGTTAAAATCGGTATTTCGTCAATTCGCATTTCGAGCTATAATGCGCATTGAGAAGTGTTTATGCTACAGGATTTAGAATCGAATTATACTATTAATGCGCGTTCAATACGCATTTAGTGAAAGCATAAACGTAGTATATAACTCATATGCAACTATAGTACAACTGTTTCAGGAAAAATAACGAAATAATGAAAGCAACGAGAGTCCCGAGAGGAAAGACACGAAATAGGGTTGAGTCCTTCAGCAAATTACATAAAAAATATTTTAATATAGGTACTCCATTTATGTGATACGATGGCGAATTCGTAACATAATTCAACATTTAATTTGCGTTTTTTATTAGTTTTTATAAATTATCTTAATATTGTTCCATGTTACTAAGGTACATTTTTTTATATTTAAAAAAATATGCTAAATAACAGCATTGTTATTTTTGACAAAAATATCTTACTTAACACACCTTCGTGCTAGAATGCTTTACTACTCCTAAATAACAAAATTGCTCGTTACTTTTTTAAATGTAGCAGATATTTAAATAGCGAATATTGTGCTAAATCTTGTATCATAATATTCGCTACTATTCTCAAATATTCGCTACTTTCGCAGAATATTCGTTACTTTTATACTCGCAGATACTTTAATCTCATTAACGAATAGAGTCGAAATATTCGAATATCCAATGAGTGTAGCGAATACTTACTTTGTATACAGAGTATCTAACGAGTACAGGAAGTATTTGTTTTACAAACAATATAATGAATAGTGCGACGGTATTTATTGTGGCGAATATATTCGGTGAATATTTGCGATGAATACATCCTGTATGAAATTTCGCTTTACTAATATAGGTATAGTCACGCATGCGGTCGGCGGTTTTCATTTGGGTCTTTGCGTCATTTTGCCTAATAAACCTACAAATGAATCAATATTATGAATCTAATTTAAGGAATGAAATGTGTGACATCCTGTGCAAAAGTTTTACGTTGTTATAATATGTAAATTTATTTATAAAAGCAAAGAAACAAAAAAATCTTTTTATTGATTAATATATTAAATAAACAATGTAACAACATCAAAAATAGCTTATATACGGGAGAGCAAATTAACAAATAGTCTTTTGGATTTTGTTACATAAGATACCTTTCATTTAAAGTAGGGCTGAAAATAGAAGTATTTTTACTGCTCTTCTTATCTAAAAAAAAATAACAAAGTGTGTTTACCATTAACTTGAGTTCAAAGCGTTAAGCAAAAAGTAAATATGAATAAATTGTTAAATTTGCAGGTGCGTTGGCGATAATTAAATGCAGTAAAAACAAAAAAAGCGGCATAAAACCCTTCAATATATAGAAAAGAAGTATCAATAGAAATGTATTTAGGCAAGTTGATTTTCTTATACATATACTTATTGTTGCGTCCTTAGAAAAGTATCGATGAAAAAGAATGTATTTTTTAACCAGCTTGCCTGATATTATTCACCTAATATATTCGCCATAATAAATATCGTTGCATTATTCCATATGTAGATTTTAAAGCAAATATTTTCTATCCGCATTAGGAACACTTTACATAAAGTAAAATATTCGCTACGCTCATTGAATATTGGAATATTTCTACCCTACTCGATATAACCATCAATTACTTGTTACTCTGAGTATATTAATACTAATAGAGTAGAATATTAATATTCGAATATTTCTACTCTATTCGTTACTGAGTATAAAGGATCTGCGAGTATAAAAGTAACGATTACTCTGCGAAAGTAGCGAATATTATGAAAACTACTCATTTAAATCAAGACTTACTCAGTTTTACCCGTCACTACCTTACAATAACAATTGGGTTATTTTAAACACAACAAAAAACTCTTTACATGATATCAAAATAATAAAAAAAAGTGAAAAATGCATCATCCTGAATGAAAATATCATTTAGAATCGGTAAACTATCCAATTTCCCGCAAAATGCGAATCTATATCTTCATTTTATACTTAGTCTCCAAACACGTTTTTCTATTGCAATCACTAGAAATTTAGAGGTGGGGCATTTTTTATAAAGCCCTGATACAGTATACAATGTATTTACTGTCGTCGTTATGGTAATCGCAATCGTAGCCGTAATCGTAATCCATTTTATCCATATAGACATCCGTTTTTTTACGACTGATTGTTTAACGATAAAAATATGTATGTGAGCAAGGAGATTTGAGTGTCTTCCGCTTTATACTGTAATATGTATACACGTGATCAATAGGAAAATTATTGCAAAAGCTATTGTTAAATACAAGTCGGAAAGAAGTACCAACAATAAATCAGTACCTATAATCTATAATCATGTGTAGGCTGGATGTTGTTTACGTTCACCGACCTAGGTTTTTTGGCAGGCTATTCTATGGTCCGATCGAGTATGCAAATTAAAGAATTCTAATCGTAAATCTCTCTCTACACCAACACGAAATATACGCAGTTGCAGCGACAATCTCAATTTCCAATGGACGCGCTAATTGACACTAGACAATGTATAATTTATTACAAAATTGATGTATACCATAACAGAGACAATTCCAAACCCTTATCCGTGTGGGTGTGGCGTATAGGTAAGCCGATCTCGTTTATGTTAAACACAAGATTTCATTCTGAAGTACCATATCTTAAACTGGCGCGGCGTGAATTTATAGCCTTTTTTATAAATAATATTCTCGTGTGTTATTACCCTCCCAATTAATTCTTACAATGAATCCAATCAATTAGATTTGTTGAGGCAAAAGATAAAGGCTTTTTTTTTTAATTCTGGCACGCTTTTATCTTTTACCTGTCGAAATCGGATTGATTGGGTTCATTGTCTGCGTTAATTGGGAGTTTAACAGTTACAAGTACCCGTTACTTTTCTACACTACTGTTACTACTATTACTCTGTTAAGCAAATTTTAATTTTATACTGAACCGACATGAAAGTTGTTCATTTATTCGGTTTTATATAGGGTGTCCCATGACGTGACTGTCAGAGTTTAAGCATGTGTTGCTGGAGCAATTTCGAGACAAAAATGTCAAATGAACATATGCCCAAAACTCTTTCGTAACTGAGGTACAAGCACTTGAAATTTTAGATAACCATATAGACAGTAATATCAAGTATTAGTACCTGCCTGCTCCTGATTATCGTTGTTCATTGTGACAGCAAACGTCAATTAAGGTAATTGAACATTCGTTGATGTTACATTTGTTAAAGAAAACTATAACCATGCTAATTTTTTCGAATGAAGAATTCGTGGACATTCATTTCATTTATGGACTGTGTAATGAAAACGGACGGATGGCTGTTGATGAAAATCGCGACGATATTCCACTCGTAGAGTGCCTTGTAGAACCGTTTTTAGCAATGTCTATCGCTGTTTAAGAGAAACAGGGAAGTTTCCTGCTGCTACTTTGAAACGTCCCGCCTAACAACAAATAGCTCAAGAAGAAGCAATACTTAATATGATTGACGGTGAACCTTCTACTAGTGTCCGAAGAATAGCCAACAGACGTAATATGAGTATGAGAGAGCATGAGAGTATGGAGAACTTTACACAATTTCGGTTTATACCCGTACCATATCTTACCTGTACAAGCTTTAAAACCTGCCGACTACGTAGCAAGACTTGAATTTTTTCGCTGGTTAGTGAGGAAACGAAGGTTTTGTCGGAAAGTATTGTTTAGTGATGAAGCCTTCTTCACCCGATACCGGATCAATAACAGCCGAAATTCACATTGTTTGGAACTTGAAAATCCACGGAAAACTAAAGAATCCCATTTTCAAGATAGATTTTCGATGAATGTTTGGTGTGGAATTATTGATGACTGTCTCATTGGTCCGTTTATAATCGAAGAACGTCTCACGGCTACCCATTATTTACGTTTTTTGGAAAATAACCTTCCAACATTACTGGATGACGTTCCTCTTAATGTAAGATGACAAATGTGGATACAATACGATGGCGCACTTCCCCATTTTGGTAGACAAGTAACAGACTTTCTTAATCATAATTATACATTATAGTTGCTTGGCCTGCCAGATCACCAGATTTAAACCCCCTGGATTATTTTTTATGGGGCAGGCTGAAAGTATTGTTTATGCAGAAATACCTGAAACTAGAGAACAACTTGTTGCGAAGCTTATGGATGCCGCAGAAATTATTCGTGCTGAACCTAAGACTATTAGCAGAGCTACGTCATCAATTCTAAGAAGAGCTCGAATATGTATACGGCAATTGGGCGGACATTTCGAACAATTCATTCAATAAAGCAACTTCTTTTTAAATGAATATTAATTTTTTTAATCGTTTCAAGTACCACAACAACTTACTTCTTCTTACTATCCAGCACGATTACCAAATCGTTTGCAATAGTTTCATTGGAATTCTTTTTCGGTTGCTTATTGTTTGGAAGCGACCCTTTTGACATTTTTACATATTCGAAAAGTATTTCATTCAATATATGAGCCTGTCTAAGACACATTCATTCACATTTGTACCGTATAAAGGTACATAATTAAATAATACAACAGACTCATTGAATACTCAAACCTTTGTTTCAAGACATCCAACAGCGCGATGTAGCAGTGTATAGCGCCGGACGTCATGTCTGTCAGTTGTGAATATTTATTCATACACGGAATGCTTTCTTATTTTACCGTAAAATTTCTCCTAAACTGCCCTCGCAAACCAAATCCTTTTGATGTTTGCTTATCTGATCAAAAGACTGATCATTGGCGCCGTGAAAACACTAGTTCCAACTTTTAAAACGGAGCCGTCCTCCATGACAAACGGGGCCAGATTGTCGTACCAGAGATCACTAGAGTGCTTCCAGAGGGCATTCTCGACCCATTCTGCCAAAAGGTTGGCTTGCTGGAAATCGATGGCACAAAGAGCGCATTGGACCCATCCTGCGGTTCAAACGGCAATTGAGCCTAAAACTTACGAGAAAATCTCTGGGACACTTCTTCCAGAATTGGAATGAGTTAGAATTTTATGGCTGTGTCCGCCATGTCTACAATTTATGTCGAATATGCATTAATGCTGTGGTGAAAAGGAAAATGCTATCTTTACAACCATTTCTGTAATACAATATATTAACGGATTTGCTACCATATGCCTCAAAAACGTTGTTAGTATAATAATGTTTATATCAGGGTACATGTTTGGAATTAGGTTAGAGTTGGAATAGGAAATATCTGAAAATTATAATTAACTACATTTTGGTCAGCCTAATTGTTATGTATTAATAATGCTCATTTGCTAATTGAACAATACTTGTTTACATGAACTAGGTTTGCTATATTAATAAATAGTTATAAACATAACAAACTGCTAACACTGACTAGATATTGTACTTTGTATGCCAATAAATGTCTGTACTAAAGCACAACATGAGTTTTTCGGCAGTAATCATACAATAAACAGGGATAAACTTGACGTAAGAGTTATTCATGCGTTATTGACTCTATCCCTGAGTAAGAATGGTGAGATCATCTGTATCAACAATTTACATATCAAATTTTCTTATTAGATCGTTACTTGTTGATTGGGTACACTTTCCCATCTTTATCATCATGGTTGACCCCTGTTTAAGCATGTATTGTACAAGTACTTAATAGAAAACAAAGCAAAACAAACAATTAGTTTAGCACTAAGAATGGATCGCTCAAGTGCCCAAAGAAATGCATATGAAAGCAAAGGGAAATGAAAGAAGTGAGAAAACAAAGTTCATATTAAAAAAAATAATAATGAGTATGTAAAAAAGAATGACAGTAGACTAAATTGACCTATTATTTTACAAATCTAGATTTCATGAAATGTCTATCTAAATGGAAAACATCGGCTTCTATAGGCCCTTAAATGCTAATAAATTAATAAACATAATGCATAATTATTACTAAGCATATTAGTGTATTAGCAAACCACAACACCGGATTGAGGAGGAGGGCAAAAAAGGACAACCGCCCCGGGCGGAAAGTCCATGGGGCAGTAAAACGGGATTGAAGATTTAAAAAAGAGTGAAAAAAAACTACAGGGTCGACATGGAGGTGTCCCCACTGATAAATTTTCTAGATCCGGCTCTGGTAACTATAGGCTTCTTCTTCATCGGAACAGTGACCTGTCCAATAACAAATTCTACATATTTGCGAGAGTGTAGTATCCTAACACGAGGGACTTATACATAAGATGAGAAAGTTATGAATTAACGATTATCTAGTTAAATTAATCAAAAACTATTTGAGTGGCAGGTCCCTCTGTGTAAGACTGGAGGGGTGCCTGCCCGGAGAGCAGGGCAAGGTGACCGGGAGTCTCATAGGGCTCCGTACTTGGGCCTGATATACGTGTCAGACCTGCCGAGGGAGCCAGGTACAACGTTAGCCATCTATGCTGATGACACCGCTGTCTATTCAGACGGCAGGAGCGAGGTCATGGTTCTCCGTCGTCTTCACCGACTGCCATTTAGGAGCCCTTGAGGCCCTTCACAGTCGGATGCTGAGGACAATGACCGGGGCGCCGTGGTTCGTTCGGAACACATAACTTAGACGAAATCTGGGTGTCCTTTCTGGCGGCATTGCGCGGGGTATCTAGGAGAGGGCAGCCCTGCTACATAATCCCTTAATTAGAGATGTTGTTGACCCTCACGTGACGTCCGGCTCTCTACACCGGGAAGAAAACAAATATAAATATAAGTGAGTGTGCTATTTCATTAAATCTGCATAGATCGACTGATTGACCAAGTCCTTCTGTGAAGGCGTACTGACATATATTAAAAATAAATAAATAAATAAATAAAAACTACTGATTTACAACGCTTCACGGTTAGGCACAATGTTTATTTTACCTTGTTCTGTTTGTATTTTTTATACATATACATACTATTTTACATTTATATGAATTGTCACGGTTTGTAATTTTCTCTCAAACAAATTCATATTCACTTATGTATGTACTTCTGCATTCTTTCATTCCACTTGTGCAAAGCACACATACGATTTATAACGTTTTGAGAAAAAAGACATAGACAAACATTAATAACCAACAATGAAGACCCTTGTGTGTTGGTGCGCCCTCTGCACCTGGCCTTGGCGGCGGCCACTATTCACTGCTGCCGGCTGACTAGCTCCCAGGGACCCAACGATACCTGCGGCCGTCCCTCGATCACTAGCGACGGGTGAAGACTGTTGTCGGGCGCGCCCTCTGCCGCCGATCCGTCGAAGTATCCTACTGCACTACCGTGTTGCGCACGCTCCGGAATAGTTTGCGCTGCACTACCGTACGCTGGACGATGCCGCACACTCCGCGGAAGTTTCTGTCGCGTAGTGGGCTATACTATTTGACGTTATAGTTTTGCGCGCGCTTCGCACTTTATATTCTGCATTTATATGGGCTCACACATAAATAATTAAAAATAAAAATAACTCTAAAAATTGTCTTAACATAACCGCTCCCCTTCAAGGTACCGCCTTCAACACAACAAGCTTCGTTCACACAAATTGTTTGTGTTATAAACGCGAAACAAATAGGTACACTAAAACACGGGATTTATATACAAGGGACAAAGTCCCTAACGTTTTAGGGGATTATCTGCGACACCGTTGTTCGCATACGCACTAATTGTCTATGGGTAACGCTCACAATTTCACTCTTCCTCACACCTTGACAGGGTAGTAGCTCGCACAATGCCATCAGGTCCTGGGAACACCTCGACGATTCTGCCCATTTGCTGGGTGGAGCTTGATCTCCCTCACGAACACCAGTTGGCCAGGAACAAGGCCGCTTCCATTAGTTCATTGCCTGGTGGCAATAATAAACAAAGTACAGCTTTGTACAAGTACAACAATGAAATGGTTTTCATTGTTGTACTTGGTTGAGATATTCTTTGTGCCATCTCTTTCAAAAATTGTCTCGCATGAACTGGACATGTTGCTAACGTGATATGAAATTTACTTTAAGATGAATTAATGTAGGTCCTGGAATTATTTCTGAACTATACCCCATTATAAGATGTGAAGGAGTGAGGAAGTGCAAATCGTTTAGATCATTTGACAGTGACGTAATGGGTCTGGAATTAAGGATACCTTCTATTTGAACTAGAAGAGTATACATTTCTTCGTAGGTTAACATCGTTTGCCCAACTATTCTATTAATATGAAATTTGATAGGCTTTACACTTTATTTATGAAAACTAAATTATTACAAATCATCCTAACCCCGTGCTCCACCTGAAAAGGTACTACACGAGGCTACCTATTCTAAGTACTATATGGGTTCCATAACAATTGAAATGATCCTACTCTAACTAAATAACTTCCCTATGATTTTTAATAACAAAAATATAATACAGTAGCCTCGCGACCATACGAATATTACTTTTGAAAAATGATAAAAAATGTAATGTGATTAGTTCACATAATCGCGAGTCTACTGTAAATCAGTCAGCTATCAGTTATTATTAACAATGCGCCCATGGAACGACTTTTACGTTATCTCTCCAGCATTCGCCAAGGACACTGATTATATATAATATACTTATATAAAATCAATGGCCACGGAGTAAGGGAAAACCATGGCAAAAATCTTACTCTGGGGGGCTTTACAGCGGCTTCCTATAGCCCTCCGAAATGTGGTGATCTTGGTGGAATAAAATTACAGTTTACTTCACTATTTGCTAAGTAGGCTTTGATGGCTAGGTAGAATGCGGATGCTATTCCATGTGTTACTGTCGTCAATTCAAACGTTTGAATATCCTCCTTTTCAAAATTCTCAACCAAAGAATTCTCTGAAACGGCATACACTTTTTGTTTATACGAACCTGCCGATACATTTTCCCCACATAAGCGGTTAACACATATTTGTGCAAACGAAATCTTCCAAATAGTATTAAACAGGTCCTGTTGTAAGTTTGGTCCAACCATCAAGGTATCGTTTAATGATAGTCCACTGGTTGTTCTCGCCGAGCCATCAAACACTACTCGAACGAAACGAATTCTAAATACTTGTTCATGAATGAAACATATTGTTTTAACAAAATTTTGTTTAAACTTTCTTTCTAGCGAATGAAATCGCTTTAGTGCTTGCTCATATGAGCCTGCTAGTGCATTCACGTTTTCCTTGAATGGGAGTGACACCATTACAGAAATTGTCCCATAGATGGCGCTTCTCCTATTTCATTTCCAGTAATAGAACATATTTAGCAAAAATAGCAAGGTAAATACCAGGGGCGACCCCTCTTAAAGAGCCACGGGGCCATGGCCCCACCATTCCAAATCACAAATTAATCATTAAGGAGCTTTTATTTTCTGTAAAAATACAATACGTACACACAGACACACATTTAAGTACAGAACGAACGTTGCGATTCCCATGATATGATGCGGCCAAAAACGCTTTGTAGTTATTCATGTAGACAAGCGGCGAACTGGGGCCACGTCTAGATTGGCCCCGACTTTTAGACGCTTGCAGGTACCTGTGCGGGAGCTAGCGAAGGAGGGGGTGGTCGCTTTTGAACAGTTCAGTTACCCTGAAGAAGCTGTCAGTATGAACAGCGAAACGTCGAGCGAAAGTTTTGACACACGGCGAAACCCGCAAGAAGGTGTAGTTATAGTTACACCGGCCGTGAAAGCCTACGCAGATTGAATTTAATTAACTGCAATTGTCAGTTTAACCATTGCAATTAATTTTTCTCTAAATCCTCCTCTTCTTTATGGTGTGTAGGCCTATTTGTAGAGATGTTTTGCCTGTTAGTGTCGCCGAAATAATATAAATGAAATAGGTTCATGATTTCTTTTAACGTGAAGACCTAATTCTGACTATTACAACATCTGTTCAAGAAATGTTGATGAAGAAGAGCATAATGTAATGCATCAATGACATTACTTGGGTAAGTGACCCCAAAAGATAGTCAATATTCGATTTAATGATCCCATTTCACTGTCTACTCAAGTTTCGATGTACACACATTCTTGCAAGGAGAGAAACCCTCGAGTCAGAAATAGAAACCCTCCTTTTACGGGAAGATTGAATTGACATGGAAGTTGTAGGGTGATTGTTATTGCAATGGCAGAAACAGGTCAAACAAATTTACGGTCCCAGAAAAGCAATATTCGAGTCGAGGTTTTACTGAAGGAAGCGAAACTGTGGTCGTCAGGGTCACGACAAAAATTACTAGATCCTTAGGCTCAGAAAACGATTCTGGGTACTTTAGGACGATATAGCACCAATTATATCATGGAATTTTAAAATACAATAAAATAAATATAGGTAATGTGACTGATAACAAGACATTTTACGATATGTATAGTGTAATTCAAATTAAATGTTTAAAATCAAAGAAATTCATTACAATTAATATTGTGATTTAAAGATTTTATTTAATAAAATTGAAAAAAAGACCACTTTGTTGTTTCTATATCATCTTTTTATAATTCGATTTTAAATGTCAAGCAAAGCAAAATTATTCTACATATTAAATTAAAATATGGGAACAAAATTATAACAACGAAATAATATTTATTAACGTACACGCAGGTGAAAGTTATTGTTATTTTTCCTTTTTGAGGGGTGGTATTTTTTGAGTTGAGTTTAATGTATAATGATTTTTGTTATATAGTAATATATGTATTTGGGGTCATTATATATTTCTTCAAGTTCTTTATGTGCGATAGAACATACAAATAAAAAAATAAAAAAGGAAAATCATCAATCGGTTTCAGGATTATTTATATGTTGTACATTTCAGCCCTAGTAGTTTATAGATACTAGGGCTGAAATGTACATATAAATAATCCTGAATCCGATCGATGAATAATTATTTTAACCTTAAAATAATCAATAACCCAATGCTGCTGCTAAGATCACTTACTCTGCTTTTTGCAGAGGAATTTAACGACGCGGCGTAGTTTTTAATTTATTTTTATTTTTCAAAAAAAAATCAATTCATTATTATTTGTATCTTTGAGGGAAATGTACGTTTTTTTGGAACAGTTAAAGATTTACGAGTTTAAGTTTGTTATTTTATGTGCACGGGTTTAATAAACGTATGTTATTTAATAAATTAAAATAATTAGGCACCCTTGATTTCATTATAAAACTGTCACCAACAAACAGTATGGTAGTTACGACCTGTGAACGGTGAGTCATTCATAAACAAAACATATTAAGTATATAGTTTATCCGTAACACACGATATCTGAACGTTGATGTCGATCGATTTATTTGTGCACAGTTCATATGGAATCTGCCGTATCCCTCCCCACCACCGCTACGTCCTTTATGCGACTAGGCATCGACAAAATCAACGTAGTCCCGCCTACTCGGTGCACGTGCTCCGTCGTCCGTCGCTTGCTCGCGATGTGTATAAAAAGGAACGTCGCGTCGTTTACTCGTTTCGCTGCGTTATATTTCACGAATATATTAAGATGATCGAGTAATAGATTTTATTAGTTTGTAATCGAGGATTTGTTTAGGGGGTTCCGTGCTCATGTGCTCCTATACATGAAACCGCCACTACTTGGTTGTTTATAGAATGGCCATGGTTAGTGTCTACTTACATAATTCCTGAGAAAAAAAATATTGAATTTTTACACCCTTATGCTAATATCATTCCATTTCCAATTCAAATTCCATTTGAAAGGTAGTACTTCTTCCAGGGAACAGCATGTGTGTCCTATAGTGTAGTAAAATTTTACAAATAGTTCGATGTGTAATATTACTTAATGAATTATGTAGAAACTATTTTAAAAAAAAAATTTTGAAAGTTTTATGATATATATCACAGCAGTAAAAATATTAATATAGAATTACATTATATCCAATCCGAATTGGTAATTGAATTTTAATTAAAAAAAGAAGGTAATTAACTGGTTTTTTGAATTTAAAAGAATATTTTCTACATCGTTTATGCAACTGTATACATATTAGGTTTGTTCGCTGGTGTTACACCAATTACACTGGTGCATATTGTCTCTTTCTCAGATGCATAAAGAGTAAATCTTTTATCCTGTTTTAAGTAGGAGTCAGTGTGGTAAGTGTAGCACCAGCGAACAAACCTATTGTATTATGTAGATGTCAATTTTAGGTCGTTTGTCCACCAACGCAATGCAACTCAACTTTACCACAACCCGTAGTGATATACAAATAGTGAAAATATGTAGATGCACATTCAGAAATGATAAAGAAGAAAAAAAACGTGATACAGTCCGATTGTACTTCATTAGTACCTGTTTCTACCATTTTAGTTTTTGTTTTTACCTCAAAGTAGAAAACAATAGAAAGGATTAAAAAAAAATGCAAGCAAGCCAGTATAAGTTATTCTAAAATCGCTAACGACATTCGAGAGAGTACTTATTACCCGTTTGTACCCCCTTTTAAAATGGTTTGTACTTCAACAAAACCGGCAGTGAAGACATTTGAAAATATGTGTGAAGAAAAAATTTCGTGAATTTTTAGGATATCGAAGGACTGCCAACGCCATTCGAAAGAGCATCTTTTCAGATGTTATAAAAAGATAGTTAAATGTTTTTTTTTTAAGTATTTTTCTCTAGCAGCTGGTAACAAAAAAAAAATTGTTTCGTTATATTTCCTTGGCTTTTTGGTTTTTTATGTAACAATAAAATAGAAATGTATAACTAAATGACGGTTCGCTTTATCTTTGAAAGCTTTCTCAAGTTACATTTGTAGAAATAATTATAAATTAATGATTAAATTTAATAAAAATGACCTTAAACTATTCGTAAATATTTTTTTGTTTTATAAATGATAAAATCAGTATTATTTTCGTATCAACATTTTTATTTTAAAAGCAAAATTTCGCCTCTATGAGCAGTTTAAGTATCTAAGATGATCTGAACTCTGCTTTATGGTCACTTTTCTTCCTATATCCCCTGTCACTGCATCTAGTCGTTTCTTCTTCGGTCTACCCCTTTTCTTTTTCTCCTTCTTCTTCTTCTTTCACTACTCTTCTGAAATGTCGTGTGTTCTGGCATCCTGCTTACATGTCCTAACCATCTCGTTGCTCTTCAAGTGCCTGCTTCTACATCCTGTTATATATTCTTCTTCCCTACCGATTTTTGCGTTCATATCTCTGATTAACCTTTTACATCGTAGTTCGTCTCTTAAGTCCTTATCCTCTGCGGGGGACTGAACGTTCGCTATTCTCAGGTTCCGATACCTTCCCTGTAGCCTAACTTGTCATTTATCTTTTCATGTGTAACCGGTTCATTCCATGTCTCTACCTTCATCTATCTGGTATCTCCTTTTGTTTGTTCTTATTTTGTCTTGTCCAATAGTTTCGTTTAATGTCATTTGCCTTTTCCTTTGCCGCGTCTTTTTTTGTCTAATTTGTATAAGCTCTTGTCCTTTCTCATTATCCGGTTTTCTGCTAATTTCGTCATATCATTTGCCTGCTCCGTTGTTTTTACTAGTTGCTCTCTATTACTCCCATTGCCTTCTTATCCCATTCGTAGATTTCTCCGTTAATTCTCTTTTAATTCCGCACTACTTCTTTCTTCCTTTCCTTCTTTATCTCTTGGGTTTGTACTCCTTTCTTTTCTCTTCTGTTTTCCTTTTCAATGTTTTCTTTTACTTTCACTAAATATGTCTTCTTTATTCTTTTCTGTTTGGCCGCTCTCTCGCTCACGTTTCTTATCCGCGTTTATTCGTCCCGATCAAGACCGGACAATGAGTCAACGTCGATCGCGAGGTGTACTGTAGCCCTACTCGACTCAAACAACAGCTCGCAAACAACCGCTGGCCGCGTTTAGCCGTGTCTTGCCCGCTTGCTACAACTCTGACCTACTTTTTTCGGCTTACCTTTATGGATATACTTTTGCAGCGATGGCAAAATGACATCCAAGCATTTACATACTTATAATTCTGTTATCTTTTTCCATTCTTCCCTTCAATCTATCACCCTAATTTCACACTCGCTGTTTTATTATACTGTTATATTGAATCAGTCGTAAACTGCCAATATTGGGTTTAATTTGCAGAGCGGCTCGCCACACGTCTACACTTCACTGCATTCAAAGCAGAACTCATTATTATTATTAAAAAAACCCGTTTCATAAGACTCGTTCATTAAAACACACTTATTGGTTAAGAAAAATCATTACTAAAACTTGTTTTCGTACTTTAAAACGTGACTTATGAAACTAATTTTTTTTAATATTGTTACGCGGGCTGTTTAAATTTACAACTGCACCAATAGATAGCGCTTCCTGTACAGAGCGCATATCGTCACCGTACATAATTAAATCGCATAAAATGGCCGGCACTAACTGCTTATTTGATAGACTAATAGCGTTCTCACTTGATAAGACGAGATTTGATATAGAATTGAGATAAACAGTGAAAGTTCGTGAAAAAAATATGACTTTCACAAATAGTAGTTTTAAGTAGAACTATAAAAGCTGTGAAACGAGTACGTTTATATGTAATTATAAGAGCACCACAGCATTTAGTATTAAGTTTACATTAGGTCAATAAACATTAATGTGATAATTTAAAGTTATCTGTTTATGCACCTATATTATAGACTTCAACAAAAGCTGTGCAAATCATGGCTACGCTACTAGTTTTTTAATATGTACCTAGTACCTAGTATACTATTAAAATTCTATTCGATACGTACTGAATGCTAAATAACCCCAAATCACACATGCGCTTGCTATATTAGCTCAAGTATATTGTAATAATTTTAGAAGTACAACAACTTAAAAAACAGTAAGGGAAATAATATGAAACGATTTCATTTGAAATTGGCAAATGTAAGTGCATGCCACTTTGTTACGAACTCGTGAATAATCGCAAATGCAATTGCATTGGTGGAAGCGTGTTAACTACACGAACAACTAAATTGCACAAACTTTTTCGTTAAATTATTACAACTGGTCGAAAAGCAAGTAAGCATGCATTCAGCGGACGAACGGCCTTTTTACTAAAATTACGTTTGCATAAAATACATTTGTTTTCAGGCATCATTGGAAGTGCGTGCTGCTGGTCGTCGAGCAGTAAATTCATTGTCAGGAGGAAATATGAATCAACAACTTGTGATATTACATTTCAACGATGTCTATAACGTCGACGTAACGACTACTACTGAACCCATTGGTGGGGCGGCGCGATTTTCAACTGCAATTAAGAGCTTCCGCCATTTAAATCCATTAGTTTTATTCAGCGGAGATGCATTTTCTCCTAGTATGCGTAAGTAATTAATTACATTAATTTTTATTATCGGTTTTTATCAGCTTTGTTACCCAAGTTCTTATTTTTGAATTATACTTTCAATCTTTCGTTTTCCATATTTGTGCTTTTACCTGTCAATTTAATTTAAATAGAAAAAGTTTTATTTATTCTAAAATTAATACAAATTTTCTAGTATTTAATACAATTTGTTTATTAAGATTGAAGTTATACCGTAATAAATTTTATTAATTATTAATGATAATAGTTAGTTTAGTGGGACTTGACAAAATCTGGTTTTTGGGGAAAACACTTAAAACTACCAAATATTTGTTATGCCAATTTGCCAACAGAAGTTGTGAAATAAGTGAAGTTGTGTGTAAGTGAAACTATTTGTTATCCATTTAAATTCATATTGTTTGGAAAATTCGCGAAATTCTCTTGAATTGAATTGTCTACCATTATCCGATCTCACTGTTACTGGTGCACCGAACTTTGCAAACAATTCCTTCATTATCTAAAGTAATCATCACTCACTAAATACTGATGTTGTCTAAAGTCCATTATATCAATTCCTATAGTTTTCCACGGCAATGAAGGTATTTCTAAACTTAGCATTGGTTCTGCTGGTCAGAGAAAACCATTCTCTCTTTCAGACATATTTCACAATTTTTAGATAGGACTTCTAATTGTGTCATTATTTGTGGCCACCAAATATACTTTTTTGCTCTTTCTTTACATTTACTTCATCCTAAATGGCCCCTGTGTAATTTCTTTAACTGTATTTTTCGTAATTCTGGAGGAATAATTAACCTATCCTTATAGATTAACACGTCTACACACCATGTAATGTCATCTTTATGTTTAAAATATGGGCTTACTTCTTTCGGAATATTTTTCTTTTCTGGCCACCACTGTATAGTGTACTTCTTCATTAGTTTAAATACCTCGCTTTTTTTCCTGTGCTATTCTTACTTCTTCATAAATGTTACCTTCATTTGCAACTTCTGTCACCGACCTTTTTACTAATGAGATGATTTTGCTGTCTTCCTCTCACAGCAAAATATCTTTATCCTCACGACCTTCTTCCAAAGGTGTTCTTGATAATGCATTTGGTAGATTTAAATTCTTGTCTGGAACGTATTCTATATGATACTGAAATCCCATCATTCTCATTCTAAATCTCTGAAGACACATTGTTAGTTCTCCTAATGGTTTATTTCCTAAGATTCTTAATAAAGTTTATGATCTGTTCTTATTGTGAATTACTTACCGATCAAAAATTGTCGTAGTCTTTCTGCAACCCATGTCACCGCCAAGGCTTCCTTTTCGATTTGGGCGTACCTAGTTTCTGCTGGAGCTTTGGAAACAATAAATTACTGAACCCCATTGTTCGCCATCCATGTTCTACTGCTCCTCCCAATCCATATGACGAGGCATCTACTGAAATTCGTGTTTTTCTTTTGCATCGTACACTGCTAATATTGACGTTGTACTCAATTCTTGCTTTATTTTCTCGAAATTCTGTTTATGGTCCGCCGACCAATTAAAATTCACTTTTTCATGTAATAGTTCCCTTAACTTCCTAGTTTTCTCTGAAGCTTTAGGTATGAATTTTGTTATATAAGTGAAAATACCTAGAAAAGTTCTTAATTCTGATTTATTCCTAGGTTCTCTAAATTGTACCATGGCTTCTATGGCTTTTGGATTGGCCCTTATTCCATCCGAACCTATTTTGTATCCTAGATAACTAGTTTCTTTCGGTCCTATATCACATTTCTGCTCATTTAAGGTGACTCCTCTCTTCTCTAAAACCTTTAATACCTGTGCCAATGTTTTATCATGTTACTTTTTCGTATTCGCTGCTATTAAAATATCATCTGCATGTACTATGACATTCTCCAATGCCTTCTCCTGTAAGTGTCTCCTGCATTATTCTTTGAAATACTCCTGGTCCACTACTAATACCAAATGGAATTCTTTTATATGCATATCTTCCGAATGGCGTTATAAATGTTGTTAATTTTCTACTTTCTCTTTCCAATTCTACTTGCTAAAATCCAGCTGAGCAATCCAATTTCGGGAAGTATTTTGAATTATTTATTTTAGCTATACTTTCTTCGGTAGTAGCCAATTGGTACCCTTCTATTAATACTCCCTTGTTTTAAGTAATGTTGTAAGTTGCCCAACTCTTTTCTTACTACTGCCACTGGAGCGCACCATTTTGTCGCCTCTGCCACCTCTTCTATAATATCCACGGCTTTCATTTTGTCTAATTCTTTTCTAACTTCCTCTAATAATGCTACTGGAATTCTTCTTGACACACTCACAGCATATGGCTTTGTGTCATCTGTTAACTTGATCTCTTACTTTACATCTTTGATTTTCCTAACCCTTCAAAAATGTTACCAAATTTCTTCTTAATATCTTCTTAGTCAACTCTGAACCTCCATCTAGTCCATCCTCTATTGCCTTCATCTCTTTTATTTCTGCTACGTGTTTATGCCTTTCAGATTTCCATTCCCATATTTTTAACTTTTCGACTGCTAGTCTACCTAAGAGATCTTCTCGAATGTTCACTACATACATTTTAACGTTATCTGTATTGTATTCTACTGGAATTTTAATCTTTCCTTTAGCATCCCATTCTCTGTTTTTTTTTCCTGAACCCGATTCTAGAAGTTCTTTTTAGTCCATATTTACCTTGAAATTTCTTGAAGATATCTGTGGTAATTACGGTTTCATCAGCTCCAGTATCCATTTTGAATTTTATCATTTTTCCGTCAATTTTCAGGTTAATAATCCATGACTTGGATATAGAATTTATTTTCCTTATTTCCGATTCTGAACTGTCTGTGTCATGGTTCTTCTTTTCTATCTTTTTCGTGTACTTTGTTGTACATTTCTTTCCATAATAAACTATACATTTACATTTATTGCATTTCTGATTCCTAGCTGGGCACTCCTGCCAGTTATGTGGTTTTAAGCCGCATCTGTAGCATTCCTGTTTCGTGTGATTCTGTTCCTGTTTGGGATTTTTATATTCTTGAAAATTTCTCTTTCGATGCTGAAAATCTTTCTTTTGATATTCCTTTTTCTTGTAAGTTGCTTTGTTATTAGATTTAAAGACTCGTTCTACTGTTCTCGTGTCCTTCCTTATCTCCTTTGTTTGTATTTTTATGACTTCACTTTGTAATATTTTATCTTTTACTTTTTCTAAAGTGATGTTTTCATCTATTTCTATTATCCTTAAGTTTTCCAGGCAATCTGGAAAGAAAAAAATCCGAGAGGAATAAATCCTTTGTCCCACACTTCTGATTTCTATTCTAAATAAAGTCATCAACTTCATCTTCGAAACTAATTAAGAGTTTTCCTGAATAGGACGGTAATGATTCAGAGAAAAAAATATGCATTTTTTTTTGAGTATCGACCCTTTTAAGTAAAAATAGATAACTACCTTGTTTTCTGCAGACACCTAAAATTGTGTCTATATTGGCGCATCCAGTGTTTTTGCCATCTATCGAAACGGATTTGATGTTATTTTTTTAAGGAATATATTAAAATAATTTAAATTCATATTACTTGCATCTGTAAAGTGAAAAAAAAATACATTCTAATTCAAAATTATAGCTAGTGTGTGTATATTATAAAATCAAAATTTTCAAAGTACGAATATGCTGTGAAAACATAGCAGTATCTTCCGACACTGTGTTCAAAAGTGGCTCAACGGTTTTTGACATTAAAGAAAAAGTATATTTCAGTTTTTTTATGTGCAGTTGTGTGTAAAACGTTGTACTTGTCACAGACTGTAAGCAGATTACAACCTCTTCCAAATAAAGCCTTTGAGCAGGATGGTGTGTAGAAGAGTGTGCTTAAGAAAAACAAATAACTAAATGTTCAAAACAACTGCTGATCTAAAAAGAATAATAATAAATCTCCAGAGCCAAGAACTTTGAGAAAATATATGTATATTCATATGTATCTGGTATACCCAATTATTTTTTAAACTTTTTTAATCCAACGAAAGGAAATTAGATTTCATATTTGATAGAAACTCAGCAGCAACGAATATCGAAAGTTGAACCTTTTTTCATAATCAAACAATAAACATATCCGCCTTCAAACTAACTGCTTTGATCTTTGATAACCCCGTCATTTTAATAACGTATTTACAATCGCAGCCGCTTGTTTGATGTTAATTGGAGTACATCCAAACGAGAAAAGGAAATAAGGTGATAGTTTATTTCTATTTTATTTTATTCGAGTTAAATTTTATCTTAATAATCATTGGTTTTTCACTATTGGCTCTTGAATAATAAATATCGAATATGTATTACTTTTCAATGTACTTAGACCTATAAATACAACCGTGACAGTTGACACAACAGATTCGATTTTCTGTGGTGCATATGCAGTAGTTATGTACACTATGTAAAAATACATAGACGATTTCCGGAATTGCAGTAAAACCAGCAGCATGCATGCAAGAGAATTCAACAGGCGCGTGCAAAAGATACTGCTATTTACCAATACGTTACTTGAATATTATTTATTTTTCCATTTGTCTGACACAACAGCGTAGACGTAATGAATCGCAAGTAAAACGGTCGTGGCTCATTCTGATGTTTTCCGTATGTATTTGTTTGTCTCCAACATAAATGTGTCAATGGTCAGCCACCTAATTAACTTTTAGGAATCATATCAACACAACATGCTCAATTTTTAAGAATCTCAATTTCTCTCGAGTATCTTTATAGGAATATAACTATTTAAAATTCAGAATTAATTTGTTATTTTTTAAAATATATTTTGTTATTGGGCTTTATTGTTTATAATTCATAATTTTTTACTATTAATAAAATAAAATATCTTCATTAGGGTTGAAGCGGCCCATGGACCTGTTTCACCGCAAGCTTTTCAGATCTATTGTAATCCGTTTTTTTTCCTGGAAAAGGCTCTCTAATTTTGTTCTCTTAATTTGGCCTATCATTCTTGAGAGCGGCTAGTTGTGTAGCTGCCAGCTGTGGGGTTACAGTGACCAGTCAGCCGACCTACTATCATTTTGACAGTCTTCATGTCTTTACTTAATAGATTCTTAGTAAATTCAGACTTCTGTTCGTTTAAAAACTCCTTTGCCTGTTTCTGTCCAGGTAACTTTTGCCGCCACTCTCTGGACTGATTATGTATTCATTCATTGATGAGTTTTTTAATTTGCGATTTGGTAATGCCAGATGTTCTTTGGGTGTCTACCTCACTTAAGGCGCTTACGCAGTGCCAAATCAGCTTAAAGTCCACACTTATAGAACTAATCGCTTTAAGTGTGGACTGACTATCAGAGAAGATAGTAATGCTTTCACTTAACTCGGTCTATCTTTCTATTTCTCTGACATAATGATGAACTGCAGCAAACTTAGCCTGCAACACCGTTGTGTCTTTGCTGCAGCTTACCGGAAGACCATTTTTAGGCTTGTTTGCATATATTACAGCTCCATAGCTGCCATAGTGCTTTTTACAACCTTCTGTGTACCAATTCGAGTCCGCTATTACTGAAGTGTCTGTCTCCCAGTCCTTCGTATCTCATACTATAACCTGATATTTTCTATCTGGAATGTTTGAACCATGTCATCCCAGAAAAGGTGCCTCCTTAAGTTCATCTAATTCGCTCTAATTAGCTCCGTGCAATTTATTTATCGGCGCTTGACTATGCATAAGTCTATGTGCCGTGGGCTTAGCAGTTGCTTGTATGTAAGTATATATGTAGCGGTGGCAGGTTTAGAATTACTTCCATTGCAGTGGTAAGTATCAATCTGATCGCTCATTAAAAGCTAAATAATTACAAATCATCCTTACCTTACTCCTTGGCAAATGCTGAGAGACGAACATCTTAAGTCGCTCCACGGGCGCAGGCATAGTAATAATAACCCATGGCCGCCGATGCCCCCTGTAATTGGCGAAAGCTGTTGAGGGATGTTAAAGCATGAATTATTATTATTATCCTAACCCCGTGCCCCACCTAAAGATACTACACGATGCTACCTATTCTAAGTACTATATGGATTCCGTAACAATTGCTACAACAATTCCTACTCTAACTAAATAATTTCCCTATGACTATTAATAACAAAAATATAAAACAGTATATTATGTGAGTACTACTTTAAATGCTGAAATATGTGGAATCTGATTAGTTCACATAATTGAATCTACTGTAAATCGGTCAGCTATCAGTTGTTATAATATTTGCCCTCATTCAACGACTTTAGTTATTCCTCAGCATTCGCCAAGGTGTAAGGGAAAACCATGGCAAAAACCTTACTCTGGGAGGATCTGGGAAGAAGTCCCAGACCTTGTTATTGATGGCCGGCAAATTATTATTATCCTTCTGAGTGTTGAAGAAACAGCCTCCACGTTTCTTTAATTCTGACAGCCGTGCCGTCTTCACGTAGCTGCTTCCTTTTTCACACATCATGAATTTGAAGTTGAAATAGGAAAAAAAGTAATGACCTAAAACCAAACAAAACAACAGCAGTACCTATAAGTATACAGTAAGTAACAATAAGTGAATCCTAATTATTCTAACCAATAGTAATTAAATTAAAGATCTATATTTTAAATATTTATTTATATACTTATTCTAACCATGCTGAAAACTATATTTTAACACTAATTGGGACCACTAAAGAGCATAAAATATTGGTTCATAAACATTGCCCTACTAACTATCTAAATATCATGCCGTAGCCTATCTAGTTCTTTAGCAAAACAAAAAAGTTTTATACCCCCCTCACGCAACATATCCCAAGTATCTAATAACAATTCAGCCGGATTTTTTAAATTCCCTAACGCCTCTAATACAGATGAGTTATTATCTATTATAATTTTCACGTCCCGTATAAATTCCCATTCACGCCTAATATAAAGTAGTGCCTGATTTATTGCAACTAATTCTGTCTGAAAAATATTACAATGATCTCCCAATTTAAACTTTTGATTACGTATTTCAATACCCCTACTATAAACAACAAAAGCCACCTCTGTACCACCCTCGCATTCGACCTCATTGTAAAATTCTAAACCTCTCGAAAAGTACCATATAAATTTATCATAATAAACTTTTTAATCCGCGGAAGAATATGCTCGCCTTTTTAAGTCGCCCGGTTCTGATCTAATTCCGCGTTTCCCTAGTTAAATCCTCAAACCCTATTTTATTCGCTTCCCTACGAAATTTGAGTTCCCTCAAACGTAAATCTACTCGTAAAATACTAGAAATAACGCACGCCGCGTCTGCCGAAATAGATGAATAGGCGTTCGCGATCCTAACCGTTAACAATCTTTGGGCCCCGATTAATTTCTTTAATTTTACACGCGTCTGCCCATATCGCCCCCCTGTACAACATTGTGGGTTTTATAGCGCGCCTGTAAATAGAACCCGCCGCGTTCCCGTTTAAACGCCACGTAATCCTGGCCCTGCTCTAATCTTATTACTCATGTCGCTACCTTTCGCGGTAATATACTGAATATGTGCTTTAAAATTTCATTATTTCTCATTTAAAATAACCCCAAATATTTAATAAATTCTTTGCAATAAATTCTACCCTCCCTTAATTTAAATATAGGTTTTCTTTGCCTCGGTTTGCCAAAGGAATACCGCTTCTGATTTGTCCACATTAAAATTTAATTTATTATCTAAACTCCAATTTAAAATATTCGCTAAAACCTGATTAGCCCATCTTTTAACGTATTATATTGGCCTGCTTTAACTAATAACGTAGTATCTTCCGCGTACGCGATGATCTCACAACCCTCTGGTAATATAATTTCAAAGAGACTATCGTATAAAATATTCCAATACCCCGGTACCAAACGCGAACTCTGCAGACAACGCTTAGTAATTTCTCTTGTAAAACTAATCCCCGGTTCCCCAACTATCGCGACTCTCTCAAAGACATATCCACTAGCGATTCTAAGTAAATTACTTGGGCAACTTTTGAACTTTTGAATTGTACTATAATTTTTGGCCAGCAGGCATTATCTAAAGCACACTTTAATATCTAACAATATAATCGCATTGTATACTTTTTCTAATCTGGGGGTTTTAACAAAATTTACAACTTTATCTATCGCATCTACAGTTGATTTACCCTTACTAAATCCATATTACCCTAGATTCATAGCATTTTGTGATCGCATAAAAAAATCTATTCTATTTATAATTAAGTTATCTAATGCTTTTTAATTGCTAATCTTTCCGATAACCGGTAATAGGCCTATAACTACTTGAATCTGTCATCAGTTTTACATGATTTAGGAATAACCTTAATTGATTGTCGTTTCCAGCAAGTCGGAAAATGCCTCTATCTAAACATTTATTAAACAGTTTTGCGAAAAAATGCGGTACTATCTCATAAGCCTTTAACGCAATATAAACAGTAATATCGTCTATACCCGGCGTTTTACGTGGATTCATCGACCTAAAAGCAGAAAAACCTAAATCATCTGCATCCCCTAAATTCCTAACAGCGTATCTCCTCCCTTATTTATAACTGTGTCCTTGGAAAAAAACTATTTATAATAATCAAGTTTCCTCTGGTTTGCGTATATCATTTTGACCTACTTTGTGTTAAGCGGTCTATGTGAATATTTTTTATGTATGACTTTATATACAAGTCTCCATAAATCCTCGTTTAGGGGCTTCCCAATTAGTATTTTTGAGAACGAAAACCCACCCTTGAACCAATACTCTCACGCCTATAATCGTTATTAATTCAAATATATAAATTAATGTTGAAGCATTTCCCATAAATAAAGCCAATGATTACTAAACGTACGCGTTCTATTCGCAATGTTAATCTTAAATTAACTACCCTATGCCCTACAAAACTCGGGTCATCATTGTTATTTACAATAATTAGGCCTCATTAATTAATTCCTCTAACCCGCTGCGGTTCCAACGCGTAGTTGAAATTTCCCCTAAACGCTCTAATTGTTTATTAATTATAGGAATGCGCAATTATTCAAACTCACCAGAATGTCTTTGTTCTGGAGGAATATATGAAGATATCCCAATGAATTTTAGTCCTATAGAATTTTGAACTTCAACTGTAATAATGTTCCCATAATAATAATTCCCTTAATTCATTATCGGTAATTACGCTAGCTGCTGTAATTGGATTATTATCTTCTATTTAAAAAGTTTTATAACGCATCGGTAAACCACAAACTTTCCCTTTAACAACATACGGTTCCTGAATAAATGTGATATTAATATTATCCCTAACGATTTTTTTCCGCTAAATTGTATGTCGCTCTTCTCTCTCTTCCAAAATTAATTGGTATATATTTAATATTATCAATACCCCTGACATGATTAATTCAACTAGTGTTATTGATCATTATAATTTATGCGTTTTTTATCCGCATCTATTATCTTGGGTGACATACAATTTTTGGAAAACGCTTGGTGTTTGATATTTACACTCGATTTTTTTTTTATTTTCGCAAACCACGTATTTAATAAATTGCGATTTGTAATCTTTTTTATTATGTTTACCCCCACATTTACCGCAGAGCGCCTCATTTTCACAATTTTTAGCTATGTGCCCTGTACGTAAACAATTATAAACAATATAAAACCGATTATATCAAATTTATATTATATATATACTATATATATATATATAATATATATATATATATAATATTATATAATATATATATATAATATATAAGAGACATAAACGGTATAACGGAGCCGACCAATATACGAACGGATAGTTATTAAGCCGACCGACGTTGTTGAACCCACTTTCGGGCTCACAACTTACTAGGTAAATTTTGGTCAGAGACATCATGTGAAGGCTTCAGGAACCTCTGGGCAAATTTTCGCTCGGGCTCATAATGTACCTAATACGTATTCTACATGCAGCGAAAATGTAGCGGTATTAAGCTAGATGGCGCACAACGATTCATATATAAGCCTATAGACCCATCGGATGTTATTGAGCCCTTTGCATATTCCTCGATGTTCACGTAATCTTGTGAAGCCCATAACTTGGCAACATGTTCTCTTACTTTGTACGCAAAATCAGGTTGAAGGTTGTGTGCGATTATATTTTCTTTAAAAGTTGCAAATTTAGTTTAAATTATTAAAAAGTTTCCTTAAAATTTATGTAATTTGTAAATTGTAGCTTTCACATAAACATTAAATTTATTGTGGATTGAAACATAATTAAATTAAATATCTTTAAGTATTTAAAATTTACTGCATTTTTCCATAAGAAAAAATAACATCAAATATATCTAACATCGATAAAATTAGCTAGTGTGTGAAAGGCGAAATCATTTCAATATAACTTTAAAATATTTACTCTATCTACAATAGTTAATGATTATGAAACAAAACAAAAGCATTTTTATAAATAAAGGTTTTTTTTTTAAATTTAATAACATTTTATGGGTACAGTTAAGGTTGTCACACATTAGCCCATCACAGCACAGCACGGTGCTGTCAGAAACCGGGAAAGAATAAATATAAAAGAATGAACACGCGCCCATAATTCCAACACAGCACGGATCAGTGCGAACGGTACTGAAGTGGATTGTCAATGCCCGATCTTCTCCGTTCACGCACGAAACGTGCCGTGGCTGTACAGTCAAGCGAGGGCTCCGCCGGCCATCGCTGGCAGTCATCAAATTACCCGCATGTGCAGGCGCATGCTTCTTTTGCAGTATCTTGGCTCCTGCTGGTAAAAGTTTAGAAGACGCAAATAATTTGTTAAAAGGGGATGAAGAATAATTACTTTACTTGGTTCAAAAATACCAATTAGTTTTGAAAATTTAAAAATCAGGTAACATTTTAAAATACTGAAAAAATTTCTTTCCATCCTCCTCCAAATCGTTAAGCAAATTATAAAATTCTTCTAGATTCGATCTTTTTTGGTTAATGGAATGAATCCGTCTGCTTTTTCTTTGTACTTTTTCTCTTCTTTTAATAGTAATGTTATTACTACTACCATCCGAACTGCTACTATCACACAAATTGAATCTGATCTGTTGGTCTCCACCCGCAATAATTGCGATCCCACTTTCTATCGCGCTGGTTAACTGTACGAGCTAATGTGCGACAACCTCTTATTTGAAAATTTCTATGTTCTAAAAATCACCAAAATGATATTTAAAGAAGGCAACGTTTATTTATGCCGTGTTTTAGAATAAATAAACATTATTATAGATTCAATATTTCGCACAGCTAGAAAAAATGTTCAATATAACTTTTCTTTCAAATAATTTAATGTTTGTGGAATCCAATAAAATTTTCGAATATTGCAAAAACAAAAATTTTACGATATAATCTTTCAAGTATTTGTTTTAATTTTTTGACCAAGACATATGAACACTTTAACTAATTAAAGTTGTCTGTAGACTTTATATCAGGATAATTCTGAAATAACCTTTAAAAAATAAATAAGAGATCTAAATCTAAGATAATTATTGTTTTAATTTTTTTATTTGATATATATCGGTTTAGGAAGGGAGTAATTTGAAAATAATTATTACGGAAATAGTATCTTAACAAATCCTATGTTTTTCCGTAATTATTAAAAGTATAATTACTCAGAAAAAGATGTAAACCCTCCATCTCTTAATTTAATTGCATAAATTTACAATCAGATTTTTTTATTATTATTTGATTTCTATGCTCTAAACCGCTACTAGTTATTATATATTATTACTTTGGTATTGAAGAAAAAGCATCTTTTTCATGATTTTACTAGGACTACTACTCATTTCTTTAAAAAAATGTGTTTTCCTGGTCATATTTTTGTTTTCCTTTCTTTTTCTTGGATTTTAGGTACTTTTTATAAAAATATAGAAATGTATAACGACGTTTCGCTCTTATCACAAAAGCTTTTTTAAAACATGTAAGAATATAAATATTTTTTTTTTGTTTAATAAATTACAAAATCATAATTATTTAGTTTACTATAAATTTTCAATATATCTTTTTGTTTAATTACAGATTGTGCTTCAATATCAATATCCTTAAAACACAATCAACATTTGATTATTTATTATTAATTAAACATGAAAATGTTATTAAATTTTGTAATTAAATAGATTTCCAAAAAAATTTATTGTATTTAGATACATTAATTATAAAGTGAAGTTATATAGTTTTATGAAGTATTGTATGTCTGTTTTATCATTAACTGCGCTTCTTTTTCGCTTATAAATTTGCCATTTCTAGTATATAACGTATTTTTAAATTTTGTTCTGTGTTAAAATTGTTATATTTTTAAAATCAATTTAATACTTCACAAAACTAAATAACTTAATTTTATAACTAATTATAAAAAAAAATATAGTTATTTTTAGAAATCTAAATACAAAATTTAATGTTTTCCATATTTAGTTAATAAAAAATAATCAAATCAACAGACTAGATTGAAGCGCAATCTGTAAATAAAATAGAAAGATATATTAAAAATTTATAGTAAATAAAACAATTATGATTTTATCATGTATTACACTAAAAAAATATATTTATAAATAAATCATTTAAAAAAGCTTTTGTAATAAAAGCGAAACGTTGTTATATATTTCTATATTTTTATAAAATACACCTCAAAACCAAGAAAAATTAAAAAAAAACCAGTCATTTTCGTAAATTATTATTTAATTTCATAACGTATCTGTTCTAAAAAATGTAATAAGGGCTAGGGAACATGGAAAAAACATACTAGCATCGGTTTTGTCATAAATAGTTAGTGGCAACACCGCAGGGCTCAACAAAAACCGATGTATTTATATTACATGCACCGGGCTTTGAAATGTATGTTTATATATGCAGGGTTCAACAACTACCCATTCATATAGTGGGCTTTACAACATACTGTTTATCACTATATATATATATATAACATATTTATTTTTAAATTAATAATAAAATATCTTAAATTTAGGACTTACAAAGCAAACTGCATTTTTAACGCCTCGCCCGCGATCTATATTAGACGCAAAATATTATCATGTAAAATATTTGTAAACCTCTCGCAAACGCCCTTGTTTTTAAAAAAAATTAAACCAGTTACAAGCGCGCGAACGTGAAAGTTTGAAAACCGCACGAGCTCATGAGCTGAAAATGGACCGTGAATCGTTTTGTGTGCATACGCGAGTGAGTATTTCCTTACCATGTAAGACGAAATCTGCTTTTATTGCGTGCAATAAAAAAAATTACCATTGTTTTTGAATGGTGTTGATAGTTTATAATATAATCTTCCATAAACACGGCAAAAAGCCAACAACGTTATTAGATGTTTCTTTGTTGTTTGAGGATATTGAAATTAAATAAATTGGGCATTGTTGGACAAAATTCAGGACTTCTTATTTAAAACATTTTCTGGCGCGATTGTAAACTTTGCTTGAAAACCCTGCGCTCTGCATAAAACATCTTACTTATAACACCCAACGCTTTAAAAATGTGTGAATAAGCAAAGGCTATTATTTTTAGTAAGTACATTTACGAAAGGCGAACAAATGGTACCAGTATTAAAACGAAGTAGGAACTCACTGTGCTGTACTAGGTAATCACGACTTTGACCACGGTTTGGAGGTGCTATCGCAATGGGTAGCGGAGACCAACTTCCCTTGGTTAATGTCAAACGTATTAGACAACGAAACTGGAAGACCATTGGGTGAAGGTCGCATCACACATGTGATGAATTGGGCCGGAAAAAATATTGGTTTGGTTGGACTTGTTGAAAAAGAATGGCTTGATACTTTAGCTACTATTAATCCTGAAGAAGTTACATTCCTTGATTTTGTAGAAGCCGGCCAAAAATTATCAGCTCAATTAAAACAAGAGGTATAGTGAAATTTTAATATGCATTTGGTTCCATTAACATATTGTTATAAAAAATAATAAATTTTGTTATGCATACAAGATGAACCATACCATTTTATTCAAACTTTGAGAGCATACACGAGACCTAATTTAATTACTAAAAATGAAAACAGTGGTAGGATATTTCTATTTAGTTACGAAGATATCAAATCGCTCGTCCAGTATCCTTACAACTAGATTGATACGATAAAAACTTTAAAAAGAAAACCCAATCCGGAGAACCATTTAAAGTTATGATGTCGAAAGTAACTGCCTTGTTTTAATTGGCGTATTATTTTCATCTAAGACATCCAATTGGTGATCGATTTATCAACAGCCTCTACAATATTTAATTGTTCTTTTGTCAGAATTTTAGACATCGGATTTTCATTATTACGCCGTAGCAAAATTATATCATTATCTTTGATGGGTCGTAAAGTACGATGTATTTTCTAAAAAAAGAAATAAGAATATTTTTTTGAAAAAAAATGGTACACATTTTCAAAGAAATACTCGTAAATTAAACGTTAAAAATGAAAGGGTTGATTTAATTTTTATTTTAATTACTTGTATTCCAAATAAATTATTAATAGAGTTGGGATTTTTCTCTCGCAGAACCGAAACAAGGCAAATCTTATGAACAAATGGAAACCTTGCGATGAATGTATTATTTATATCACTTATTTTTTGTATAAATAACACACATACTTTATTCACAGCTGTTTATCTTTTACTACAGCTTGAATCATATTTTTGATATCGTTACGCGTATCGAGTTAGTATATGGTTCACTAACATTCTTCGGAATAGTAACTTTCAATTGGAATTTTTATACCAAAAGTCATAAAACTATTGTTTATTGTAGGATTGATCTCATTGAAAATTATTTCAGTTTTATCAAGAAAATTGGGCACATTGAGGGAACTCATAATTATGCAAACATCATCTGAATGCATAAGAATTTGCTTTGCTAAGGTTAAATTGGGAGGTAAATTAATATTATAATAGAAACAAAGTTAGACCGTGGATTGTACCTTGTTTAAGCAATTCTAAATCTGTTCCATTGATTCCATAATGCTCAAGTTTGTGGAGAAGTATTTCAGGTTTAGCAAGATCGAAGGCTTTCGGTTTGATATTATCAATGGGTTTCTGTTTATAGCATCAACGTTGACCAGAACTTCTGATTCAGTTACAGCCAAGTACGACATTGATGGTGTTATTTTCTCTAGATAGATCACACCTAATGATGCCTAATGAAAATTTGAAAATCACGATATCACTTCAAGATCACTATGCAAGACCTCCTAACAGATTTGATTAGATTGGGATTGGGGTAGCCTATGAACCTGTTTCACCGCGACCATTTCAGTTCTATTGTGATCCCTTTTTTCCTAGAGGACGCTCTCTAATTTCCTCTCTTGGCAGAATCTGCAGGTGCGTCATCTGCCAGGTCTATGTACATATACCTATTTAGTCTACAGTGACCAGTCAGCAGACCTACTATCATTTTGACAGTCTTCCTGTCTTTATTCAGTAGATCTCCAGTAAATTCAGGCCTGTTCCTTTAGGAACTCTTTTACCTGTATCTGGCAAAAATCACTTACCACCACTCTCTGGACTGATTATATATCCATTCGTAGATGGATTTTTTAATTTGCGATTTCGCAATGCCGAAAGAAGGGCCCAGCTTCAACGAACGACCTTGACGAACCTCGCCTGGCCAGCTCGTCCGCCGCCTCATTTCCTCTCACGCCCGGCCAGCTCGTCCGCCGCTTCATTTCCTCTCACGCCCGAGTGGCTAGGGACCCAGGCCAAGGTTAATTTTCAAAATTTGGATGCCTATTCCATTGAGGTCGCTTATACGGTCCCAAATTAGCTCAAAGTCCACGCTTATGGAACTAATAGAAAATAGAGACGCTTTTACCTGGCTCGGTACATCTTTCTATTTCACGGTGGTGAATTGCATCAACCTCAACTTGTAACACAGTCGTGTCTTTGCTGAAGCTTACCGAAAGAGCCCTTTTAGCCTTCTTAGTGTATATTCCAGCTCCAACGCCGTAGTCCGTTTTAGAGCAGTTTGTATACCAGTTTAAGTCCGCTCTTACTGGAGTACCTGTCTCCCAGTCCTTCTTATCTGGTATTATAACCTGATATTTTTTATCTAGGTTAAATTTTTGAACCATGGCATTCCTAAAGGGGATGCCTCCTTGAGTTGATCTAACAGTTTTTTATAGTCAGTGCCGTGCGATTATTATCGGCACTTGACTATGCAAAAGTCTGTGTACTGTGGACCTTGCAGCTACTTGTATATAAATATGTATTGGTGGCAGGTTTAGAATAACTTCCATTGCGGTGGTAGGAGTCGATCTCATCGCCTCCGTGGCGCACAGACACGCCAGCCTCTGTACGCCACTCAGCGTTTTGGCCGCCCCCACCTGCCGCATCTTTGGCCATCATACTATAGCTCCGTATGTTTTCATGGGTCTAATTACCTTTGTGTATAACCAGAGTCATCTTGGGGCCTGCATTTTTAACGCCTCGCTCGCGATCTATATTAGACGCAAAATATTTAAATACCCTAATCTCTTTTTAAACTTTCTACGCTATCAAAATTTGCATTAACTACATAATTTGGGTTTATTAAACAATCTGATAATTTATCCTGCTCTATGTCCCTATCCATATCGTATATTCATACTACCGGATTAGTTTTCCTAACCTATTTTACTATTACCTCTCTATTTTACCTGTAGCACACAGACACGGCAGTCTTGGTACGCCATTTAGCGTTTTGGCCACCCCGTGGCTGCCGCACCTTTGGCCATCAAACTACTGCTCCGTGCGTTATCATGGGTATAATTACCTGTGCTGTATAACCACAAAGTCATCTTGGGATTAAGGCCCCAATTCCTTCCACACAGCCTCCTGTACCTACCCAGGGTGATAGTTGCTTTGTTGATTGTATTCTGGATATGTGGGTTCCACGCAAGTATTTGTTCAAACCATATCCCAAGGTATTTCACCTCTTTGACATATGGAATACTTTCACCTTCTATTACTAGTGGTTGTAGGACCTCGTTCTTTTTCTTGTGAACAAGAACAACTTATGTTTTCTGAGCATTGACTGATAGTCACTCTTGTTTACACCATTTGTCAACCGTATTTAGAGCGGTTTTCATACGCTCCACCAGAATCTTTGGAAACCACCCTTTAACGACTGTAGAAGAATAGAAGATCAGATCGTCAACAAACATCGATAACATACCCCAGACAGTGAAAGCCCTTTCCGGTCAGCTTCCGGATTACGTCGTTCACTAGGGTGGACTACAGCAAGGGAGATAGAACTCCATCCTGCGGGTACCCCCTTCCCGCCTCCGCTTCGATGGTAGCCTCACCAATTGTAGATGTGATTACCCTTCTTTCCAGACTGGCTCTTACCCACTGTATAAGCTTCGGTGCGACGCCTTTTCTCCGTAAAGTCCCGATAAGTGAACTCGTGGTAGTATTGTTAAATGTTCCCTCGATGTTCCAGGAAAGTCGTCATGGCTATCTCTTTGTCTTCTATTGACTTTGTAATTAACCTGTTGAGATCATCTAATGTGACCTCTGTAGACTTTCCCGGTTGATATGTATATTGTCTATTGAGTAGAAAAGAGGATATGCTTATTGGTCTGTATGACTTCGGCGTTTGATCGGATACTTTACCTATTTTAGGTATGTATACTACCCTCGCCTTTTGCCATACAGTTGGAACATATCCCCAGGCTATACATGCTCTGAAAATTTTAACGAGATGTGGCGCCAATACCTTTATCCCTTTCTGCAGTAGGGCAAAGAATATTCCATCCGTGCCTACAGATTTACAAGGCGAAAATCTGCTTACCTCCTAACAGATGGGTTCCGTGAATCACATTATATATACTCGCTCACCCGATGGACGATAGCCACCGCCTATGCCTAATGAAATCCATAAGTTTAAACCACACCAAAAAAAGTATATGCTCCAACCCGATATAACCTAACTAAAATATAAAATTATATTAACAATAAATTATAATAATAATAAAATACAGAAAAAAATATAAAAAAAAAACATTTACACTAACAACATATATTACGCTGCCAAAGTTTGAATAAAACGATACGGCACTTTCTGCATATACATATTTTATTATATTATGAGCAGTAACAATATTTTCTGTTTTGCGTTATGTCTATGTGCTTACCAAAAAACACCGAGATGAAACTGTAGTGCCTGAGAGTATCGTGACGTAAGAGCAAAACAATTTTTCTTAACGTTAGAGTCCTCTTCAAAGAGTTGCATAATTATTGAGACTACATAACATGTTTTATAGCTTGTGATAGCGATCTCGACTATTATTGGAAACCGTGGCTGACCACGACATCATGTTTCGCTCCGGCGAATCATGATAATCAATTTCTTTTCGAGATCATGATTATGAATAGAAGAAAGATTTTGATCAGCGGTACCTAACACTTGACAATCATATACACTTCTGCCAACAAAAGAAAAATAAATTATCGAAAGAGATGTATGAGCTACCCAGCATCGGTTATTAATTTTTCGAGGGGTTCCACCCTGAAACCGAGCGATGCAGCCAATAAAAAAATGTTCTTATACCAGGTACTCTTTTGGTTTCCACCGTTTCATCGAAATCTGATTTTCGCTATTGCTGATGCTCCCAGTAGGTGCTACATAAGACCTGAAACAGACGATGCATACTTCTGCAGTATAACAATGAGACGTAAGTATGTTTTATCATTTGCAGGGTTGTGATTTCGTGATAGCTTTAACTCACATGCGTACTCCAAATGATGTCAAACTCGCAGAACAATGTAACGATATAGACCTAATACTAGGAGGTCATGATCACGTCTATGAAATACTACAAGTGAATAATAAATATATTATTAAAAGCGGAACGGATTTCAGACAATTTAGTAAAATCACCGTAGAATTTGATTCGCTGTTAGATAATGGAAAAGCACAAATAAATATACAAGAAATTCAGGTAACTTCCGAATATGAAGAAGATTCCAAATTAAAGGAAAAATTGGACAAATATACAAGTAAGTAAAAAGTTGTTATTTAACCTTGCCTTAACAATTTTCACGGCACAAATATTGAAGTTACCCTTGCTATTAATATCACTGGTTAACAAGATTTTTGTCCCAAGCACAAAAATGTCTGATTCCAATATAGTCAATATAAATCAATTATGTTTTCAGAATTTCTCCATCACCCTTAGTTTTTATGTTTCAGGATATTCGCTTATCCACCTAAAATATATATAGATATGTAGTATAAGAGAACATCTCTTGTTATTTCAGTTGTCGGGTAGAGCTCGAAACTGAGCTAGGCAGTATGCAATGATTAATGTTTGAACATGTCTTGACGTGTTAAGACCTGCATTTCCCATTTCTAGATAGCATCTCTTGTGATTTCAGTTATAGGCTAGAGCTCGGTGAATGAACATATACACTGACGTTGTTAACGTTTGAAAGAGTGTTGCATTGTGGTGTGCTCAGGCTATTGTAAAAATGCTATTGCTAAAATGCCGAGGAAATGTGTAAACCTCTTTTTGCTACATTTGCGACGAATTGACATTTAAATATCAAAAACGGTCTTTCACACCCCTCCTTAAAAAGTGCTATGAGCGGTATTTCATGTGTAAAGTAGGTGATGAAGACAAAAGCTGGGCCCCCATATTTGCTGTGTTACGTATGTCAGACTTCTTACAGCGTCGACAAAAGATAAACGACATATGCCTTTTGCTATTCCTATGATTTTAAGAGAACTATCAGATCATATTAGCGATTGCTATTTTTGTCGTACAAAGACGTCTTGTCGA